>OZ024740.1:270108577-270148577 GCA_964016885.1 Eledone cirrhosa | reverse complement strand
TATGTGAATATAGACATAGAATATTCGAAAATATTCTGTATGTTTATAATAAACATTTTGAAGACCTAATCGCTATAGAATAGAATACGTCACGTATTACAATTAGATTCTCGATAAAAGCAAGGGAAGTAATCTACGCGTTTCATTCTTGTTAGAAATCATCAGGACTACATATCCAGTGCTTTTATCGAGAATGACACAGCTAGAGACTTATAGAATACTTAGCTGTGTACAGGAACTGGTTTGAAAGAGCGGTTGCCGGTCCGGCAGAAATTAGAAATTGGAATAAATGCTCTGAAATAGCGATATATATGTGAATATAGACATAGAATATTCGAAAATATTCTGTATGTTTATAATAAACATTTTGAAGACCTAATCGCTATAGAATAGAATACGTCACGTATTACAATTAGATTCTCGATAAAAGCAAGGGAAGTAATCTACGCGTTTCATTCTTGTTAGAAATCATCAGGACTACATATCCAGTGCTTTTATCGAGAATGACACAGCTAGAGACTTATAGAATACTTAGCTGTGTACAGGAACTGGTTTGAAAGAGCGGTTGCCGGTCCGGCAGAAATTAGAAATTGGAATAAATGCTCTGAAATAGCGATATATATGTGAATATAGACATAGAATATTCGAAAATATTCTGTATGTTTATAATAAACATTTTGAAGACCTAATCGCTATAGAATAGAATACGTCACGTATTACAATTAGATTCTCGATAAAAGCAAGGGAAGTAATCTACGCGTTTCATTCTTGTTAGAAATCATCAGGACTACATATCCAGTGCTTTTATCGAGAATGACACAGCTAGAGACTTATAGAATACTTAGCTGTGTACAGGAACTGGTTTGAAAGAGCGGTTGCCGGTCCGGCAGAAATTAGAAATTGGAATAAATGCTCTGAAATAGCGATATATATGTGAATATAGACATAGAATATTCGAAAATATTCTGTATGTTTATAATAAACATTTTGAAGACCTAATCGCTATAGAATAGAATACGTCACGTATTACAATTAGATTCTCGATAAAAGCAAGGGAAGTAATCTACGCGTTTCATTCTTGTTAGAAATCATCAGGACTACATATCCAGTGCTTTTATCGAGAATGACACAGCTAGAGACTTATAGAATACTTAGCTGTGTACAGGAACTGGTTTGAAAGAGCGGTTGCCGGTCCGGCAGAAATTAGAAATTGGAATAAATGCTCTGAAATAGCGATATATATGTGAATATAGACATAGAATATTCGAAAATATTCTGTATGTTTATAATAAACATTTTGAAGACCTAATCGCTATAGAATAGAATACGTCACGTATTACAATTAGATTCTCGATAAAAGCAAGGGAAGTAATCTACGCGTTTCATTCTTGTTAGAAATCATCAGGACTACATATCCAGTGCTTTTATCGAGAATGACACAGCTAGAGACTTATAGAATACTTAGCTGTGTACAGGAACTGGTTTGAAAGAGCGGTTGCCGGTCCGGCAGAAATTAGAAATTGGAATAAATGCTCTGAAATAGCGATATATATGTGAATATAGACATAGATACGTGACGTATTCTATTCTATAGCGATTAGGTCTTCAAAATGTTTATTATAAACATACAGAATATTTTCGAATATTCTATGTCTATATTCACATATATATCGCTATTTCAGAGCATTTATTCCAATTTCTAATTTCTGCCGGACCGGCAACCGCTCTTTCAAACCAGTTCCTGTACACAGCTAAGTATTCTATAAGTCTCTAGCTGTGTCATTCTCGATAAAAGCACTGGATATGTAGTCCTGATGATTTCTAACAAGAATGAAACGCGTAGATTACTTCCCTTGCTTTTATCGAGAATCTAATTGTAATACGTGACGTATTCTATTCTATAGCGATTAGGTCTTCAAAATGTTTATTATAAACATACAGAATATTTTCGAATATTCTATGTCTATATTCACATATATATCGCTATTTCAGAGCATTTATTCCAATTTCTAATTTCTGCCGGACCGGCAACCGCTCTTTCAAACCAGTTCCTGTACACAGCTAAGTATTCTATAAGTCTCTAGCTGTGTCATTCTCGATAAAAGCACTGGATATGTAGTCCTGATGATTTCTAACAAGAATGAAACGCGTAGATTACTTCCCTTGCTTTTATCGAGAATCTAATTGTAATACGTGACGTATTCTATTCTATAGCGATTAGGTCTTCAAAATGTTTATTATAAACATACAGAATATTTTCGAATATTCTATGTCTATATTCACATATATATCGCTATTTCAGAGCATTTATTCCAATTTCTAATTTCTGCCGGACCGGCAACCGCTCTTTCAAACCAGTTCCTGTACACAGCTAAGTATTCTATAAGTCTCTAGCTGTGTCATTCTCGATAAAAGCACTGGATATGTAGTCCTGATGATTTCTAACAAGAATGAAACGCGTAGATTACTTCCCTTGCTTTTATCGAGAATCTAATTGTAATACGTGACGTATTCTATTCTATAGCGATTAGGTCTTCAAAATGTTTATTATAAACATACAGAATATTTTCGAATATTCTATGTCTATATTCACATATATATCGCTATTTCAGAGCATTTATTCCAATTTCTAATTTCTGCCGGACCGGCAACCGCTCTTTCAAACCAGTTCCTGTACACAGCTAAGTATTCTATAAGTCTCTAGCTGTGTCATTCTCGATAAAAGCACTGGATATGTAGTCCTGATGATTTCTAACAAGAATGAAACGCGTAGATTACTTCCCTTGCTTTTATCGAGAATCTAATTGTAATACGTGACGTATTCTATTCTATAGCGATTAGGTCTTCAAAATGTTTATTATAAACATACAGAATATTTTCGAATATTCTATGTCTATATTCACATATATATCGCTATTTCAGAGCATTTATTCCAATTTCTAATTTCTGCCGGACCGGCAACCGCTCTTTCAAACCAGTTCCTGTACACAGCTAAGTATTCTATAAGTCTCTAGCTGTGTCATTCTCGATAAAAGCACTGGATATGTAGTCCTGATGATTTCTAACAAGAATGAAACGCGTAGATTACTTCCCTTGCTTTTATCGAGAATCTAATTGTAATACGTGACGTATTCTATTCTATAGCGATTAGGTCTTCAAAATGTTTATTATAAACATACAGAATATTTTCGAATATTCTATGTCTATATTCACATATATATCGCTATTTCAGAGCATTTATTCCAATTTCTAATTTCTGCCGGACCGGCAACCGCTCTTTCAAACCAGTTCCTGTACACAGCTAAGTATTCTATAAGTCTCTAGCTGTGTCATTCTCGATAAAAGCACTGGATATGTAGTCCTGATGATTTCTAACAAGAATGAAACGCGTAGATTACTTCCCTTGCTTTTATCGAGAATCTAATTGTAATACGTGACGTATTCTATTCTATAGCGATTAGGTCTTCAAAATGTTTATTATAAACATACAGAATATTTTCGAATATTCTATGTCTATATTCACATATATATCGCTATTTCAGAGCATTTATTCCAATTTCTAATTTCTGCCGGACCGGCAACCGCTCTTTCAAACCAGTTCCTGTACACAGCTAAGTATTCTATAAGTCTCTAGCTGTGTCATTCTCGATAAAAGCACTGGATATGTAGTCCTGATGATTTCTAACAAGAATGAAACGCGTAGATTACTTCCCTTGCTTTTATCGAGAATCTAATTGTAATACGTGACGTATTCTATTCTATAGCGATTAGGTCTTCAAAATGTTTATTATAAACATACAGAATATTTTCGAATATTCTATGTCTATATTCACATACATACATATATATATATGTATGTATATGTATATATATATATATACAAACATACACACATACATATATATATATATATATATATATATATATATATGGTGGCTGCCAACTCGTTTTCGAGTACGGCCACTACTTTATATGTAGGAGAACCCCTACCGATGCGCTGAACGAGTGTGACATTTTAGTCCAGCCAGCGACTTGAAAACTCTGGTAGGTACAAACGCTACACTTGTGACAATTATTGACACATAGTGCTGGGCCCATGGTACCATGTGACGACAAGTGCAGAGAGATCTCCAGATATAAAGCAATGCCTGTGTCGTGAAGCTTTTATAGTGAGGAAAGGCACTGCACAAAGCCAGTCCCACTCTCTTAACCAAGATGATATTTACCAAAAAGAAGAACAAGTCAACATCATTGGATAGCATCAGATTTGCAGGTGTTTTATCAGAGTTTTCCTTCTAGAATTCTGCCTTGACAAAGGCTAAGGGGTCATCTCTCCCGGTGATTTTGGATGGCCATTGACTCTTAAGAGCTCCTTTGCCCTTTGACAGGTTTTGTTTTTAGTCCTGCTGGATGTCCAAAGTCACCCTCCTCACCAAGAAACCTTGGTGGGGTTGCCAGTTTAGTCGCCAACGACTCGACCATGAGACAGGTTGTACTGGGATATATGTTACCAGTAGCACCAACTGGTGACCTGACATATATATATACATACATACATACATACATACATACATACATACATACATATATATATATATATATATATATATATATATATATATATATATATATATATATATATATATATATATGTGTGTGTGTGTGTGTATGTGTGTGTGTGTGTGTGTGTGTGTGTGTGTGTGTGTGTGTGTGTGTGTGTTATATACAACCGGTTTAATTATAACTATCAAACTGCTCTTTTCCTGCAACACTTAATGAATGGTTTGCCAATGGAGTCTTTGCTGATCTCGCCATCATTGGTTGTCAATATGAATATTTTGTTTTGCCTGATATGTAATTTTGTTATAATGGAAATACGTTTACCACAAAGATGCAATATTGTTGTATTTACTATAACTTCAATAACACGTTCTGTTGACTAGAAAAAATAAACATTAGTGAATTTGATCTGTACTTGAGTAAACAGAATGATCGATTTAATACGAACACACACACACACACACACACACACACATATATCTATATATATATATATATTTATATATACATATGTGTGTGCGTGTGTGTGTGGCGGGGGGGGGGGGGGTAAATGTTAGCTGAACTTAATATCGACATTACAATATACGTTTTAGTAATACATGGAGATCAATAATAACAGCTGTTCGAAATTGAAAATGTACTCAAAATATGGAACATGTTATTTTCTTATAATACAAACCTTAAGTATTTGTTTACATAGTTGTGGTATCGCATCTTATTCAGCGTCTATTTAACAAAACATCATCAAATTGTACTTAAGACATGTGGGATATCATAAGTCTTACATATGTTCACTTACACTTTTGAAGGACAAAAATGTAAAAGAAATATATTACATTTATTTTCATTTTCCAATAGAATCCCACGGTGAATATTCACAAACCTATTCTAGTATTGTGGAGGCACGTGGCCTAGTGGTAAGGGTTAACTTACGATCATAATGTCGTCGGTTCGATTCCTGGGTTGCGTGTTGTGTTCTTGAGCAAAACACTTCATTTCAGGCTGCTCCAGTAAACTCAGCTGAAGATGAGTACCATAGATAGGTGGAGGTTTAACCCTGAGATGGACTGGCGCCCTGTCCAGGGGAAGTCTTGTACTCTCAGTCGCTTCACACCATGAAACCGTGATAAGCATCAGCCAAATGGGCCTTCTGGCTTAAGACAGACTTTAGACTTTTTAGATTCTAGTATCATCGATACAAATTCGAGCATTCGCTTATTCAGAGTTGGAAAGGTAATAAATAAATGCTTATAAAGCTCGCAGCACATCCGAGAATGATGAGGCTAGAAACATATAGTACAGTTCTCTAAGGTTCCTCTAATAACAGTAATAATGGTTTCTTATAAAGGCACAAGGCCAGCAATTTTGGGGTGGGGCAAGTCGATTAAATCAACCCCAGCGTGTGACTAGTATTTTATTTTATCGACCCCGAAATGAGGAAAGACAAAGTTAACCTAGGCGGGATTTGAACTCAGATCATAAAGATCGTAATTCTATGCTGCAAAGCATGGCGTCTGACCCTCTACCGATACTGCCAATCCACCGTCCTTCTAATAACAGTAATAATAAGAAAGAAAACTGAAAGGATTCAATGAAATGGCTTATATAGATAGCGGTCATATCTCGATTCCCTATCATATTTCAAACGAAGATATCCACCCCCACCCTCCACCGAAAAAATATCGGTTTACTTGAAAATTCAGTTTTTGATGTATTATGCCAAATTGAAAGCTGGTGGAGGATAATTCACGTTTGAAACTCCAGTCGAAAGATGAAAGGAAATATATCAACATCCATATCACCAGTAAGTGAAGAAAACTCGAAGGCGATGAATCTATTCAATACAAACACTTTGGTTCTTGACATCAAGAGTACCACATACAGATAAAACAAAGCCTCAACGCATAATCCCGTGTCATTCATTGCATTAAAAGAATAATTGATATTATCTTTCAATAGTAAAACATCAGTAACCACTAAAACCAAGAACTTATTAATCCCAATTACATTACACACAAGTTGGTATGGTATGGTCCCATAATTCCAGGTGGAGTCATCGGGGCGCCGGTCAAATATACAACGTTCCTTGGGCTTTTTAAGCTTGGCTTAGCTTAGCCCATCCTTTTCCAGGTCGGCGTAGTGTAGATTTCTTCCAGAGAAGGATGGAAAGTGACAGAGAAGAAATGAGAAAAGGATATAGAAGAAGAATCGACATCAATACTTAACTGGTAATCTTTTTATCGATAAAAGTCAAAGTTGACCTCGGCGGGATTTGAATTCAGAGAGCAGAAAGTTGAAACGAACACCACAAAGAATTCTATACTTTCTATACGACGTTCTAACAACTCAACATTAACAAAATTACAATAATGTTTGCATAACAATAAAACCAATTCCACCAAACAAAAGCATTATGGTTTTCCTAACAAAACCATACCACCATCGGCATCAACAAAACTTTCCATTAACTTCTCTGCCATCCTCCTATAAAATAAAATAAACATCCCCATAAAAAACAATGCAAAGCGCTTGTTGAGATCACCAAACTCATGTATATAATAACTATATTCCGAATACCCTCTCACTATTTACTCATTAAGGGCGGTGGATTGGCAGTATCGGTAGAGGGTCGGACGCCATGCTTTCCCTTTACGATCTGAGTTCAAATCCCGCCGAGGTTGACTTTGCCTTTCATCCTTACGGGGTCGATAAATAAAGTACCAGTAATGCACTGGGTAATTGCTGGCCTTGTGCCTAAAGTAGAAACAACTATTTACTCATTATAATTACAATACAGATAACAATGCAAAAAACAAAAAGTAACATTTTGAGGGAAAATTTAATAAATGCCTAAAAGAAATAATTCTACCAGGTGTCAGAACAATACAATATCCAAAAAAGCTGTTACATTCGGAATTTCATGCACACAGAAAAATAAGTGCAAACCCTTTCAAAACATGCACCACATTGCAATCTAAAGAAAACAACTGATTAAAACTAAGAACAGATTCAATCTCGAAAGGTACTCAAGAAATACTGAGCAGCAAAGACACCTCTACATTGTCGCTTGAGCTGTTAAAAGAGTAAATAATTACAACTAAAATCACACCCTCCCATCTTCTAAAAGAAAAGGAAAAACACATTAAATAAGTTAGTTCAAGATATACTCTTTGGAAAGAAAGATATGATTGTCATAGTTGCAACATCGTTGAAATTAAATCTGTATCAACGAGGAACAAATCGGCTAATTATTAGCAAAACCATACTAAAAAAGAAGGAAATATAACAAGATCATTAAAAAAAATGGCAAATATTTCACTTTAAAAGAAAATATAACACACATTATAGCACTTTATAAAGTAATTAGAAACATCAACATTTCAAATTGCCACTAGACCAAACAAGATCTCACGCTAGGAATTTCAAGTAACATATACTCTAACAGCGAGAAAACACTTTTGTTTTTCGAAATCAACAACCTAAAATGTTCCATTGTTAGTTCGTGTAAAATATATGAAGCATTATAATGATTAATGGTGGTGGATTGGCAGTATTGGTAGAGGGTCGGACGCCATGCTTTGACGTATAGAGTTTCGGCCCTTGCCATTCTGAGTTCAAATCCCGCCAAGGTTAACTTTGCCTTTCATCCTTACAGGGTCGATAAAATAAAGTACCAGTAATCCACTTGGTAATTGCTGGCCTTGTGCCTAACGTAGAAACAATTATAATGATTAATAATTTACGCATGGTATTAGCAATTTGTGGAAAGGGGAATTCGATTCGTGTGTGACTGGTACTTTATTTTATCTACCTCGCAATGATGAAAAGCAGAGATGACCACGACCAGATTTGAACTCAGTTGGCAAAACACCGTAACTGAATGCTGCAAAGCAATTTGTCCGACATTCTACCGATACTGCCAACCCACTCTCATATATAAAACACTTATAATGGTTTGTTATATAGGCACAAGGCCAGCTATTTTGGGGAAGGGGAAAGTCGATTTAATCGACACCAATGCGTGACTGGTACTTTATTTTATCGATCCCGTAAGGTTGAAAAGCAAAGTTAACCTCTGCGAGATTTGAACTCAGATTATAAAGGACCGTAAATCTATGCTGCAAATCATGGCGTCCGAGATACACAACACAAGGTGTCTCCTCACCACTTCAGTCAGAATCTTTTCTATTAACTGTCATAGTACAATTTCCAAACATTCATAGTTATTTCCGATCTCACACCACAAGATCCTTTATTGTTTGGATGATTTGAGAAATAATACACACGAAATAACAATATATCATATATCACTTTTGCATAAATCATTATTTCGTTACACCAGAGTTCTTGCCATCCCCTCACCTTCCCATTCTGTTTTCCCTTCTTTTTCTCTCTATATTTTCCTATTCTTTTCTTTTTTTATTATTGTTGTTATTATTGTTGTCATTTTTATTATTCTTATTTTTTTTCTTTTATCTTCCTTTATATTCATACGAGGCATCCCCAAGTCACAACCAGTGACCTCAAAAGACAACAAGATCAGCCATGTTCAAGAAACAACACATATACATGTATCTTTAGGTGTTTAGACCTGTGATGTATTTATATTGACAGAATATGCCTTAGCATATGGGCAGTTCCCATTAGTACTACTATCTTTTGTATTTCTCCTATACGCGGGTTTCGTGGGATTAAGGATAAGTAATCATTAGACCCCTTAGGCACCATTCCTAGAACGCCTACAACAACAGATATTGTTTTAGTTTTCAACGTCCACATTTTTCCAATTTCTATTTCCAGGTCTTTATACTTGCTCAATTTTTCAAATGTTTTTATAGATACATTCTTGTCTATAGGAAGGTCATGTCAATTAGCAGGCATACCTTCTTTTTAAAGTCCTTCAGTATCATATCAGGTCTATTTGCATCTATTTTTCGGTCTGTTTGGACGCTAAAGTTCAACAAAATTAAGATGTGATCTTTTTCAAGTATGGGAGGTGGTTGATGCTCCCACCAATTCTTTTGATGGGGCCAGTCAAAAATGTTTACATATTACCCAATGTAGGTATTGTGCAGCTCTGTCGTGCTTGTTTAGGTATTCGGTTGGAGCTATAGGACTGCACATTGAAATTATATGATCAATGGTCTCCGGTTGTTTCTAACATACATAATGGGTTGCATCCATTTTTTATGATGTTGGCCTGATCATTTTTTGTTGGTAGACACTGATCTTGTGCTGATATAATCAGTCATTCAGTCTCCGATTTCAGTCCGGAGGATGCCAACCACTGATGGGTTAAAGTTTTGTCAACATCAGGATTGTTAGCTCTTTCTGGGTATTTTCCATACAGAGGCTTTTCTTGCAATTTCTTAGCCAGTTTCTTTATTAGTCCCTTCTTTGCGGCTGCTTTTACCAGCTTTGATTTTTTCTGTGTTATTTATTTCAACAGTGAAGGGAACTTATGAAATTTGTAGTTCATTATTATATCTATATGCATCTTTTCTAATGGAGTATGATCTTTTGCTGCTTTCAGGTTTCAAAACGAGTTTGATTATCCAGTGATGTGCTTCCCTTAGATATGTAGATAATCCAATTGTTTTCAAAGAAATATCTACCTGGATTAATCCACCCTCTCCTTCTTTCCGAGAGAGATATATTCTATCTGTATCTGCCTTAGGGTGATGCATGCTTAAGAGGTTTCTAATTTTCGTGTCAACTTTACGGATCTCTGTGCGTGACCACTTGATGACATTGAAGCTGTAAGTTACTGCTGGTTGCATTCAACTTCGTTCTTAAAATTGCTCTTACTCTGCTGTAACATTCCTTCCTTATCTTTTCCCTAATTGTCGAGTGCTTCATTCCGTCTCCTTCACAAACACTTAGATGTTTATAAGTTTCTTCTTGATCAAGTTCTCTTATCACATTTCCACGATCAAGATTAATGTCTGATCTTTTCAGCAGCTTTCCTCTGGTGAACGTGGCTTTGGCGCATTTATCTAGTACACATTCCATTTTAGTATCATCACTGAAGAGTGGATAATAACCCTTGCAATTGCTCATCATTTTTTGCAAATAGTTTTAGGTCATCCATGTAGAACAAGTGATTACGGGTTTTGTCATAGACTCTATATCTTTTGAGCATTTTACTTAATGGTATAAGTGCGATGCAGAATAAAAGCGGTGATAAAGAATTGCCCTGAACAATTCCACAATTAGTATTAACTTCTCCAGCTTCCAGTGATTTTTGTCCCTGTTGAAAATGAATGTTCTTTTCCATGCTTTCATATTGAATGACAGGAAACCCCTGGCAACGGGAGACATTTTGAAAGTCTCTAAACTCTTTTCAATCCAACTGTGTGGCAAACTATCGAGTGCTTTTTTGTAATCTATTCAAGCAATTGATAGATTTTTGTGTCTATTATGACACACTTTCAAAATAATTTTGTTAATCTGATCCCTACAGCCATATGAGCCTCGTTTACATCCTTTCTGCTCATTGAGAAATATATCATTTGCTATCAGGTGGTCATATGTATATTCAGTTAGGATTGATGTTAAGATTTTATACATTGTGGTCAAGCAAGGTATCGGTTTGTAATTTTTCTGATTATTTGTCTCATCATTCTTCAATGCCGTTAACTAGCTATGATGGTATCTTTTCTGGCTCCTTAACCATTTCATTGTAAAGTTGGGCTCATGAGACTCTGTAAAGGCATTTATCCAAGAATTTGGTATTTTGTCTTTCCCAGGGGATTTCCATTTGCTGGATTTTCTAAATGCTAAACGCAGATTTCAGCTGTTATATTTTCCAATGTTTGTCCCTCGGCCCACATCCTTTTCCAGAATGCCTGGACTTCCTCCTTGGGTGGTATTGATTTAGCAGTTATTGTTGACTTGCCAATTTTTCTGTAGAAGTTTTTTTGTTGTTGTTTTGAACATATTATTGTCCTTATAGAATCTGGAGCATTTTTCAAAGCGCCTCACACGAGCAGATTTGGCCGACACTTTTTGCTTCATTGTTTCTATAATCATATCTATGTCGCTTGTTGATTTTATATTGTATTTTCTTTTCAATTTTCTGAGTTTAGTTTGTTTAGCATGTTCACCTACTTTGTAGTTTGCTAAGCATTCTATGTCAGATCGAAGAAGGTTTATTTGGCGATTGATGTTCTCTTGCCAAATTACAGTAAATAAAACGTTTACATGGAAAAAAATGGAAATAAATGGCTCGGGTCAGTAATGAAACCAATTGGCATATTTCCCATATAGAAGATGTTCTATTCTATCTAGTGTGAGTATAGAGAAAATCGTTAAATTACCAACAATAACACGTGTGTCTGAATCTATCTATCTATCTATCTATCTATCTATCTATCTATCTATCTATCTATCTATCTATCTATCTATCTATCTATCTAGTGAGGAAAGGAGTACAAGCTCTTCGTACTCCTGGAGATGAGGGTTGCACATTTTTTTTCGGGGGTATGTGTTACCCATATAAACTGTCTCCCTCTATTGGGGAAAATCGACTAACTTTTAAATTCCATCTGTGATAACATTTTACACGTTTTTATTGTATGTAAACTTCCCCCTTTGTATTTGTCCCCTTCTTTTGTGCCACTGTGGCTAATAAAGAAATATATCTATCTATCTATCTATCTATCTATCTATCTATCTATCTATCTATCTATCTATCTATCTATCTATCTATCTATCTATCTGGGATGGACACACGCGTATAACTTGCTGAGTAAGTTCTGTTTAAATTTCTATAGAAATTCTTGTCTGATAACTTTAATTTTTGTACCATTTTGTAGAGGGACTGCCAGGTCAAACTTTGATCTGGTCAGTCTCTCAAAATATTCTACGCCTTTAGGCGAAATAGTTAAAAAAAAAAAAAGTTTTTTCTTGTTGAAAAGTCAATATTTTTTTTAAATGGCCGAAGCTTCTTCACCAAAATTCGAAGGAGGAAAGGGGAAGATGAACTTACAGCTTCCCCCTGCCACTGTCACAGTAGCAGAGGTCAAGAAGATAGGTCAGCCAGAGGAAGAATTCTCTCCACCTGTTAACAGACAACTTGACGTTGCCATGGAAACAACCCAAAGAACCAGCAGCAACAGCAACAACAACAACAATGCGACGGACGAAAACAACACCAATAACAATAACAATAACAACAACAAGACCAATAACGGTGACAACAACAACAATGATAACAACAACACCACCAACGACAACAACAACACAAACAAACAAAATTTCTCCTTCGCCGAGACGACAAGGAAAACCCTCGACTATCTGCCAGTAGATATAACAAAAGCGAAGGAGCTACTGGCGGATGCGAAAAAATATATAGTGTACGGGGAAAATGGTTCATTCACAATCCATTCCCCCCCGGAACTAAAAAGCCAGAGACTCCTAAACACGGTCATGTTTAGGACAATCTCGAACAAAAGTAAAAAACCAGCTCAACCATCACAGAGCGAGATAGAGCTGGTTTTAAAAGACGTCATGAAGGACATCACCTTCATTCAGAAGGATAGACTCTACGGGAGTCTATCCATTCTCATGAAGGACAGGGACACAGCAGTGAAACTGTCCATCAAACCAATCACATCCACCGCATACACCTTCTACCCTACGTACATGGGTAGAAGAACACAAAAAATAAAAATCCACACCATCCTGCCGATTATGGACATATGGTGGGTTTTGACAGGTTTTCTGGACCTGGAGGATGACATGCTGGTGTCCATGGGAAAGGCATCGGGTGACGCGTTCAGTGGAACGAGCCTCGAACTTGTAGTTCAAATGAGGCCCGAAAGGATCGCCCAGATCCCTGAACGCGTCATACTGGATGATCTAACCTTCATCAACATTACCGTTGAGGGTAGACGGCCCTCGTGTTACCTCTGCGGAACCAGAGGTCACCTGAGGGCTGTCTGTCCCCAACTTAATAAGAAAACCCCAATCCTGCCTACACCACCAACAACTGCACAACCAACACAATCACCACAACTACCACTACAAAAACAACCACCACAGCTCAAACCAAAACAAAACAATGTCCAACCCATCCCCTCCACTCAAAAAACAAAAACAATTTCCAAAACACCCGTACCGCAAACACAACCCGAAAATATACCCCTCCCCTCCAACGCGGAAGATGACCCTAGTTCGTCGTCAGAAGAGGAGGAGCACTTCCACACAATCAAAAGAAAAAAAAGAAAACACACCTCAGACACACAAATGAAAAAAAACCCTCCCCAAAACATAACACTGACACCAACACAAAAGAGCTCACAACAGCAAACAAAAAACACCACACAAAAACAAAAACATGCATACACATACATAAATACAAGAAACAAAAAACTGTTAAACATTGTGTACAACAACAATCTAATAAAAACACAAGGGCCTAACTTCACCCAGGCAGGGGATTTCCCCCACCTCAAAATGATTAAGGCCCCACAGGACACCTATAAAACTTTAAAAAACAATTTTAAAGAGGACGTGGGTCCCCCCTGCGTCGGGCCCATTAACCGCGTCCTCCTAAAAAACTATCCCACCCCCTCCCCAAACACCCTCACAACTCCAAGCTCCCCAACCACACAACACACTGATGCCCCCACACTTCCACAAACCACCACCCCACCCAACAACCCATCCCCCACCCTAATGGAAATTGTGCAGCCCGATACCCGGGACGCAGAGAGGTAAGTGCCTTTTCTCTTCACCACCAACATGGCTATGCTAAGAGTAGGCTGTTTAAATGCGCGTGGCCTGGGCTCAACTTGGAAGCAAGCAATGCTTCTAAATGACCTCAGGTCACAACGTATAGATGTGATGGTTATTTGCGAGGCCCGGATCAGCAACGTGCGACAGCTGTCCCCCACCTTTGATGACTTTGAGATGCACGCATCTCTCTGTCAGCCCGGAGGTGGGGGTGGAGTTGTCGTTCTGCTGCAAAAACATCTGGGTCTCGCAACACAGATGGTACATTTGGACCCGGAGGGTCGACTAGTGGTTCTGGACCTTGGCAGTGGTAAAGGCGGAGCGTTTAGGTTGGTAGCCGCCTACGGCCCTTTCGGGTCAATGCGGCCGGACTTCTTCCATCGTCTGGAGACTTTTCTAGGGACGTCCCGCTCCTTGCTATTAGTGGGGGACTGGAATGGTATCCTAGATGCACGCTGGGACTACGTAGGGGCCTGCCCCGATAGAGAGGGGTGTAATAGCCTCAAAGGGTTAATCGGTCGATTTGACCTGGCCGATAGATATCGACTAGATTTTCCGACTGCGCCAACCTGGACTTGGGCAAATCGTAGCGGATCATCTAGGTCGTACCTAGATAGGTTCTTAGTTAGAATTAAGGATAAGGACTTTTTAAGTTGTCCAAAAATGCGCATGGTTGGCTATTCAGACCACAAATTAGTGACCTGCATGGTCAACCTTGACAGAACTCATAGACAGGGCCCCGGTTACTGGAAGCTCAACTTGTCCTTGCCGGCAAGTAGAGCCTACAGGATTCGGATTAGTACGTTAGTTAAGGAACGGTTGACTGGAGCGATCGTCAACAGCAGGTGGTGGGTATCTCTAAAGAGAGAGATTAGAGTAGTCTCGATAGAATTTAGTAAGGTTCTAGCTGCGGATAGGAATAGGAAGGAAAGGGAGCTAATAGATAGAGTAGAAGAGGCAATTAGAAGCGGCGACGTGGCCAGAGTGCTAGCGTCGAGAACGGCTTTGAGCCAGTTTTTCGACGCGAAGCACGAAGGCTGCGTTGTCCGAAGTAAAATACGTGCTCTAGGGAACGAGGGGACCAAAGCTGTTAGCTGGGCCCGCGTGACAGAGGCCAACAGTGGAACTAAATCCACCATCCGGTCTTTGCGAGACCTGGATGGACGGGCGATTCTTGAGCCTAAGCAGATGTGTGAGGCCTTTCAAAGGCACTTTGCCCGACTGTTCGGGAGGGGCGGGGAGCCGGTTAGGAACGTGGACTTCGGTCCATACCTCGACGGCCTGCCGCGCCTCTCGGACAGGGAGGCGAAGTCCTGCGAGGAGCCGATTTCGGCCGCTGAGATAGAGGACGTGCTGAGCCAATGCGGCAAACGCAAATCCACGGGTCTCGATGGTCTTCCTTACGAATTATATCTAGCTATGCCGGACTTGTTCCCCGATCTCCTCGAGGCGGTCTACTGCAACTGGCAACAGAACGGGAGAATTCCCTGTACTGTGACCAAGGGCGTAGTCACGCTAGTGAGGAAGGACGAGAACAAGGGGGACGAAATAAGTAACTTCAGGCCCATAACACTGCTAAATACAGAGTTACAGATTTTGGCCAAGGTGCTAGCAAAGAGGTTGGCGCTTGACGTGGGCAACCTGGTGGGAGATGCGCAGACATGCGCTATCCCGTCCAGGTCCATCCATGACAACCTCCACCTCATGCGATACATCATAGAGAGGGTTGGGAACGAACCCGGCTTTGGTGGGGCTCTGATCAACTTGGATCAATCTAAGGCGTTCGATAGGGTCGACCATGGTTACCTGGATGCGGTGCTAGCGGCGGCAGGCTTCGGACCCGTTTTCAGGGGCTGGATCACTGCTATGCACAGCAGCCGCATCTGCTCTAGGGTCAAGGTGAACGGCTACCTCTCGGAGCCGTTCAAAATCGCGCGGTCCATCCGACAAGGGTGCCCTCTCTCCTCCCTTCTGTATGTGTTGACTCTCGAGCCACTACTGCGGAAGTTGGAGTTGTTGCAGGGCATCCCTTTGGAACCGGGATTGCGGAAAGCGGTGTCGGCCTACGCCGATGACGTGACAGTAATGGTGTCGACGGCCTCCGAAATCGAGGCGGTCGGCACCTTACTGGAGGAGTACGAAAAGTTCACAGGGGCTAAGCTGAACCGGGACAAGTCGATCGGTTTGCAACTCGGCACGTGGAGGGGCAGACCGATGCCCTCCGATAGCGTCGTCGGACGCTGGACGGAGGGCCCGGTGAAGTTGCTCGGTGTCTGGTTCGGACCGGACCTCCAGGTGGAGAAAAACTGGGCGGAGGTTACGAACAGGGTGTTTGCACTGACCCAGAAGTGGGCCAGTTGCAAACTATCCCTGAAAGGTCGGGCGGAGGTGGCGAACACCTACATAGCGTCCGTCATCTACTACCGCCTGACCGTAGTGCCCTGCCCAAGGGAAACCCTCACCAAGATGGAGCGCGCGCTCTTCCAATTCCTTTGGAAGAGGCGGGCTCCTATGGTGAGGAGATCCATCTGCTGTCAACACCCTTCGAAAGGAGGGCTGGGGATGCCGTGGCTAATGATGCGTAAACACGCATTAAGGCTACGGCACCTCTACGTATTCCTCACCGGACAACCGGTGTGGGCCTCGTTTGTGAGACGAACCTTTCCCAGACTCGTCTCACTCACCGAGCTGCAATCCTGGGTCAAGCAAAGACCGAGAAAACTGGGCGCCTGGCACACTGAGTGTGCCCAGGCGCTCACCGCCCTCTGGCAGGCGGATCCGGTTGTCAGTGGAGACTCCACCGCAACATTCTATAGAGGGCTGGTACGCAGCAGGTGCGACGACGCCCTCGGAGAAGCCCTAGACATGGAGGAGGACGAACTGGCCAGCCTGTTCGGTAGGACATTCAGCCCGGGACCTATGGACAACTTCCAGAAGTCCCTGGCCTGGCAGTGCTACCGAGGGGCTTTACCCGTTCGAGAAAGGCTCTACAGACACGGGCGCCCGGGTAGGGACCCCGCCAAAAAGATCTGTCCCAGATGCGTGTGCGACGAGGAAACCGTTGCACACGCATTAGTACACTGCTCGGGCGTAGCCGATCTGTGGGGCTATGTCGAACAACTGCTGTCAAGGGTGGGACCGATCCGGTTGACCACCGAGTCTATTGTAATGATCAAGCCGCCTCCCCCCTTCAAAGATGAAGCAGAGGCGGTGTTTCTGTGCGTAATAGCCATGGCGAAAGAGGTTGTATGGTGGACGCGTCTGAAAGGACTGAGGTCGGGTACCTTTCTCTCTGGCCAACAACTGGTCCGTTTCTTCCGATATCATTTCGGAAGAAGGATCAGGATGGAGAGAGAGGTGCTGCACCCCAGCCGTTTCTATGAAAGATGGGTGAAAGTGGCGAGAATGGCCCGTGTGAATGGGCCTTCACTCTACATCAGACTATAGGTGAGGAAGATGAAAGACCAAGGGAGCACCCCTTCTCTGTGCTCCTGAGGAGAAGGGTTGCACACTTTTTTCGGGGGGATGTGCGACCCCCCAAGGCGCCTCCTCTCTATTGAGGATTTTGTTAAAAATTTTATTTTTTGTTATATCTTATTTTATTTTTATATTTTGTTATTGCCTCCTCCTTATTGAGGACGCCTTTTTGTGTAAACTCCCCCCTTTGTACTTGTCCCACTTTTGATGCCCTAGTGGCAAATAAAAGAAATATATCTATCTATCTATCTATCTATCTATCTATCTATCTAGTGCGACGACGCGCTCGGTGAAACTCTAGGCGTGGAGGAAGATGAACTGGCCAGTCTGTTCGGTAGGACCTTCCGCCCGGGACCGATGGACAACTTCCAAAAGTCCCTGGCCTGGCAGTGCTACCGAGGAGCTCTACCAGTTCGAGACAAGCTCTACAGACATGGGCGCCCGGGCAGGGACCCTGCAAAAAAGATCTGTCCGAGGTGCGTGCGAGACGAAGAAACCGTCGCGCACGCATTCATACACTGCCCGGGCGTCACTGACCTGTGGTGCTATGTAGAACGACTATTGTCGCGGGTGGGACCAATCCAGTTGACCACCGAGTCCATTGTCATGATCAAACCGCCACCCTCCTTCAACAACGAAGGAGAGGCGGTTTTCCTTTGTGTGATAGCTATGGCGAAAGAGGTTGTATGGTGGACAAGGTTGAAAGGGCTGAGGTCAGACACCTTTCTCTCCGGCCAACAACTGATTCTTTTTTTCAAATACCACTTTGGAAGAAGAATCAGGATGGAGAGAGAGGTGCTGTACCCCAGCAAGTTTTATGAAAGGTGGGTGAAAGTGGCGAGAATGGCCCGAGTGAATGGGCCTTCTCTCTATATCAGCCTGTAGGTTGAGGAAAAGGAGGAGGAGAGGAAAGGAGTACAAGCTCTTCGTACTCCTGGAGATGAGGGTTGCACATTTTTTTCGGGGGTCTGTGTTACCCATATAAACTGTCTCCCTCTATTGGGGAAAATCGACTAACTTTTAAATTCCATCTGTGATAACATTTTACACGTTTTTATTGTATGTAAACTTCCCCCTTTGTATTTGTCCCCTTCTTTTGTGCCCCTGTGGCTAATAAAGAAATATATCTATCTATCTATCTATCTATATATATCTTCGGAGACGATAGACGTGTTTTTGTTTCGCTCCTGCATTTTGTCGGATATTTGTTACGAGAAGCGGTAGGTTTGTTAAGTAACTTGTTATTTGTTTTATTTAACCCCTCGCCTGGGCCTGCAGACGTTGGTTAAAATAAATTTCGCCCCTTTTTGGGGCGAAATTTAATAGTTATAATTTGTCTATGAAAAGTCGCCATTAATACATCGCATACGACACATACCAGGCCCCCAAGGAAAGTGTTAGAGAGAAGGTAGCAGCACAACGCTCTAAGCATTCTCTCCTAACTCCCGAAAAAGACACCATGAACACGGAATTAAAAGAAACATTTGTGGAAATGGGTGAAAACCCCAAAAGTTACAATTACACAAACAAGAACAACAATGACAATAACAACACAACCAACAACAGCAACAATGACAATAACAACACAACCAACAACAGCAATAATGACAACACCAACAAAGGAAAAAAGGAAGTCAACACGAATAACAACAACAACAATGATAACAACAACAACACGAAAGAAAACGGACCCACAACTGGAGTCCGTTTTGCACATGCGGTCCGAGAAACGCAGACATACAAGGCACTGGATATCACAAATGCCAAGAAATTGCTAAAAGAAGCAAGAAATTGTGTAACTTTCGGAGTAGGTGGGGAATTTACAATTACCTCCCCCGAAGAGAAGAAATTGGAAGAGACACAGTCCTGAGGACAATAATCTTTAGAACAATTTCCCACATAACTAGGAAACCGGCTCATTTATCCCAAAGCGAAATTGAGCGGGTCCTAAATAGTGCATGGAAAGATATCGCTTTCATACAGAAAGGGAAACTATATGGAAGCATATCTGTGTTAATGAAAGACCAATTGGCGGCACGGAAATATTCTGTGTCGCCAATTGTATCCAAAGCATACATCTTTTTCCCCACATATTTGGGGAAAAGAACTCAAACGTTAAGAATCTCAGGCATCAGGCCAAATGCGAGCATTTGGTGGGTGCTAATGGCATTCTTAGAAGATGAGGACACAATCCTTTCGATAGGCGAATCCACCGGGGGCGTATTCGGCGGCAATAGCCTTGAAGTTCTGGTCCAAATGAGACCAGAACGGATAGCAAGAATACCGAAGCGTGTGTCCCTGCATGGAGTCGCCTTCATAAACATTTCTGTTGAGGGCAGGCGGCCTTCATGCTACCACTGTTTAAGAAGTGGTCACCTGAGGGCTTCCTGTCGTTTAAATGCCCCCCCCCCCCAAAAAAAAGGACGCTTCTGTCCACTCCAAACACAACAACACAACCACCGCCACCACCACCACCACCACCACCACCCCCACAACAACAACAACAACAACAAGAAAAAATAACAACACAAGACACTGTCCCACCCAACCCCCCCACCTAAAACAAATTCAAAAGCAACCACAACAAAACCCCAAAATATACCCCTCCCCAACAACACGGACGAGGACCCCGTATGAACGTCACCCAGTGACGACGAGGGAGAACCCTTTCAACCAGTAAAAGAAAGAAAAGAAGACACCACATTCACAAAAATGCACAAACACACAACCACCAGCACAAACATCACAAACATCACAAACAAAAAAAAACACCCATCCCGAAAACATAACACATACTACAAAACGCAAACACACAAGAACAAACAAAAACAAACACAACACAACAAAAACAGTATACATACATCAACACAAACAACAAAACACTTGTACAAACAATGGACAAAGACCCTTCGGTGGAAACAGAAGGGAAAATGTTCACCAACGCGGCGAATAAATCGCATTTAAAAATGATTAGGGTCCCAAGGGACACCTGCGCAATGCTCAAACAAAACTTTCCCGAGGACGTGGGGAACCTCTGTACTAGACCTATCAACTGCGTCCTTTGAAATGTTTCCCCACCACCACCCCAGACAATCCTCCCCCACCAAACACCCCCACTCCACCACACACTGATGTCCCCACCACATCCAAAACCACCACCAAACACCCCTCCGACACCCCCATGGAAATTGTGCAGCCTGGTTCCCAGGAGAAGGAGAGGTAGGTGTCTTTTCCTTTTTCTCCACTTTAACAATTCACCACCTACATGGCTGTTATAAGAGTTGGATGTTTAAATATGCGCGGCCTGGGGATGTCCTGGAAGCAGGGCAAACTCTTAATTACCGCAGGTCGCACAGAATGGAGTCCAGGATCAGCAGCGAGCACCAACTGGCTCCCATCTTCGACGACTTTGAGATCTATGCATCTCTCTGTCAGTCGGGGGTGGGGGCGGGGTTGTCGTTCTGCTGCGAAGACACCTGGGCCTCACAACACGGAAGGTACACCTGGACCGGGAGGGTTGACTGGTGGGTCTAGACGTGCTTTTAGTGGGGGACTGGAATGGTATCCTGGATGCACGTTGGGACTATGTAGGGGCATGTCCCAATAGAGGGGGGTGTAACAACCTTAAACAGTTAATCGGCCGATTTGATCTGGCCGATAGATATCGACTAGATTTTTCGACTGTGCTACTGTGGACGTGGACTAATCTTAGCAGAACATCTAGGTCGTACCTAGATAGGTTCTTAGTTAAAAATAAGGATAGGAACATATTAAGCTGTCCACGAATGTTCATGGTTGACTATTCGGATCACAAGTTAGTGACCGGGTAGTCAACCTTGATAGAACCCATAGACAAGGATCCGGTTACTGGAAGCTAAACTTATCCTTACCGATAAACAAAGCTTACAGTAAGCGGATTAGCATTTTAGTTAAGCAGCGGTTGGCGGGGGGAAAGTTTCAACAGCAGGTGGTGGGGCTCTCTCTCGAGAGCATTAGAATAGAATCGATAGGTTTTAGTCAGGAATTAGCATTAGATAGGAATAGAACTGAAAGGGAATTGATAGATAGAGTAGAAGAGGCGATTAGGAGTGGCAAAGTGACCGGCGTGCTGGCGTCAAGAACGGCCCTAGACCAGTTCTTTAACGCGAATTACGAGGGCTGCGTTGTCAGGAGTAAAATACGTGCTCTGGGTAAGGAGAGAGCCAAAGCTGTTAGCTGCGCCCGAGTGACAGAGGCAAAAAGGGGAAACAAGTCCACGATTCGGTCTTTGAAGGACCAGGATGGACGTGTGATCCTTGAACCTGAGCGGATGAGCGCAGCCTTTCAGCGGCGCTTTGCACGAATGTTCGGGAGGGGTGGTGGGCCGGGGGAGGCCATGGATTTCGGTCCATACCTCGACGGTCTGCCGCGGCTCTCGGAAGAAGAGGCGAAGTCCTGCGAAAGGCCGATTTCAGCCGCTGAAATAGGGGAAGCGCTGAGCCAATGCGGCAAACTCAAATCTCCGGGTCTCGATGGTCTACCATACGAACTTTATGTAGCGATGCCGGACTTGTTCTCCGATCTCCTTGAGGCGGTCTACTGCAACTGGCAACAGAACGGGAGAATTCCCAGTCCTGTGACTAAGGGCGTATTCACGCTAGTGAGGAAAGACGAGAACAAGGGGGATGACATAGATAACTTCAGGCCCATAACTCTGCTAAATACAGAGTTAAGGGTTTTGGCGAAAAGTTTGGCGCTTGTCGTCGGGAACCTGGTGGGAGAAGCGCAGACATGCGCAATCCCATCCAGGTCCATACACGATAACCTCCACCTCATGCGATACATCGTAGAGAGGGAAGGGAATGAACCCCGCTTTGGTGGGGCCCTGATCAACTTGGATCAATCTAAGGCGTTCGATAGGGTCAACCATCGGTACTTGGATGCGATGCTCGCGGCGGCAGGCTTCGGCCCTTTTTCAGGAGCTGGATTGCTGCAATGCACAGCAGCAACACCTGCTTGAGGGTCAAGGTAAACGGCTACCTCTCGGAGCCGTTCCAAATCACGCGATCCATCCGACAAGGTTGCCCTCTCTCCTCCCTTCTGTATGTGCTGGCTCTCGAGCCACTACTGCAGAAGTTGGAGCTGTTGCAGGGCATCGACTTGGAACCGGGATTGAGGAAAGCGGTGTCGTCCTACGCCGATGACGTGACAGTAATGGTGTCGTGCGCCTCGGAAATCGGGCAGATCGGCACTTTACTGGAGGAATACGAAAGGTTTACAGGATCCAAGCTTAACCGGGACAAATCCGTCAGTTTGCAACTCGGAACGTTGAGAGGCAAACTGATGCCCTCCAACGGCGTCGTTAGACGCTGAACGGAGGAACCGGTGAAGCTGCTCGGGATCTGGTTCGGATCGGACCTCCAGGTGGAGAAAAACTGGGACGAGGTAACGGGCAGGGTGTTTGCACTCGTCCAGAAGTGGGCCGAGTGCAAACTATCCCTGAAAGGTCGAGCGGAGGTGGCGAACACTTATATAGTGTCCTTCATCTACTACCGCTTCACCGTCGTGACTTGCCCAGCGAAAGCGCTCGCCAAAATGGAGCGCGTGCTCTTCCGATTCCTTTGGAAGAAGCGGGCCCCTTTGGTGAGAAAATCCATCTGCTGTCAACACCCTTCGAACGGAGGGTGGGGATGCCGTGGCTAACGATGCGTAGACACGCATTAAGGCTACGGCACCTCCAGGTATTCCTCACTGGTCAACCGGTGTGGGCCTCTTTTGTGAGGCGAGCCTTTCCGAGACTCGTCTCACTCACCGAGCTTCAATCCTGGGTCAAGCAAAGACTGAGAAAAGTGGCAAGCGGATTCGGCAATCAGTGGAGACTCCACCTCAACATTCTATAGAGGGTTGGTGCGGAGCAAGTGCGTCGCCGCTCTCGCTGAAGCCCTGGGCATGGAGGAAGACGAACTAGCCAGTCTGTTCGGTAGGACGTTTTCCCCGGGACCGATCGACAACTTCCAAAAGTCCCTGGCTTGGCAGTGCTACCGAGGAGCTCTACCCGTTCGCGACAAGCTCTACAGACACGGGCGCCCGGGTAGGGACCCTGCAAAAAAGATCTGTCCGAGATGCGTGCGTGACGAGGAAACCGTTGCGCACGCATTAGTACACTGCCCGGGCGTTGCTGACCTGTGGAGTTATGTGGAACGACTACTGTCGTGGGTGGGACCAATCTGGTTGACCACCGAGTACATTGTCACGATCAAACCGCCCCCCCCCTCCTTCAAAAACGAAGGAGACGCGGTTTTCCTCTGTGTGATAGCTATGGCAAAAGCGGTTGTATGGTGGACGAGGTTGAAAGGGCTGAGGTCAGACACCTTTCTCTCCGGCCAACAACTGGTCCTTTTTTTCAAATACCATTTTAGAAGAAGGATCAGAATGGAGAGAGAGGTGCTCTACCCCAGCAAGTTTTATGAAAGGTGTTGATATTGGCGAGAATGGCCCGAGTGAATGGGCCTTCTCTCTATATCAGCCTGTAGGTGAGAGAGGAGGAGAAGGAAGAGAGGAAGGGAGCACCCACTCTTTGTGCTCCTGAGGAGAAGGGTTGCATATTTTTTCAGGGGTGTGTCAACGCCGCCACCCTATTGAGGACTTCGATTGTTGAATTTGATTTGTTATTTTTTATACACGTCCTTTAAATGTATGTAGCCCCCTTGTATTTGTCCCAATCTTTTATGCCCTGCTGGCAAATAAATAGAAAGTTATCTATCTATCTACCTATCTATCTCTATATATGTGTGTGGGTGTGAGGGGGGGGGGTGTATATATATATACATATACTCCATAGAGTGTATTTAGGACATCATCTTCGTATAGTATATAGCGTGAAGTTTACAAAGTTATTTTAAATGACACTGCAAACAATATCCTCTTTATGTTGTGTTGGGTACATGTTGAATAATTAAACCGATCATCAGCCTCCCTGCTCTGCAACTACATTTAATATTTAATCAATTTAAATTTCAGATATCTCACTCCTGCATTTCGTGAGAGGAATTTTCATTAAGGCTAATGTTTTTTCATATAATTACAAGTGAAATGGAATTTGATATGTCTTCTATTTGGAACGCTACATGGTAAATGTTAGTCTGCCCTCACCTGATTATCTCTGGTACCATTTCTAATTGTATTCAACTATACCTTGTTTTAATCTGATATTGCCTAATCATAAATATCAAGCCTGCGTTACAGAGTTATATTTCAGGGAACTTACCTGCAGTGCATTTAGAACAGGTTCCATGAAACAGCTTAATGCAATTAAAACATACATAATTGTCGATATAATGTGATTGATACAAAACACGTGTCCTCCTACTTCGACATTCTTCATCTGATGAGGAACTTCGCCCTAAATATAAGTACTGACAAACACACAGATTGACGCTTCGAATTATATAACACATTCTTGCTAAAATTTGTCGTAATAGATACTAGAATGAGAGCGGCTACGCAGTCACACGATCAGATAAAAATAGGAGCCAAATGACTACTTGATGTCTTTAATTGGATAATGTTGTTCTAAATACACAATGTTTAACAGATGCCGCCACGTCCTCACCGGAACACTATTAATCAGATTGCAATACTTCTAATCATTTGCAATACTTCTAATCTTATTCGTCGTCATTTTATTATATTATAAGAGGTCCACGTAGATTCTATGCTCGCCCGTAATATCTATCTGTCTATCTCCGGATGGTATAGACGTGCTTCACATCGGCTCCTCGATTATTGGATATATTACGTGTTAACAGTAAGTGTTTGTCTGTATTCTTGCGTTATTGTGTTAATTAACCCCCTTGCCTGGGTCTTCGGACATTAGGGTTAATTTATTTCACACCTTTTCGGGGTGAAATTCTTCCATCCTAAAAATCTTGTAATTGTCTCTACTCTAGTGGTAATGGAAGCCATTAAACAAACTGAAGGAGAGCGGGTAGCGGAGGCAACAAGCATCCCTACTGAAAGAATAATTGTTTCTACTTTAGACACAGGGCCAGCAATTACCCAGTGCATTATTGGTACTTTATTTTATCGACCCCGTGAGAGAATAATTATTATTAGAAACATTGAAAAAATGGAGCCTAACCCTAATGAAAAAAATGTGAAAAAAGTTGACTCGGAGAAATTGCCAACATTAATGGATGCCGTTTCGACTTATCACGGTGCCAAGCCCACCAGCAAAGGTGAAAGAGAAGTAGTAGCTGTGACTACAAGTCTCTCGGATACTGAAAATATAAGTGAACTTTTTGTAAAAATGGAGTCTAACCCCAACGGGAAAAAAAATGTGAACGCATACACCAACATAAATAACACAAACACAACGAAAAATCAACAAAAAACAAGAAAACAACCACATGTCGACAAATGTAAACACAGAGGGGGCGAACAAAATGACGTTCGCTCAAACTACCAAAAAAACAGTTATATACTTCTATTGACATTTCAAACATGGCCCAGCAAATGGAAAATGCACGGAAGTATATAACTTTGGAGGAGAATGGTCTATTTTCTTTAAATTCTCCCCCAGAGCTAAAAAAGGAATATAGATTAAAAAATATTATTTATAGGACAATATCCAACAAAACCCGTAAGCCAGTACAACTCACATAAACAGAGATTGAACTGGCTTTAAAAGATCATCTGAAAAACATTTTATTCATTCGGAAGGATAGACTCTACGGTAGTCTATCCATCCGAATGAAAGATAAATTGACGGCCGAAAAACAATCCCTGGCCCCAATTGTGTCCCCCTTATTTACCTTCTTCCCCACTTATTTGGGAAGAAGAACAAAAAGATTGACCATACACAGTATCGATCCAGATATTGATTTCTGGGCGGTACTGCGTGGCCTCTTCGACTTGAAAGAGGATGCAGTAAATTCGGTAGGTAAGTCTTCCAGCAACGTGCTCGGTGGAACTAGCCTGCAAGTTCTGGTGCAAATGCAGCCAGAACAAATTGCTAGGATCCCCGACCGCATATTGCTGGATGGGCTTGCCTACTTGCACATCACAGTGGAGGGTAGACGACCCGCTTGTTACCTCTGTGGTGGCAGAGGTCACCCGAAGGCTGCCTGTTCCCAAGCAAACAAAAAACACCAATTCTGCCCCCACCAACAACTACAACACTACCAAACAACCTCCACCACCACCACAAAAACAACTAACACCACAAGTTAAAACACAACTGAAAACAATCCCCCCATCCCCCCACACAGAAAACAAATACAATAACACCCACACCACAAACACGAGCCGAAAATGAACCCCTCCCCTCGAATACGGAAGACCACCCCCTTTCGTCGTCAGACGAGGGGGGGGGGACTTTCATAAAGTTAAAAGAAAAAAAAGAAAACACACCACAGGAACACAAATACAAACAACCCCTGCCCAATACATAACACAGACATCAACACAAAAAAACACAACAGCAAACAAAAAAACATCACTCCAAAAGAAAAATATGCATACACTTACATAAATACAATAAACAAAAAACTGTTAAACGTTATTTATAATAACAACTTAATAAAAACTGAAGGTTCGAATTACGCACAAGCAACGGGGCTTCCCCATCTAAAAATGATAAACGCCCCAATGGACATTTACAAAACGTTAAAAGACACTTTTAAAGAGGACGTGGGGCCCCCCTGCGTCAGACCCATTAACCGTGTCCTCCTAAAACTTTTTCCCCCAGACACCCGCACAATTCCAAATACCCCAACCCCACCACACACTGATGCCCCTACACTTCGACAAGCCACCACCCCACCCAACAACCCATCCCCCATCCCCATGGAAGTTGTGCGGCCCGGTCCCCGAGACGCAGAAAGGTAAGTGCCTTTCTCTTTACTACCAACATGGCTGTGTTTGAATATGTTGTCTAAATGCGCGTGGCCTTGGCTCACCTTGGAAGCAAGCGATGCTTCTAATTGACCTCAGGTCACGATGTATAAATGTGATGGTTATTTGCGAGGCCCGGATCAGCAGCGTGCGACAGCTGGCCTCCACCTTTCATGACTTTAAGATGCACGCATCTCTCTGTCAGCCCGAAGGTGGGGGTGGGTTTGTCGTTCTGCTGTAAAAACAACTGGGTCTCGTTACACAGACGGTACACTTGGACCCGGAGGGTCGACTAGTGGTTCTGGACATTGGCAGTGGTGAAGGCGGAGCTTTTAGGCTGGTCGCCGTCTACGGCCCTTTTGGGTCAACGCGGCAGGTCTTCTTCCATCGTCTGGAGACTTTTCTAGGGACGTCCCTCTCCTTGCTTTTAGTGGGGCACTGGAATGGTATCCTAGATGCTCGTTGGGACTATGTAGGGGGATGTCCTGATAGAGGAGGTTGTAACTGCCTCAAGGGGTTAATCGGCCGATTCGACCTGGCCGATAGATATCGACTAGAGTTTCCGACTGTGCCAACCTAGACTTGGAGAAACCATAGCGGTCAATCTAGATCGTACCTAGATAGGTTCTTAGTTAGAAATAAGGATAGGGACTGTTTAAGTTGTCCAAAAATGCTCATGGTTGGCTATTCGGACCACAAGTTAGTGACCTCCATGGTCAACCTTGATAGAACGCATAGACAGGGACCCGGTTACTGGAAGCTTAACTTGTCCTTACCGGCAAGTAAAGCTTACAGGAACCGGATTAATACATTAATTAAGGAGCGGTTCACGGGCGCCATCGTCAACAGTTGGTAGTGGGGCTCTCTTATAAGAGAGATTAGAGTAGCTTTAATAGGAGTTAGTAAGGAGTCAGTCTCAGTTAGAAATAGGAAGGAAAGGGAGTTGGTCGATAGTGTAGAAGAGGCAATTAGAAGCGGCGACGTAGCCAGAGTGCTAGCATCGAAAAAGGCCTTGGGCCAGTTCTTCGACGCGAAACACGAAGGCTGCGTTGTCCGAAGCAAAATACGTGCTCTGAGAAACCAGGGAACAAAGCTGTTAGCTGGGCCCGCGCGACAGACGCCAAAAGTGGGACTAGATCCACTATCCGGTCTTTGCGAAACCAGTATGACGGGTGATCCTTGAACCTAAGCAGATGTGCGAGGCCTTTCAAAGGCACTTTGCCCGATTGTTCGGAAGGGACGAGGGGCCAGATGGGGTTTTGAACCTCGGTCCATACCCCGACGGCCTGCCGCGTCTTTCAGACGAGGAGGCGAACTCCTGCGAGAGGCCGATCTCAGCTGCTGAAATAGGGGACGTGCTGAGCCAATGCGGCAGACGCAAATCTCCGGGACTCGATGGTCTTCCATACGAACTGTATTTAAGTATGCCGGACTTGTTCTTCGATCTCCTCGAAGCGGTCTACTGCAACTGGCAACA
The DNA here is from genome assembly GCA_964016885.1 of Eledone cirrhosa. Taxonomy (NCBI): domain Eukaryota; kingdom Metazoa; phylum Mollusca; class Cephalopoda; order Octopoda; family Eledonidae; genus Eledone; species Eledone cirrhosa. The sequence goes on along the minus strand of OZ024740.1, from coordinate 270,119,452 downwards.
GAACGGGAGAATTCCCTGTTCTCTGACCAAGGGCGTAGTCTAGCTAGTGAGGAACGACGAGAACAAGGGGGACGATATAAATAATTTCAGGCCCATGACTCTGCTAAATACAGAGTTACAGATTTTGGCCAAGGTGCTAGCAAAGAGGTTGACGCTTGTCGTGGGCAACCTGGTGGGAGATGCGCAGACATGCGCCATCTCGTCCAGGTCCATTCACGACAAACTCCATCTCATGCGATACATCATAGAGAGGGTTGGGAACGAACCCAGCTTTGGCGGGGCCCTGATCAACTTGGATCAATCTAAAGCGTTCGATATGGTCAACCATCGTAACCAGGATGCGGTGCTAGAGGCGGCAGGTTTCGGAAAAAATTTCAGGGGCTGGATCACTACCATGCACAGCGGCCGCATCTGCTATAGGGTCAAGGTGAACGGCTACCTCTCGGAGCCGTTCGAAATCACGCGGTCCATCCGACAGGGATGCCCTCTCTCCTCCCTTCTGTATGTATTGGCCCTAGAGCCACTGCTACGGAAGTTGGAGTTGTTACAGGGCATCCCTTTGGAACCGGGATTGCGGAAAGCGGTGTCGGCCTATGCCGATGACGGGACAGTAATAGTGTCGAGCGCCTCGGAATACAGAGGAATACGAAACGTTTACAGGGGCAAAGCTGAACCGGGACAAGGCAGTCGGTTTGCAACTGCAAATGGAGGGGCAAACCGATGGCCTCCAACGGCGTCGTCGGACGTTGGACGGAGGGCCCGGTGAAGTTGCTCAGGGGTCTGGTTCGGGCCAGACCTCCAGGTGGAGAAGAACTGGGGTGAGGTATCGAACAGGATGTTTGCGCTGACGCGGAAGTGGGCTGAGTGCAAACTATCCCTGAAAGGTCGGGCGGAGGTGGCGAACGCTTATATAACGTCCGTCATCTATTACCGCCTGACCGTCGTGCCTTGCCCAAGGGAAACGCTCACCAAAATGGAGCGCGCAATGTTCCAATTCCTTTGGAAAAAGCGGGCTCCATTGGCGAGGAGATCCATCTGCTGTCAACACCCTTCGAAAGGAGGGCTGGGGATGCCGTGGCTGCTGATGCGTAAACACACATTAAGGCTACGGCACCTCCAGGTATTCCTCACCTGTCAACCGGTGTGGGCCCCGTTTGTGAGGCGAGCCTTTCCAAGACCGAGCTGCAGTCCTGGGTCAAGCAAAGACCGATAAAACTGGGCGCCTGGCACACCGAGTGTGCCCAGGCGCTCACGGCTCTCGGGCAGGCGGACCCGGCTATCGGTGGAGACTCCACCTCGTCCTTCTATAGAGGGCTTGTGGTTAGTAGGTGCGACGACGCCCTCGGACAAGCCCTAGGCCTGGAGAAAGACGAACTGGCCAGCCTATTCGGGAGGACATTTGGCCCGGGACCTATGGACAACTTCCAGAGGTCCCTGGCCTGGCAGTGCTACCGAGAGGCGCTGCCCGTTCGAGAAAAGCTCTACAGTCACGGGCGCCCGGGTAAAGACCCCTCGAAAAAAATCTGTCCCAGATGCGTGCGCGATGAGAAAACCGTTGCGCACGCATTGGTACACTGCTTGGGCGTTGCCGATCTGTGAGGCTACGTCGAACGCCTGCTGTCACGGGTGCGACCAATCCGGTTGACCACTGAGTCCATTGTAACGATCAAGCCGCCTCCCCCTTCAAAAATGAAGGAGAGGCGGTATTCTTCTGTGTAATAGCCATGGTGAAAGAGGTATGGTGGTATGGTGGACACGTTTGAAAGGGCTGAGGTCGGACACTTTTCTCTCCGGCCAACAACTGGTCCTTTTCTTTAAATACCATTTTAAGAGAAGGATCAGAATGGAGAGAGAGGTGCTCTACCCCAGCAAGTTTTATGAAAGGTGGGTGAAAGTAGCGAGAATGGCCCGTGTGAATGGACCTTCTCTCTTTATCAGCCTGTAGGTGGAAAAGTGGAAGTGTAAAGGAGCACCCCCTCTCTGTGCTGCTAAGGAAAAGGGTTGCACACTTAATCAATGTTACTGCTATGGTTCATGGTAGTAGTTAGGCTCTTGTCATAATACCACCCCACTCTTGTCATAATACCACCCCACTCCTCAGTGTCACGTGATTCTTTTGAATTTGCCACTGACCAAGTAGGCAGTGAATTTTTTCAGTGCCCTCGAATTTAGTCCCCGCTAGCTTTATTCCATCCACTGAATTATTATTTTTATATGGGTTCCTAGTGTCCGCGCATTGCCTGGGAACTTAGCTGAGAATAGACTCCCTGATGATGTAAGGACTTCTCTATAGTTCGTAACTATATTTATTCCCTTACAGAAACTAATTAGTTGGAGTGAAAATTTTAGTAAGTAAGTTAATTTTTAATTTTTAAAATTTTCTTATTTTACGTCTTTCATATAATTGTTCTGCATACCCCTGCATAGAACCACAAAGGTACTAAGACATAACATATATTTGCTAGCATGGGTATACATCTGCATACATATGTTGGTAGATATACTAATTCTCTATATTTATCTCCAAATTATTTGTTGAGCAAAACTTGCCAAAATTTACTGCTATGGTTCATGGTAGTAGTTAGACTCTTGTCATAATACCACCCCACTCCTCACTGATTATCCTCAGTGTCACGTGATTGATTCTTTAGAATTTGCCACTGAGCAAGTAGGAGTGAATTTTTTCAGTGCCCTGGAATTTAGTCCCCGCTAGCTTTATTCCATCCACTGAATTATTATTTTTATATGGGTTCCTAGTGTCCGCGCATTGCCTGGAAACTTAGCTGAGAAAAGACTCCCCGATGACGTAAGGACTTTTCTACAGTTGCGTTGCGTAACTATATTTATTCCCTTACAGGAACTAATTAGTTGGAGTGAAAATTTTAGTAAGTAAGATAATTTTTAATTTTTAAAATTTTCTTATTTTACGTCTTTCATATATATATATATATATATATATATATATATATATATATATATATATATATATATATATATATATATATATATATATATATATATATATATCAATCTATTTATCTATATGTTATTGGATAGAATCTTTAAATTGTACATAGCTGTGTGGGAGTGGGTATAACAGATTACACTATGAGCGGCAAATAGACTCCCTAAGCTTTGGGCTATAGCCTGTCTTTTATACCAATTTTTCAAATAACCTCAATAACCTTGTATGTGGTGTCTGAAGACATATCATTGTGCATCAACTCAGCAGGAAATTACGTAGAAATCATTACACCTTCTGAAGCTATGTGATTCCTGGAATATACTGTTTTCTTTTCTCATTCGAGGAATTTGCACTCAGTACCGCCCAGTCAGTGATGTATGTTAATATACGTTAGAGTAGCTGACAGTATTGGCTAAATATCTGTTTGTATTTCGTATGGAATCTATTGAGCAAGTGGTACACTTATTTCTTTTGCATTTATGTTGTAAAAGAAGGAAAATATAATCAATCAGAAGCAAAGCTGAATTGTAGCTAGAGAAGAGCTTGCCTTTAAGTTTCAAAATAAAAAGAAACACTTTTGATAGAACTAGCCAAAGTTACTGCATGGTAATTCCCAGATAGCGACGACGGTGACAATAATGATGTCACTAAACATTTGAAGACTTTGATTTGCGAGATATAATATAGAAGACAACAGAAATATTACATCAAGTATTCTCAAAAGAATAACCTCCAAAAACATATGAAGAAGCTTCGTTTGTGAAACACATAAGCATTTCGGAAGACTACATCACTATATCTAAGATAAACGGCGAAAGGATGTAGAAAAGAAGAATCAAATAAATAAAAACCAGATTGTAGCTAAAAGAAAGATAAGAATATTAAAAGCTACCCAAATATTTTCATCTGTTGAACAGTATTAGTAATTGTCTGGTTTAAAACGGTTTTCTTGATTGGCCTAACATCAAAGTAATTTACAGAGATACACATCAAAGCAATTCCTGGAGCTTTAATAATCAACAAGTTATTCGGAATATCTAAACGAAATATTGTTTGAGGCTAATGTAAAATTCTACGTCATAAATAATGGTAATTGGTGGTAATTTGTTTTCTACGTATTTGGCGTTTCGTAATAAATAGTAATCCAAGATAATTTCATTGACTTAATAATGTTATAACTAATAAACAGGTGTCAGAAAAACCTGAGGTAGTAGAATCTAAAATACTCTGCATCAAATTGATGGAAACGTGGATTTTTTCGATATCTTTTTTTTTTTATGACAGCAGGTTTATTTTAGGACATAGTACAGCACGGATATATATTCGATTCCTAACTGGAATTGAACAGATTCCAAGGAGGTACTCGAGTAATGTACCAGCACTTCGACATTTCATTGTTTGTATCAGCTCGGAAAAGAATATACAAAATAGTCTAATTGATAGACTTTCACATGGATAGCAAGTAAAAGTTTAAGTTTTAGAGCATGGAGTATCTCATGTTGGTGAAGCGACTGAAGCGTACAACATTTGTACTCCAACGCCGCACCGTATGTATAGCCGATACTCAACATTTATTGGCCCAACCACAAGCCTGTAAAATGACTGTCATAAGATAGATATAATTCAGATTACTAGTGTAAACGACCTTATCCACGAGTAAGTTGTGAAGGCGAGCTTCAAACACTTCACACACAATTCTCGCAAAACATGTTCAGGTTAAGAAAGACAATATGAATGAAAGAAGGCTCCGAATAAATGTAAGAATTCTTAGAGCAATGGAAAACCACTGCGTTGATAACAGGTATACTTTTCTATACGAAAATCATATAAATGACTAATGATATATCATGTAGTTATGTAGACATTTTATATGATGTTAAATGCAGTCATCCAAGTAATACGTTTCCACAAGAGAAGCAATACTGTAGACCGAATTTCATTATGCCTTTCCGAAGTTCGTAAACATGAAAGAATGCATATAATTGGGAATATAAATCACACGGTCAACGTGATATATTACTGTCCTGTCGTAGCGTCATGATGTTCGAGATACGGAAATGAGACATGGGCATCTATCTGAAGTGAAATGGATAAGAGGAAATATAATTTCGCCGCAGTTACTGCTTAATGAGAACTTGCCAAACATTTTACAGATTTTAACATTTCATACACAATGAAGTGTAAACAGAAACATCAAATTGAAAAGAAAAAGGTATTTTGAAGGTCTTTTAATTAGAATTACATGGTAGATGTTAGCTGACAGCCAATATAACCTGACCATTAACAAAAATATAGTTAGGAGAATATAAGTTTAACCATAAACATTTCAGTTTAAAAAGGAAACCATATATATATGTATATATGGGTGTGAGTGTGTATGGGTGGGTGTGAGTGTAGACACATGGCCATTTTTACAGACTCATTGCTTGGAATAAATGAACCTTAAAAATTAGGAGTGCCTCTAAGTGTGTTCGTGTTTGTCTATAGGTAATCAGCGTGAACTTGTTTCTGTCTTGTATCACTAGTTTTATCTAAATATAGTTTTTAAAGAATCCCCTTTCTTTAAATCCATCAACAAATGACCTCCACCCATCCCAATCACCACCCTCTCCTACCACCAGAGAATGTATAAATGCAACCAAATTACTTGGACAGTCAGCTTCCTGATGATTTCCATATTAAATATTTATACTCTGCTATGTATTGAGTACCTTACCTCCGATTGAACCTGGACTAAACATTATATATATACATATATATATGTATATATATGTATATATTCATTTTTGAATTTGTTTGTCAAGATTTCTTATCCGAAAACGTGTGTTGAAACAGATATTGTTATACTTTGGGAGGATCATGCTGCAATAAAAACACACGCAATTTCACTTCAATTTATTATAAATTTCTAGTTGGTTGGTTGGTTGTCTCGATAACCGGATGGTTGTTTATATAATGTCAAAGCTCTTTCGTCACACATTCTATGACCTCCTCAGTGGCTGGGTTTTAATAAGTTGAATTGAAAACTAAGAGGTCCGTGTATTTTTATTGGCAGCATGACCCTCCGAAAGTATAACAATATAACAACACACACACACACACACACACACACACACACACACACACACACACACACACACACACACACACACACACACATACACACATATTTAAATATATATAAATATATATATATGTGTGTGTGTGTGTAAAAAATAAACAGAAATAACAGAGCAAATGACTCAGTACTATGAAACAATATTTTTGTTTAACACTTGAAATAATAGGAAAGGAGTCTTAACGTTCTAGACAGTAGCCGTACTCTAGAAGATAGAACGAGAAATAAAAGATGAAATAGAAAGATAAAGAGTGAGGGGAGGAAGGAATGGAACAAAAATGAGAAAAAAAGTATGTGCATATTCTGTCAGTCATTTTGGAGAGATATGTGTATACCCAACCCCCCATATATATATACTAAGGGTGAAAGCAGCGATTCTTTGCTTAAACTTTAATCTGTTATTTTAATAAATATATATATATATATATATATATATATATATATTTCGTTTTTCTGAATTTGTTTGGCAAGATTCTTTATCTGAAAACGTGTGTTGAAACCGATATTGTTATACTTTGGGAGGGTCATGTTGCCAATAAGAAACACACGCACCAGTTGCTTTCACTTCAATTTATTATAAATTAAATTTATAAATTTAGGAATTTATAAATTTCCAGTTGGTTGGTTGGTTCCACAACCAGACGATTGTTCATATATTGTCAAAGTTCTTTCGTCACACATTCTGTGACCTCTTCAGTGAAATTTATAAATTCCTAAACTGGTGTGTGTGTTTCTTATTGGCAACATGACCCTCCCAAAGTATAACAATATATATATATATATATATATATATATATATATATATATATATATATATATATATATATATATATATATATATATGCGCACACATGTAATTTCTTTACGTACGGAAGATGCGCATTGGTCTTCTGTATGGGGAAAAGTAAAACATGCTGGGCATATTACGTCTATAGGGTTAGGTTGGAGAGTAACTTTTAATTTTGTATTTGAAATAATTGTGTAGGTGCTTTTACTAAAGGGGTCGGGATGTTATTTACATATTATTAGATTTTCCGTTATATATTTTCTTCGCCAAATGTCTAAAATAAAATATCTTCAATTAATTTTATATCACTGAAAGTTCTTTATATTCCGAGCATGTATTCACCCGTTTATATTATTGAACTGCGTTTAAGTTCATAACGTCATATTCGTTTTTTCAATTTTCCACACTTCTCTCCTACTCCCCTTCTACACTTTCTAATAACTCCTTCACCATTTTGCACTACTATAATTTCGATCCAATCCAATCTAGGGCCTTCTTTCTCTGGTTGGAAAAACCCTTCTCTGGTTGACCTCCACCGCTTTCTATTTCATTTTGGTCACGTTTGATTTTGGTCACGTTTGATTTTGGTCACGTTTCATTTTGGTCCACGTTTGGCCGATTGCGGGTTGGTGAGGCTATTTAATCAACAGTTGGGGTGGATGGTAGTTAGCTCACTTAGCATTAGATAAATAAAGGTTTTCAAACTTCCCTTATTATAGTTTAATTATACGATAAATCAAACATTTTTCTTATAATTATGTACCTTATAAATAACATAAATTTGTTGATATATGTAATAGTCTTTTACTCTTTTATTGTGTTTAGTCATTAGAATCGGTCATTTTGGGTGCTTGTATTCGCGATCATATTCTTTCAGTTATTACACAAGATCCACGACGATATGTAAATGTTGGAACAATTACCAAATTGAACATAATGAGGTTTGCTTTTACACCTACCTCTTTTCTTCTGATGAGCGAATGCTGAAATGGGCGCCTTACTGCACCAGCACTTGAAATTCTTGAATGACTTAAGGAATAAAAGGTTATGCGGAATTCTCAGTCCTGTTTATATTAAGTAATGGGTAACATCTAGATTAGTTGATTGAATAACTGAATGCGCATCGTCTAAACCAATAAATGGTGTATTGTTGATTGAATGAATAGTCCTTTTTCTACTGAATTCTGAAACTCTTTACTAACGTAATATCATTTTACTGGAGAAAGAGGCTTCTGAATTCTAAGTGAAATGCAAAGAGGATTCTACTATTCTATTACATATTTGTCAATGAGTATCTATTTGTAATATAAGTAAGTTTTTTTGTCATCACCTACTTCAGATATACTACAAAGAATCTAACCGAAATGTTATACTCCATTAAATAATATACATGAAGCAATCTATAGAAGTGCGTCAGTAAGTTGCGTATACTAAGTAAACGTGTCCAATATAGAAATGAATCAATGATATACGAGAAGAAAAAATTCAAGAGCTTGAACGCGGACAATGGATTACTTAAAGGAGAAATTTCATCACAACTAAAGAGAAATCCATATGGAGACACCATTACAATTACATTGAAAGAATCTAGAATTGGTTTTCAGCTTGTTGTTAAAATCTCACGCTATCTACAAACAGAAACCCCCCAAAATGTTTGTATTTTTCAAAAATCCCGTCTTACTTTGATTCAAAATTATCACCTCCCAGGTGACAAACATAGACGTCTGAGATGATCAAATTTTAGATAAGATGGACGCCGACAAAACAAAGATTTAGATGTGGCAGCATAATAGTGTTCGTGATTTTCACCAGTGAACATACTAAATTATAGATTTTCTTCAAAGAAAAGCGTTAACACACTCAGAAGGTATTTGAAATCAATACGATAATACTAAATTATTCCTTATAACTAATTAGTTAAACCTTTCTCCAAGATCACGGAATACAAATTCTGATTCGCCTACACAGTTTCAAACACAATTGAAAGTGCATAAAAGATTATTATAACAATGATTAATTCTAAAACTTTCACTGGGTTGAATGTTTTATCTGAAGCAGTTAGAGTCCAATGATGCACATTTAAATCCTCTTAACTTTCACCAGTACAATGACTATGAAAAGCAGAGTTTCTACTTTGTTTTAAACATGAATACGGCAAACAATATGATTTCTACGAACAAAAATATTTATTTATCAAATTAAGAATGTTGATGTATATGTGTATATGTGTTTAGTGGAAGTAAAACACACACACACACACACACACACACACACACACACACACACACACACACACACACACACACACACACACACACATATATATATATATATATATATATATATATATATATATGCTCAGATAGAAATAGAAACTTTGATATTACTATGGGGGCATCTGATTCTGCGCAAATCACAGATCTTCTGAGAATTTTTATATTAAATACGATAAATAGAAAACCGCCAGAGATTACCGGTGGTTTATATAGGGACGACATTTTATTTACGGTGGTCAAACACAACAATATTGAACTAAGTAGAGTAAAGAAAAGTATAATAGAATTCTTTAAAATGTATGACCTTAAGTTAGAAGTAGAAAATGGTACCAAAATAGTTAATTTCCTAGACGTTACGTTTAACTTAAACTCTGGCTTTTATTACCTTTTTCATAAGCCCAATGAAAACTTAAACTATGTTAGTAACCATTCCAATCACCCTAAATCTGTAAAAAAAAGGGTATAGTAAATTGTGTGCAAAAACGCATCAATAGAATATCAGCCAATAAAGCTATATTTGATGATAAGGCAGCATACTACAAGAATGCGTTAAAACGAGCAGGATATGAGAATAATATAGAATATGTAGATAATAATAATCCAAGTTTTAATCCTGATAAAAATAATGGCATATATAAACGAAACTCTAATAATTATAATTCAAACACCCATACGCCAAACAAATTGAGGAAAAGAACTGGAACTAAATCAGTCATATAGTCCCCCCTCCCCCTGCTTCGGTAGCAGTTAGAACACCAATTGCAAAATTATTCTTTAACGCTTTGGACACCTCTTTCCCTACTCAACATAAATACCATTCCATTTTTAATAGACACACCATTAAATTGTCTTATTCTACAACTATGAATATGGCCCAAAACATTGTTAAATTAAACACTAAAATTCTAAAGCATAATCAGCATAATGATCTTAATAATAGCGTTAACATAAATGATAATAAACCAAAATGTAATTGTAGAAATAAAATTGATTGCCCTCTGCAAAATAATTGTTTAGATAGTAATTTGGTGTATAAATGCACCGTAAAAACTGATTACAACACATACAACTACATAGGATAGACTTCTACATTTAAAGCCAGATTTGCGAACCATAAATGCTCATTTTCGAACTCCAAGAGGAAATCATCCACTTCTTTATCACAGCTTATATGGTCATTAAAAGAGAAAAATTTAAAATACTTTATTTTTTGGACGAAACTTCGGAATAGGGGAGTTTACCGCAACTCAAGTATATCAAGTAACTGCGCGCTTTGTACAATGGAGACCCTGTTGATTATTAAGAATTATGAGGCCTTAATTAACAAAAAGAATGAATTATTCTCTAATTGCCTTCATAAAGCATTGTCTACATTCCAAGCCTCCCATAAGACCAGGAAAAAACACTAAGCAACTAAACTTGGTTTTTAGACGTACATAATCAACAGTTGAAAACCTTAATTGCCTTTAATATTGCTTTATCTTATAACTATCTACAAAAGAAATAACGTTTGAATGAATGACACTTGTTTAATAACATAAAATTATTAACTTTGATCCATACCATTATTACTCTATCTTTATTTTTCTATCTATGTTTTAAATATAGTTCAAATATCCAACCTGTAAATTTTTACGGACCTTATTTTGAACTGTGAATCATTCACGCGTTTACATTCTTTTATATATATGTATGTATTTAACTTTTGCATGTTTGAATCTATTATATA
>OZ024740.1:270026077-270096077 GCA_964016885.1 Eledone cirrhosa | reverse complement strand
ATTACTGGTGCTTTATTTTATCGACCCCGTAAGGATGAAAGGCAAAGTTAACCTAGGCAGGATTTGAACACAGAATGGCAAGGGCCGTAACTCTATACGTTAAAGCATGGTGTCCGACCTTCTACCGACACTGCCAATCCACCGCATATAGTGTTTTATTAATAATAATCTAAAGCAAGAAATTTGATAAGTGGGAACAGTTACTAATATTCTCATTCTTTTTTACTTATTCTATCGACACCTGCGTTTGAGAGACATTAATAATACCAGGAAAAAGACATATCAAAATTACAATGACTTGTCCAACAATGTCATTTCTAGTTGACACTCCTGAGCGTCAATATTTTATAACTTCTCTTAGCAATATTCTCTGTCTTACACATTTACCGTTTCATACTTCTATTCATCTTCCCCTCCACCTTTTTTTCTTGCTTTACTTTACTTTTCCTGTCATTTTATATATCTTCCAATGTCTCAGTACTCTTATTCGTTCAATCTTCTTATATCTGGCATTCTTTACATATTTAACATAGTTCAATAATTTTGTAACTCGAATTAGACATTCAGTGCTTGTATTGCAAACATTTTTCATTCGTAATAACATTATGTAATATAGAGTCGATAGGCATACCTGCTGCTAATCCCAAATGTTATCTATAGACAGCAGAAACAGTCGAGATGAAACAATTAAATAATTATTTCTATTTTAGGCACAAGGCCAGCAATTACCCAGCACATTACTTTATTTTATCGACCCCGTAAGGATGAAAGGCAAAGTTAACCTCGGCCGAATTTGAACTCAGATCGTAAAGGGACGTAACTATGATGGAAAGCATGTCCGACCCTCTACCCATACTGCCAATTCACCAATAAATAATGTAAATTCTGCCAAAAAATATAAACCTCAAGATATTTGAGGCTTAACAGTGAATGACATATTCGTTTATTAAGAATATATCTTGCCCATTAACAGTTACATTTAATTCCTGGTGAGTGAAGCCAAATATTTTCGTAGTACGCACACACACACACACACACACACACACACATATATATATATATATATATATATATATATATATATATATATATATATATATATATATATATATATATATATATATATATATATATATATATATATATATATATGTATCAGCCTTGATACGTTCTATTGTTGTTCTGCGAACATATTGTACTGAATTTGTTTTGAAATATGCACTTTTCGTAAGTGTTATCACTGTGTAGTGTTTCAAGAAATTAGCTAGGAATGATGGCTTCAATTCTTTTATAATTATAAAGATCTAAATTCTCGTTATAGACACACACGCACACACACGCACACACACGCACCCACGCACACACACACACACACACACACACACACACACACACACACACACACACACACACACACACACACACACACACACACACACACACACACACACACACACACACACACACACACACACACACACTCACACACACACACACATACACACACACACACACACACACACACACTCACACACACACACACACACACACACACACACACATATATATATATATATATATATCATAAAACATGTCTATAGAATCACCAGATAAAATATATACCATTTCCTCTCCCAATTAGCATAATTAACTATATAAAAAATCGAATAGACCAGGCTATAAGAATAAGGCTTCTATGAAGAAATCTCCAACAAATAACCGAAACTAGCCCTTCGTGTCGGCCGCGACGGATTATTTATCGAATATTTCGACAGCGTAATCGCCCAGATACAGTCAATTAAACAGAATTAGGTGTAAAATAAACTAGGAGAAAATAGAATACATTTATTTACCTCTACCATGGTTTCGTCCGCATTTTGAGATTTCCAGCAACTTTGGAAACTCGAGCATCGGACTCTTTAGGAGTTTTGCTCTAATCTAGACATTAAATTTTCCAAAGTGATCGCGCAAGAATTCATTCAAAAATGGCTAAGAATCGTGACGTAGCAGCGGTTAGGTTGGAAGGGATGTGGTAGTTGCTTACGGCTGGTGGCTTTTTGCTAGAAAGCACAGCACAATACAGCCAAATTTGTATCTCAACCTAATGGGAGATTATTACATATAAAGGTTTACATATATATATATATATACATACATGTACGTGTTTTGCAACAGGTCACTTTGTGGCTCAATGAAAAGTTAATAAATTAAATAAGCAGAGCTATATATCATAAAACATGTCTATATATATATATAATTAGTTACAGCAGTGACATATACAGACTGTTATATATAAAAAATTGGCTACATCCACAGATTATTTTCGAGTTTTATATATATATATTTATATATATATATATATATAATTTGCTCTATGATTCTGAAGTAATGTATGAATTTGATTCTGGATAGAAACAGCATATGAATTAACCGAAGCAGCAAGAAATGAGTGTATAAACACATATGTTTGTATATATGTAAAAACGTAAGAATGTCTTATGTAAGTATTCCATTGTAGATTGTAAAAGATTGAAGATATTTGAAAACACTAGCAATATGAGATTTGCTACATCCGGTTCACTTTTACCGCCCTTTTGATAGACTTCTAAAGCATTTAGTTGAGTGTTTCTTTCTCTATTCTGTAGCTTCTGAAGATCTTTACAACAACACCCGAACTTCTGGTCACGCTGTTAAAACGTGAAAGTTAGAATTCAAATATTTATAATAATCAATAAAAAGTAAAATGGAGATAAACGAAGAAGGAAATTTACACTGCGATAGCAATACAGTGATTGTAAATGTAAATAGGAAGTTAATTTCGTTCATGTTTGCAGTGAATTATTTTAATGATCCCAGATTGTTGTGCTGTTATTATTTTGAACTGTATACACGGATAGTATTCATGATATCAATATTTTGAAATTAGCTACAGCATCGTATTTAATAATGTGGAATATCTTAATGGAATATTAATTTTCTCTGGAAGGTAGAGTTACATTGTGTGTGATCCATTAGTATCCGGGTCTTGTTCATATATTTTTCGTAATTTTGCTTTTGTGTTTAATACTCCAGACACATTCAGATGACGGTGTTTTAATTTCTATTTCTTTATTTATTTATTTATTCATTTTTGCAAATATACCATTTATTGAAACGATTATTTCCATTAGTTTGTATTTGTTAGCAGTAGCACTAACACAGCGTATGTTTATGCTTTTGAATTTTTTGACAAGCAAGGAAAAAGTCATCCAGTCCAGAAAAATTAATAATAGGCCGTGTTCCTGCTTTTCGCAAGCACATTATCAATGCAAATGAAGCAAAATTGCATTCAAAATCGAAATTAGGCCATATTTGGGACTTGTCAGCAGCGAGATTGTATTTTCTACCACACACCGTTTTCTCTCTATCGCTATGTACAGTTATTACAACGGAAATCAATATAATTTTACAGATGGGACTGAAGCCCCAAAACATGGAATTAAGTTTCCTGAAAGCTCATTTATCCATGAATTACCTTTAAGTTTTCCTGTTCAGTTATATTTGAGTTAGTCTTTGCAATATCACATACCTAATTCAGAGAAACAGTCATTCATCAAGCGATCACCGAGAAAGGCTCACATACATAAATACTACATTGGTGACATTAATATACCATAATACATTCTGTTATTTGTTCCCGCTTCAATGCATACACTATTCAGAAGGACGAGGATTTGTTGCCGACATTAATCGAAATATCATGTATACGTTTGACTGCTTATCTTAATGTTCACTCTTTTTCTTTCATAGGTATTTATTTATTTACTTACCATTCCAGCTTTGCAGTGTCTTTCGTTCTTTCTTAATAAACACCTTTTCCAATTTTATTGACATTGAATGATTGATAGTACGTTCGAAGGTGAAATATATCTACATTATTTGAGATGAGTAACTGCAATAATTACTTCAGCCTTCTTCTACATTAATGGTAGTTTAAATTAGCATCCAAAGAAAATAAATAATGTCGCTTCAGTTCAGCTGATAATGTCAAAACTACTAAGCATTGATCATGGTTTTCTTTTATATCAGCGGGGTTTTGATCTTTTATATTTATATCACATCATTTTCCCTTTTAGATTATAGATTATTTATGATTTCAAAACGGAAAAACGATAAAATTCTGAACATCAAATCTTGTGTATATTTTAATGAATAAATAATCTTGAAATATTTAAAAAATAAATGATGGCTTGAAACGTTTTAAGTAGTAGATTAACTAAATAATGATTTCTTTTACTTTTAATAAACATTTCTTTGAAGATTAAGTTAATAATAATCATATTTATCTCAAATAATTCTGTAAGTAGAAGTTGTATTCATCACATATGTCTTATAATTTTCCCTCTATCATCATTCTGAGTTCAAGTCCCATGCATTCAAATATATATATGTCTATTAAATATTCGTCATGATTCCTGGGTGGTTACAGTATCACATCAGTTTTCTGCCCCGCTCCCGAGGAACCGTTATTTATTTCTGGAGAAAGAGACAACTCTTCTCATGACGAAGGGTAGCGGATTATGAAAACGAATGTTAGTGTAAAAGAAAGGAATGAAGGCAAAAATATAAACGTGGGTAGTTGACTATTGTTTTATTTATCAACCCAAGAAGGATGAAAACGAAATTGATCTCGATGAGATTTCAATTTCAGAACCTAGGACCATAAACTACAAGTTATCCTATTCGACACTTCAACGAGTCCGCCAGTTCTCCTCTAATGGCTAATCAATACCGATGTGCTGTATCATAAAATAAGAGATAGAAAAAAACAGTTTCGAAACTTGGGTCTGTCAAACTAACGACCTTAGGAAATATAACATCATCATAACATTATCTATAACGGGCCTATAAAGGTGTGAAAAAACCGGCTTTATCACGGTTAAATACCTCGAAGTAACAAATAAGATGTCTGGGTCAAGTCTTGCAATCAGTTATGATACTCGCCTCCTATAAATATGGAGCGTTTTAAGTATATCAACTCGAACATTTTGTGGCAAGTGTAGAGCGATAACATTACAACTTTCATTTTAAACACTTTCACTTCATATATTTTACCATTGGCCTTGAGAGGGGAATGTATGTCACATTTCAATTCCCTCTCCCTAAAATATTAAACTGTTTTCCTTGTGATATTTTAGAGGCACAAAGGTGCAGAAACAAGAAAGTTCCACCTTAGCATTTTCAACCAAACAAATCTACTGAGCAGAAAGTAATATTAATACGAGTTTCTGTTTCAGATAGAGACATATCATCCTGTTTGTGAATGCTTTATTTCAGGGCTTTCCGGTTTGATTCAATAGGATCTTTTTTATCAAGGAAAGCATACAAACATTCCACAACAATTTTGATTCTAGGAACCAATGATCTGCTTGTATAGACGTACATTTTAAAATTCATTTGCACCCTACCTTCTGCGATTACTGCAGTTACACAACACACACATTTGCAATTCTAAGATAATTTTGAGAAAGCAAAACTTTTACCTATAATATTTCATGAAATCTTTTTTTTTTCGTGACTGGGCAGGAGCCTAGTTTTACTTGGGGAAGTCAATATAATTGTTATAGCGACCCATGATATATGCAAAGTAAAACTTGACACTTATTGGAATTAAAATTTAGATCCACGTATGATGAAAGTAAGCTGCGTATAGCATTTGGACTAGCATTTTACAGTGGGGGCTGCTATTTAAAACTAAATAAAGTATGAATGAACAATAGAATAATTACCATATTTTTCGGAATAAAAGAAGCTCATTTGTTTTGAAGAAATATATTTTGTAAAACACACTTAAAACTACTTTTGATATTATTCGGAGTACAGGACTTTGGCAGATTTCAAAAAACGACATTATATTTAACCAAACGTCACGCCAAAAGTACATGTATTCAAAGCATCGTAATATTTACACAGATTTCGCTTTTTCCCGGTATTAGATTGTGATATTTAATGAATCATCAGTGCGAAATAATGAATTGTCAACTTGTAATTAACGTATCTAGAGACACTTCTTTCCAAAACATGTTACGAGCCTTATATTTTCAATTAATTGTTTAACGATCAGAAATATATCGAAGTAATCTGAAGCTAATTACAACTTTCATGTAAAGGCATTACGCAGATGATTAAAATTTAGAACGGTGAAACTATACGTATTTTCCAAATCATTTAATGCTTATCGTAAGCTATATAGAAATAACATGTAAGGCAAATGAAGTAAATATAATCTTGTTTTGTTATAATTACCTGCCAATATTTTAAATACTGTGCAATCAATTTAGAGCTAACTTCTTTACTACTCCTGTAAGAAATAATTGTTTCTACTTTAGGCACAAGGCCAGCAATTACCCAGTACATTACTAGTACTTTATTTTATCGACCCCGTAAGGATCAAAGGCAAAGTTAAACTGTAAGAAACAATTGTTTCTACTTTAGGCACAATGCCAGCAAATTACCCAGTACATTAGTGGTACTTTATTTTATCGACCCCGTAAGGATGAAAGGCAAAGTCAACCTCGGCGGGATTTGAACTCAGATCGTAAAGAGACGTAACTATGCTGGAAAGCATGGCGTCCGAAAGAAAATGGAAAGATGAACAAGGAAAATCAGCAAGATAAAATAAATGAATCATAACGTGAAAAGGAAAGACTTAGGAACCTATTCTTTAAAATGGTACTCTTCGACCTTATATATATATATATATATATATATATATATATATATATATATATATACCATACCACAATCTTAAGCGTGAACCTAATACCAACTCTGTTCGTAACTGCACTCTTTTGTTTTGTTTTTTTGCCAGTATATATATATATGTATATATATATATATATATATATATATATATATATATATATATATATATATATTATATATAGATATATATATACATATAATCAGTTCCTGTCTTTTATTCAATAAATCGGAACTGATTATAGTTTGTAATCACCGTATACAAAAAACATTTAAATACTATAAACCTAATGAAATTTTCTAAATAGAAACTCACTAAAATTCTATGTAACGTAACATTTGTTAGTATCCCTTTCCCTTAATTATACGCATTCATGATTATTTCTTACCTTTTAATTTTTTTATTTTTTAACTTCCTTAGATTTATGCGTTAATGACTAAGGACAAAAAAGGTACACAACCACCTGTAATTGCATGAGTAAATATCTCTCTATGTATGATATGTACGTATATGTGTATATGCGTGGTGTGTGTATGAATGTTTATATATATGTGTACATGTATGAGTGCGTGCACATATATATATATATGTATCACCGTACTATATTATATTACATTATATTATATTATTACATTACTATATTTCTTTTTTATTATAATTTTCATCTTTTAATATACTATCTTTCCTGGTCATGACCATAATTTATATTCACCTAAAAACTCCATACAACACAACTCAACATTTAATCTTTACATTCCTTTTAAACTTCACTATACCATATACATTCAACTATTAATATGACAATCCCCTTTTTTCCTTATAGACTCTTTATAGGAATTCTATTATTAGCACCATTCAACCATTACTTTCAAAGGGTCATGACCTCACCTGAAATGAGTTATCTTTCATCTTAACATCATAAAGGGGAAAAAATAACAATCTGATTGATTTGTTCTTCAGCTATATATATATATATTATATATATAATACTGAAATGACAGGAGGCTGGATTTGTGTAAATCCTTGAAAGGTTTATTATACTATGATCATTTCAATGACCGGGTTCCGTATGAATCCGGTGATATCATCAGGTATTCGAAATATAATACGTGAATGTAATAGATAAAATCCATGGGGCTGAAAATCGAGGACCCGAGGGCGACCGCTATTCTGTTCCTTCAACCTCAGCCGGTCGCCCTGGAGTGACGTGGCTAAAGTTTATAGTATGCTACTACCGGTCAGATAAACGAAAACAGAAAGGGATGGGAACATAAGTTAACGTCAATCTCATGACACAAGGTAAAAGAAAGAAAGGAAGGAGAGAGAAGAAGGGGGAAGAAAGAAGATGAGAAGCCAGGGTTAATGTCAGCTAAAAGAAGAAAGGCAAATACTACCGGTCAGATATAGGCAAGCAAGAGGGGGAAGGAAGATAAGTCTGCGGGAGGAAGACAGGAAGAGGGGAGAAGAGAAGGAAGAGAAGAGAGAAGTAGAAAAGTAAGGGTTGATGGCTACAAGAAGGAAGATAGAAAGAAAGAGGAAGAAAGGTCGATATTAATGTCAGACCACAGTCAGGCCAGGAGTGGCGCGAGAAAATTTTCACAGGGACCCGCATCTTAGCAGAGGTGAATATATTGGGAGTCAGTGTGTTACAGTGTTTAGACTTCTAGGATGAAGTTAAAAAAATTAATAATCAATATTCAATATTAAAGAGGTTTAAAGTTCAACATTTTAACATTTTATTATATAATAGTTCCGATTTGTTCTGTAATTTAAAGGTACTATGTGGCGGTCAAAACACCGGCCGCGCCCCGGGCCCCATGGCGAATTAAGCTACGCCGATATATATATTATCTATAAATCGAAATTGTAGCTGCAACAGTGCAGAGACTAATATGTATATATATATGTATATATGTACATATATCCATATATGTGTGTGTGTGTGTGTGTGTGGAGAGAGAGAGAGAGAGAAACGCTATCCTACAACTGGCCATAACTAAAGCGGTTATGGTTTGATGATAAAAGGAACATAATGGTATATAGGGAATGTAATGTATGAGAGATTCACGACATTCCATTTCATCCCCGTTATTTATGGTTTGGTGAAAGGGCTAACAAAAGTGACCATTGAAACCGAGTAAATATCTTTATCTTAAAAGGAGTTATTTAATTCATCAGATATTATACACTACAGAACGTTTGTGTGCAAATGTTTTGGACGAGAGCGAGCGACCGAGAGAGAGGAGAGAGACAGGGATATATATATATATATATATATATATATATATATATATATATATATATTGACTGCCATGACTGAATTTTAACCATCAACATAGTCAAGGTATGTCAAGCAACAACTTATTTTATCTCATGAGGACGTACTGTTGAAATAACTCAGTACCTCTGAAATATGTATAATAAAATATATTTGATCTAATGAATGCCTATATTTGTTAATATCTTGAATTTATATATATATATATATATATATATAGGAACCAGTAAAATCCCGACGGCTGAGCTCAAGCCGTTTCGACGGCTAATTCTGGACTAATGAAAATTTATCCTGGTATTTAAATAGCCGAGCTTCTCAAGGGGTAATTCCATATATGGTCAGTGATTGTCAAAAGTTAGTAGTAATTCTGTGATGGCAAATTAGTGGGGGAGATCGTGGCTAAACCTGCCAGTAGGAGAAAAAGGGGGAGGGGTGGAGTAGACCCAATCATGCGTTGGTAGTGCCGGCTACAGCTGGGCATGAGGTCAAAGAAGATACTGGGGAGGGGGAGGAAGTCGTAACGGTAAGTAGAACAATGAGGGGTAAAAATATATCTATGAAAGAAAAAATACTGAGAGTGATGAAAAGCGAATAAGTGTTAAGAATAAAAGGTATATAAGCAAGTTCTACGACCTAAGTCTCTAGCTATTGTTAGGCTAGATAAATAAATAAATAAATAAAGAAGGAAATAAAGAAAGAAATAAAGAAATAACGAAATAAGTAAATAAACTAGGTGGGACGGAATAGGAAAGGACCCTTTTAAGAGGTATAAGTACGTGTATCATACGGTGACGGGTCAACAAATGGGGCCAAAATACTAAAGAAACTACCACGAAATAAATAATAAAGGTTTCTACCCCGGGCACAAGGCCAGCAACCACCCAATGCAGAAAAGTAAACTAGTGCGAGATAATAATTCTGAGTCCCGAAAAAAATATACTAATGCTAACTCTAAAGGTACCGCCACGCTACAAAACTTCTTATACAAGCTACATGAAAGTTCGTACGAAGTAAAGGTAGAATACGGAAAAATAAGTTCGGAATCCACCCGGCTCAAAAGAAAAGAGAAGAAAGAAATACTGAAACGAGAAATTAAGGCATAAGTGCCACTAAGAAATATAGAAGGCACGGAAAAAAGGGGGAGCGGTCGGAAAAGGGGGCAAGAATCCGAGGTCTAACACAACTGCTATAAAAAGCGGAGTCCACCGAATCTATCATAGACTAGGCGAGGGGGTGGGGGTACTGAGGCTACAGGGGGCCAAAGGGCAGCCTCGGGTGGGCGAGAAAAAGACGCCGACAAAGAAGAAGAACTGGGGTAGAAGGACTAAGGAGGGATGGGGGGAAGAAGGAAATAAAGGAAGCGATAAAAGAATAAAAAGATCTTACGTCTCCATTGGCAAGCAGGGGTTACCCATTGCAAAATCGGCAAGTGGGGTGTTATAGCCCTAGTCTACCCCCCCCCCCCGGGTCATTATGGGGTTTGAGGGCGAGGTAAGTCCTACGCAATCTGTGTTTACATGCAGTAACCAGTTCATCTTTATTGTTTAGGAGTTGGTCCGTCGAAAACAGCATTTGTAAAGTTTCCTCCGAGCATAAATTGCACAGACGGTGTCCTCCCGTGTAAGAGTTGGCTCTGGACAGTAATCTCCAAGTGAGATCATAGGTGATGTTGTTGTCCTTGAGGTCCCATATGTGGCCCGAAAGTGTAGTGGCGTGACGTCGGGCCGGGTTTCGGAAGGTATGTCTATGTTGGTATAGCCGGGTCTTGAAGTCACATGCGGTTATTCCTATATAAGGTTTGTTGGAGGTGTCCGTCCTCACGTTGCACTGGTAGATCACATTACGGTCTCTGCATCTATTGTCGAGTGGGCAAATGGATCTATCCGGACAGTTGCATCTCCTGGTCGGCTCTCCACTGCTATTTAGGTTATTTCTTCCATCGGGGTTGAGTTTTTTGTTGTTAGAGGAAACGATGTTTTGTGCGAAGTTTGGTGTAGTGCTGTAAGAGAGTTTGATGGTATTTTTGTTATTATGTTGTGGTAGCGGTGTTGTAGTGGGAAGTGTTTTTCAATGAGCCTAAAGAATATTTTCCCGATGGGAGTTGTCACCTCTGCGTTGTGGGGAGGATTGAACCATGTTACATTGCGTGAGCGGCGGTGTCTCCTGCTGGTTCCGCTAATGAGAGCTGGACAGTAGGATATTTCCTCCCGGAAACCACTCCGCTTGAGGGCCTGGTTGTAATTGGTTGCTCTTGAAATATATATAATTAAATAATTATGGTTTTATAGACATAGTTTCCATTTATTAATATATTGTATATATATATATATATATATATATATACAATATATTAATAAATGGAAACTATATTTATAAAACCATAATTATTTTCTTATATATATTTCAAGAGCAACCAATGGTATTCTTGGTGCGCTTTCATCTGATAAAATACAAGATTTGTTTCATAAATATTGACATACTCTTAGAAAACAACCTTGACGGTTGAAAAGTCGAAGGTTGTTTTCTAAGGGTATGTCAATATTTATGAAGCAAATCTTGTATTTTATCTGCTGAAAGCGCATCAAGGATACCTTGGTTGCCCATGAAATATATATAATAAAATAATTATGGTTTTATAAATATAGTTTCCATTTATTAATATATTGAATATTTACTCCAGTAAACTATATCAGTTAACTTTATTAAGCTTGTTGAATCCCAACAAATTAAATATAACCTCTGCATATATATATATATATATATATATATATATATATATATATATATATAGAGAGAGAGAGAGAGAGAGAGGGGAGAGAGAGAGAGAGAGAGAGATGGGCTAGTGCCTCTCAAAGGCGTTAGCAGCCCATGTCAAATAACTGGGAATCAAAGAATAACCGAATTAAAATTGGACTCTAAAACCTGTTCATCGGGTGTCCAATTACAATTATTGATTTGCCAGTATCGGTAGAGGGTCGGGCGCCATGCTTTGACGCATAGAGTTACGGCCCTTGCTATTCTGAGTTCAAATCCCGCAGAGATTAACTTTGCCTTTTATATTATGGTGTCGATAAAATAAAGTACCAGTAATGCACTGGTTAATTGCTGGCCTTGTGCCAAAAGTAGAAACAATTATTATTGATTTGAAATATCCCCTACTAATATGTACTATCAGTGTTGACATTTTTTTTTTTTTTAGGAAAATCATCTATAAACACTATAATAGAAGTATATTTTAGAACGATTGACAAGATCCCAGATCTCATTTGCTTACCGAGTAGTGGTATTGGTGGTGGGGGACTCGTCAAATTGGATCAAGGAAACAATGTTCCCATTGGTCTCCCTACTGTTGATACCATCTACCGGTCGCAACTCCTGACAGAGAAAGAGCAGCATGAAATAAAATGCCCGCTGAATGAGATAACGCATCACTTGGTGCCGGAATCGAACTCGCAACATCACGATTGCGAATCTAATTTTCTAACCATTAAGCTACGCGCCTGCTTATTAATTGCAATAGATTTAATCTTTCGAGGTTGTTATTCATTGACTAATATGTATTTTCATTTAATTTACAAAAATGATAAACCGACCCGCATTTTTTTCAGAACAGTAGTTGCACGTAATGGAGGATTTCGTAATATGTCTCCAAGGTCAGGTAATCACGATACACTGGTTTAATAAGGATATCTATATATATAAAACATAGAATGTCTGTGTGTGTGAGTTTGAATCCCTAAAACTCGAGAACCACCCAACCGACTGTTTTCAAACTTTACACATGTAATACTTATGTTTCAGGGAGTGTTCTGAGCACAGAATTTTCAATCAATGCCCTACGGACCGCATTAGGCGATTTAGCGATCTCTCTCTATAATTCTTAGTCTTTCTCTTTTTAGATAACATATAACCACGCGCCCTTATACTATCTGTCTGTGTGTGTGTGTGTCTGCATTACGTCACTTCCCTGAGGATGTCTGTCTGTGTGTGTGTGTGTTTGTGAGTTTGAATCCCTAAAACTCAAGAAGTACCCAACCGACTTTTTTCAAACTTTACATGTGTATTTCTTATGTTTCAGGGAGTGTTATGCACATAAAAATCCAACTTTTTGATCCTCCAGGGCCCGCATTAGTTGAAAAACTGCGTTTTTCAGGTTTTTAGGCATTTTTTGAGTCGTTACGTCAGACTGATTTCCTTGAAATTGTAACTATGTATTAGTCAGTCTCTTTTTCATGCCGTTAGCAAAGAAAATCCAACTTTTTTATGGCCTGGGGCCCGCATTAGGTGAAAAACTTCATTTGTTCAACTTTCTTGGGCTTTTTTGAGGCGTTACGTCTAGCCGGCTTTCCCGAAATTTCAAGGCATATTATGCACATAAAACAAATTCATTTTCTTGATCCCCTAGGGCCCGCATTAGGTGAAAACCTGCATTTTTTCTGCTTCATCGAAGAACATCTTAAAGATTATCCAGCCATCACAATATTCGGTTTATTTTCTTTACATATTGTCCAGTCATGCAGTTTTTCCACGATTAGGTCTGTAGGCGGCCCGCGTTCCAAAATACCTTATCCCGTGCAACGCTGGGTACCACTGCTAGTATAATATAAACTCAATACATGAAGTTTGTGAAAGAATACAAAATATGATTAAATGGCGCATATATTTTAGAATTATTTTATACAGCAGTTTTTAATAATTTCATACTACTTCATTACATATATTTCGCAGTAAATCGAATTAAATAACCAAAACTTATTATATTCATTTATCAATTTCAAACATCATTCATGTTGTCTTTTAGTAATCGTACGCTTATGTATGAAATACAGGAAGAAATGTCAACACGTTGAAAGTACCGGATGAACTTTATAAAAAAACATCAAAGTATCATACAATGTTGCACAGGAATTTTCATTACTCTTTGAGGAATCCAATTGGACGGCTAAATTATTTTCACGGCGATTCAAAGAGAAACATATTAACTGGAATTGAGTACAGAAATTTCGTGCTTTTCATAAATTTCTATCATATATTTTTATAGTTTCTCTCTTTATGTAGTTACTGTATATTTGAACTGGAAGCAACAAAGCGTGGAATTGACTTTCAAGTCCTAGTGTGTTTCATTTCCAAATATGAATCTGACAAGAAGTTCATTTCTCTAATTCTGACATCGATGACCATATATTGGAACTGGAATTTACTAATTCATTTATTCGCTGTTAAAACGAATTAATTTCCAACACACCACTAACTCCTCAGGGATAAATATGCGTATCACATAATTGTATTTGCAGCCTGTATTGTATGACCTTATATACTAAGAAGAAATCATTGATAACTACGGATATATTTAATCGGAGTAAAGAATAAAAGAAATGATACGTGTCCATTATATATATATATATATATATATATATATATATATATATATATATATATATATATATATATATATTATATATATTATATATATATATATATATATATATATATATATATAAATATATATATATATATATTATATATATATATATATATATATATATATATATATATATATATATATATATATATATATATATATAAGTGAAAGTAGGCAGAATTTTATTAACCATGTAAACCAAACATTTAGTTTACATACTATTTATTTAATTCTTTTTATTAATACCTTCCGTCAGCTGCTAAATAACTGAGAGTGTCCTCTTAACTGGCATAATACACTATCTAACCATTTTCTTCTCTTGCTTTCTCTCTCTGTTCTTACTACTTTCTCCTCTTCATAAACTTTTACCAGCAACTTCAGAATTTTGTCTTATTAAAAGAAAAACACAAATCAACAACAAACAAACAGGGATACAAGACGTCATATTTCTTTAGGTTCCCTTTTCCGTCGTTATTTAGTTTTTGTTTACATATCCATACCTTCGATGCTTTGATTTAGATATGTGCATTTCCAAACGCCTTACACCTTCATGCGACTGCTGGAATCTTCTTTATGTTTCTTTATAAATATTTCCCCTTAAATATTTCTTGTTACCGTGGTAGACGAAGACAGGATATTTACCAAATTAATACCAATTGACTTATAATGTAGATCAGCCACTGCTATTTATTGGCACGAGATTGATGATCAAAAAGCTTACGCCATATCTCATTGAAGCGACTATTAGTCAGAATAAAGGATGTACTAATACACAGCATTCCACTCATACCAACAAATGTGCCTTTCGATATACAAACCTTCAGTTTTCATTACACATGAACATGCATATGTCAATCTATAAATCCCAGTGGCAAATATTGATAGTTGCTAGAATAAATCTTGAGCAATCCTATTTGCTTGCGGCCAATATTATGTAAGAATAGACCATCCGTGAACCGTCCGTTGCGTCACGTTCACTTAAAAATATTTTTAACAATCATGTTCACATTAAAATAATTTGCAAATGATTAAAATATACACAGACATGTATATAATGTGAAATGAAACTGGAAGGCCCATATATATACGCGTGTGTATGTATATATATATGTATAAATGTGTGTGTGTATATTCATGTAAATATGATAATAATGGAGCTGCAGCGCTGCAAATGGGTTACATATGAAAAAGTTTGTCCTCATCAGTGGCCATCCAACCGTCGTAGGAATTTCGTCGCATTAAAGGCCATATACCTCAGGTTGGTGCGAGCAACGGCTAAAAAAAAGTCGTTGGGACAAGTAAATAAATGGGACGCTAGGGTAAACAAACAAAATGGTTTAAGCAGCAGAAAGTGATGAAGAAGGAAACAAGTCCCAGATTTCTATGAATATAAATTCGGTGGAATCGTGAACGAGAGAATAAAGACCATCAAACCTGGTTGAAATGTGAGCAAGGAAGGAATTTCGCACAGGTCTAACAGGAGGAAGAAGGGGTCTGGTCTGTGAATTCGGTAAACATAAGTTCTGTGAAGTCGCAGACGAGAGAGAGAGAAAAAAATTCATACCGGCTTGGCCAAGTGCCCGCGAGAAAAGGATTACGGACAGGTCAAACGGGAAGAAAGGGGAGGAGGAGAGGTAGTGACAGAGAGTGAGTGAGTGAAAGGTGAGGAAGAGGCTAACAGAGAGAGAGAGACTGCTAGAAAGGGTAAAGACACAAAGAACAAAACAGACTGGTGGCAGCGGAGGAAAAAATATATATGTGTAAATATGATAATAATGGAGCTGCGGCGCTGCAAATGGGTTACATATGAAAAAGTTTGTCCTCATCAGTAGCCATCCAACCGTCGTTGGCATTTCGTCGCATTAAAGGCCATATACCTCAGGTTGGTGCGAGCAACGGCTGTGTGTGTGTATGTATATATGTGGGTGTCTGTGATCTATATACACTGGTCATAGACACACACACACACGCACGCACACACACACACACACACACACACACACACACACACACACACACACACACACACACACACACACACACACACACACACACACACACACACACATATATATATATACGCAACAATACCACCAGCTCTCTCCCTCTTTTCTGTCTCCCCTACCTCTCTCTATGTCTCTATTTCAATCTACTCTCTCACAACCACTATCTCTTTCTCTCTATCTTTCTCTCTCTCTAATTATGAAGTTACTCAGAAAACCCCACATCTCGGGAACCCGTGCTACGATTTACCGAAACTTGTTTTATTCCATTTGTATTCCTATTTCAGAGCCAACTTCTTTTCAAAGTATTTTCCCATTATGTGCCATTTTGACTGTCTTACATTACAGACAAGCAAGCAATCACAGCGTTTTAGTTGTATATAGATAGATAGTAATGAGTTCTAAGCTCCGACAGTCTATGTATTTATGCCCTTACTGGTATTAAAGAAAACAAAAAAACATTGTTTATCCTAAGGTGCTGACATGGCAATGTTCAGAATATTTAAGGCTTTTATGGGTATAAATTTAATATTTTCTTCATCTTGAGTCATCTATCTTTCAATGGTGGAGCATAAGTTTTGCTTTTTCTATTTAATAGAATATGAGCTGGGAATCATTGCAATGCTAAATATCATTTATTTATTGTTTCATAAGTTGCATCAGGTTATATCTTATAATTGGATATATGGCCGGATATTCCAAGGTCCACACGTCATAAGAATGATTTTATCACCATAGATAATTAGATTCCTGATACGATACTTCCGTACATTTTGAAAGTGAAAAAACGAAATATTGTCTTCAGAAATAGTTTCAAATGAAATATAATTGTTTTCATATATCACGTAACCTATACATTTAAACCTGACAGAGCTTATATGCATACTAGTATGAAGACAGAAAGAACGAGACGGTGTGATAGAGAGAGTGAGAATGAGAGAGAGAGAGAGAGAGAGAGAGGGAGAGAGAGAGAGAGAGAGAGAGAGAGAGAGAGAGAGAGAGAGAGAGAGAGAGAGAGAGAGAGAGATAGAGAGAGAGAGATAGGGGAGAGCGATAGATAGAGGAAGAAGAAAGAAGAGGAAGTGTGAATATCATAGAGAGGCGGAATGGAACTCAAGACTGGACAGGTACTTTATTTCTGGACATAGATCAAAGAAAGGCAAAGCTAACATCGGCAGGGCTTGAACTCAGAGCACAGAGAGGCGGAACGAATAACGTGAAGCAGCCCATCCAAGATTTTAACGAGTCGATGAATTGAATTCACCGCCTATGGGTGGGTGTATTTGCGTGCGTATGTGTGTATGCGCGCACATATACACATTTTCATATATACATTGAAAAGCAACAAAGCAATAGGTACTTGAAAAGCATTACTTACGGTACTTCCACAGTAATGTCTGTACGTGTACTTCAGTATATGTGCATACAAGCGTAAAATCGATAAGTGGCTTGAGTTCAAAATTAAAATTAAAAAATATAACTTTTTGATTGATGTTATATATTTGTCAAATAAATGAAAGAACAACAATCTTTGAACTAAATAATAATTGTTTTCTTTTTAGATTTTATCATCAAATCGCAATGAAGTTAATATAATCATAATTCAAGATGATTACAAAAACGTAGTTACAATTCTGCATGCTATAGTAAAATCTTTGTTATATCCCGTATTAAAATTGGAATCTTATTGTCGAGAGATATAATGATAAATTTATCAACTCTTTACATCGAAATGGGGTAAATCTTTCAACTGGACACACCATTTATCACTCATTGAATATGACACATTTGCTCTAAATCTGCAACTTTATAAAATGCTGTTAGTTGAGTACTGACTTGACATTCGTTCCGAGTGATGATATTTGTATAGATTATATGACCTACGAAGTAATTCTTTTCGTTTAAATGAAT
The DNA here is from genome assembly GCA_964016885.1 of Eledone cirrhosa. Taxonomy (NCBI): domain Eukaryota; kingdom Metazoa; phylum Mollusca; class Cephalopoda; order Octopoda; family Eledonidae; genus Eledone; species Eledone cirrhosa. The sequence continues at coordinate 270,077,721 of OZ024740.1, read as the reverse complement.
TATGAATCACGAAACGAAATGCATCAAAGGAGTAGCGCTGACGCGATTCACTTACTAGAAACAACAGCCAAATATCTCTCACATTAAGAAACAACAGCCAAATATCTCTCACATTATAACCGTACTGTTTTAAACATGGGACGGATACATCATCCAAAGCAAATCCTAGTTATACCTGAAAAATACGATGATCGAGACGGAATTAATTTTGATCAAAAGCTGAGGCTGACAAGGGACAATATTGCGACAGCAACAATCACAGCTCAAAATGTTTATTGATAATAGTTTTGAAATTTCAATTCTATTTCTTTTGTGACATTTTAATTTAGGGTTTAAAAGATGTAAACATTTCACAATTCATCAACGTTTGCATAATTTTAAAATACAAACTGAACGTGAAACAAAAGTAAATTAAATAGTGAGTTTAAGAGACAAGGGCCAGGGATAGGCACCCTCAGCACTGCAGTCTAGGCGATATTCTCCGCTGCGAGCCGTGAAACAAAATGGCAAAGCATTGGCGTGGAGAACATCTAGTAATAACCACTACATCAGCCACTTTCTCTCAGGGTACCCCATCCTCAACTACTCTCCGTCCGATTTTGTAGATGAAAGTGCAATTTCGTGGATCGAGGATCCCCGAGGTCTCGACGGTAACTGACATGAAACTGAAACGATCGTTCAAATCCCGAAAATTTTAGTTGACATTTAAATACGAATTCGTGATTCATTGGCACAAAGTATAGAGTGGTGGGCCAACATTCACTGCGGTATTAGATTAATTCCTTTATATTTCGAGTGCCGATGAACTTTCTCTTGTGAATCAATTGAATCTTGATCTGTTAAACCCCCACCTCCTACATCAAAACCCCACCTTCACACAGAAGGGATTTTGAGGGAAAATTCATATATGCTCTAACTGCTCACAAAATATATAAAAAAATATATTCAAAGTATGTATATTAACAGAATCTTGTTGGCGGATCAATAACATCTCTTGTTCAGTTGGTTTAGAACAAATACGTTTTATGTATTGGAATCGCCGATATTCGCACAACTCCGATGATATTAACGTATAGAGCTAGAACGAAAAAATGTCTTTTATTACTGAGAGTCATCCATCTTCATGGATGGCCTGAAAAGTTCATAGGCTGACTATGAAGGAGTGATTGATGTCCGAGCTATGAAATTGTGCATGCATTAATTTCAATTCTTCTTATTAATAGCTGCATTGTTTCCTTCAAGGTAAAAATAAACCTCATTTGGTCATTCCATGAGAGTATATTGGTCAGCCTATGAAACTTTCAGTCAAATATTGAAAAACGAATATCAGCTCGTACATTCCGGTCCTGAGCTGATATTGGTTTTTAAATATTTGAGATTGATATGCATTGACCACTACTTTGAATCTATGTGCTTATACAACAGTGGCTACCTTTGAAATATATGTGCATAGAAGTATTTGTCTAGTGTGTAGTCAAAATCAAACAAACATTTGTCTTTTCCATAGTAAAAATTAAATTCTCAGTATACCTAACTACATTTATCTTTAACATCTGTGTAATGCAGCGGGAAATAGGATTCAAATCACCGATTTTGCAGCTGTTGAACTTAATTCAGTTTTAAATTTTGTCAAGGAAGAACGAACTGGAGGCTGAAATTTGATGTTCTTGTCTACAGTTAGTCTCGGTTCTATGACAAGGTCAGCGTGTGCTGCCACAGACTGATTTCCACAAATGATGTAACGAAGTATTCAGTGTTTGTACAATGGGCAAATCACCGACACAATGTTTTGCCTTACGAACGTTATTGTTACGCGTTCACTAATGTCTTGACGACTGTCTGATACAACTAGTAGCAGACGCCGAACATTCTAAGTCGTGTGAATCAATGAGTGATTACGCGTTTATGGATGACCTAAACATGGGGAACATGATAGATACATTCACATCTCTAACACTTTTGAATCGAGTCAGTTTATTTAGGAAAGATATAATTTAGAGATTGAGGCTACCTATAGTTTAAAATGTTTCTAATTTGACGTTTATGTACGTTTCGCAGAACCCATGTTCCGGGCTAGAAAGACTGGCTGTAGTGGTTACTGTGGAGTTTAAGACGTTCGTCACTAGATGAGAGAAAGACGAATGAATTGGAAGGATTGAGTGGAACTGGCATGAAGGCAGTAAGTCCCACGGATCAGTGACAATTCTAATAATGGCAGAAGAATACAGAGGCTGGAGAGTTTTAGTGAATAATTCCTAATCAATTAGCAAAACCGCTTCTGTCTGGATATGACCTAGCAGAGGTGTCATCCTAGAGGGGAACAGAACACCATTGTGGGTTCACCTAAGCTTTGTAAAGGATTATTAGATGTTGTCTGTGGAAGGGTGTCTACGTCTGAATGGCACATACTGAACCTCCCAAGGTTCAGTATGTGCCAACGTTTAACATAAAATTGTTTCAAGATGTCACGACGGGTGTGTCTCTGGCAAACCCTAAGGTTGTCACCTCTGATTTCTGGACTATGATGAAGAATGTTCACAATTCATATGACAAATTTCTGTGCAGTCCGTCTATTTGACCAAGCTGCAGTCCTGGATTAAGCGCAGAGGGAAGATTAGTCTTTGGCATCTGGAATGTTACCTTTCGCTCACTGTAATCTACTTATATTTGATCAATTTAATCGGTGGAAAATCAAAACCACATTCTACAAAGTGCGATATTGAACGGCAAAAAAAATAGTGTGGAGTAACTCTGACGAACTTTCATGTAGGAGGTTGTAAACAACTAAAACAAAACTTTGACCTGATAATGCTACTGGGTGGTTTTATATGTACAGGATAAACTGTAGAAACGTGGCTGTGTTGAAGTTTCAACAACATACTCTAACAGTGATTTGTAACAACATACACACGCACATTAGTTTGTACTGCTGATTTGTGAAATTATGCCGAACAACTGATATAAATTCGACTCTCGGTGTAGTTTATCTAGTAGGTCAACAAATACATTTATTTGACAACGAAAAGGGATTAGATTTCCGTTGCTTTGTGGCTAGAGCAGAAGTGGTCGTGTAGTGGATGTGGCTGAAGAGTTTGATAAGCAAAAGCTTTCAGTTAGATACAACCATGAGCAATGTTTTCAATTAAAACTCTAAGAAGTTGAGAGAAATAACGAGGGTGCTACTCTCTAGTAAATCGTATGAAAGATGGCTAAATATGCGATTCGCGGAAATAAATTTTAGAAGACACTTTTGAAGTGTCAGGGTAAACTGTGGTTGTATGTCACATTCTCCGAATCACCCTATATGTGCTTTTATTTTAACGATTCTTCCTCATTTTCTCCCTTTATTAAGATATTACTCGTTATTGCAATCTATTGTCTAACGCGCTTTTACTCTTATTATTTCTCTAACCCTTTTACTCGATGCGAATCTATCACTGTTATTTTTTTGTCATTCTTGTATTTCATATTTCTGTCGTCCACATTATATTGGGCCCTTGAGCAATATCATAAATCATTATACTTAAAATATATATGGTCTTGCTACAAAGTGAAATGAGAAAAATAACTTTCCAGGCCGTTCATGGTTTGCAAATAAAAAGATAACTCTTAATAAAAATCAAGCTGAAACTACACTTGCTTCGGATTTTCTTCTGCAGCAAGACAATTTCAAACACATTGAAATATTTACCAGTAAAATTCTGTTGTTTAGCTATATACTTTTCATTTTTAAAGTTACAGGTATACATCGTTATTACAGAAATATTCATAGCCATCAATTACCCTGTGATAAACAGGCGAAACTCCAGAATAACAAGACCCACTGTTTAGCCTTAGTAAAATGAATATTTTAACTCTACTCCGGTATTGAGCATTCTTTTTTCTCTGCCCTCATATATATATATATTTATTTAAAAATAATTACAACATTGCCATAAGGAGGTACTTAAGTTTCGTTGGGCTCTGAACCCCAACTTATTCAGCCTGTCAAGAAAAAGTAATATTAAAGATGCTATATATATATATATATATAAAAGGAAGAACGAAGTGAAGATTGCACTATAAATGAACTTTATTGCATATGACAATTGTTTTGATATTGATCATCTTGGTATTCGATCATAATAATCGGGACCCGTGTTCGCCATTAGGGCCAAATGATCTTTGAACCATTAAAATATTCATCAGTGAAGCTGCCGTTTTTTGAAGGAAAATCCACGCAATCGGATAGCATTGTAAAGAGCTGGATAGAGGGAATTGCTGAGTTGCTTGTGGTCAGGTTACGTCCAAAACTCCAGATGGATAGAACATGAGACGAGGGTACGACGTATTAGTTTATCATACCATGAAAGCTATTCCCTGAAATATCAGGCAAAGGTGGCAAACAAGTGCATTGCTTCCATCATACATAGCCATCATAGCCCCGTGCTTTTCCCTAGATGCCATGTGAACGGATTATCTTATTTTTCATATCTTTAGATGGGACACATCCGCTGGTCACATGATTCATCTGATATCACCTTCCTCTACACACAGAGGACTCATTATTCCATGGCTAAGGTCAACATTAAGGTGACATATCTACATAAATTCCTAGACACCTGGAATTTTGCCAGGTTCTCTACAACTCGAGTAATGTGGTCAGTGGATGGTTCGCGTTGTCATTCTGTAGAGGACGATTGGGGGACAAGAGTGTTACTTTTTTAGGGCACATTTGGACGCCACGAATATTAACTGATTGATGGGGCCGAAAACCTTTTATATTTTCAATAATCTCTGACATGCCAGTAATACAAGCGAGGCTATCCTAGAAGCACACAAAACGACGAAACATTTTTACACCCACTTATTCATTAACTGTGCAGTGTTCATCTGTAGACTTTTAGTGAACAGCAGTTGTCGCATGTGGGGCGTATCCGGATATCAGCCAGGTCGGTCGAGGGCATTCTTCCACCACTTTTTCTTTGGTCAGCAAGTGCAGGCAATTTCCCTGAGTATGGTGAAAGAACGTAGGAGGTGGAGGTGGAGACAGCGGGAAGAACTGAAGACACGTTCTTTCGAGCAAACCCTGATGGACTTGTTTTAAGATTTTCTTGGATAGGAAGTACAGTTTGGAGTTTAATGAAAGGTGGGTGAATACTGCGATCCTGGCCAGACTGAGTGAACCTACTCAGAATATACATCAGTAGGCTGAGATAAAAATAGCTAAGAAGAGATAGTTGTTCTATGTTGTCAGTATGAACAATGTTTCGGCGGGTTATTTCGTTGCTTCTAGATAACTCACTCGATTGGAGACATTTTCTTTCTTGTTATTTTCTGTTATCCAATGTTTAAGTTTACTTTTGCACGACCACATATCCACCCTAAACTGTGTTTTATCTAGTTCTTGTTCCGTACTAATGACGTTTGTATCATTGTGGTAAATAAAGAAATAATATTAATGATAATAATTATTATTAATTTATTTTTATTGCGAGTGGTCGAGACGAACGTACCTAGACAAAAATAAATCGGCTCCATAACATTTAATTCTATGGAAAATAAAAATATTGTATCATTTTATTAAGAAGAATAAATCAGAAAATGTCAGAGTCCGTCCGCTTACCTCTATGTAGAAGACTAACGAGTGGACATGTTTTCAATTTGTATTTACTAAACATTCGTTTTATTCGTTTTAAAAGTACATTTTTATCTGAGGAGGAAAATACAGATTAAACAAATGGCGAAAACATAGAATGAATGTCAATTAAACAAGTAGATAGTTGGTTTCACAAGTAAAGTTAATAACGTTAAATTTGCTGGTGTTGCAAGGCATGCTTTAGAAATAGTTGATAAAAGACCGACCCTAGATAGATAATCAATGTTGGACATATATATCAAAAGAGACAGTGCCATATTTCCTCAGAGATTCACTGAGGAAAGAACAAGAATGAAAGTGAATTACGTTTGTTGTTCTCAAAAGGGGAAAATTTCCATATAATCCGAAAGAAACAGTTAAAATAATTCCTGTCCGTTTGGTGGAACTATGTCTGCTACATCAACTGGAACATGAGTAAGTGCACGGTGTTATGGTCATAGATATGGCGACAGAGTAGATAGAGAAAAACACGTGATCTGAGACAAAAGACGTTCGATAGGAAAGATGACAGGTTCGTAGCGAGCGTAGCAACAAAACCACGATTAAGTTATTGACGGAGCAGGACAGCTGTTTGCTACTCGATTCAAAACAGGTCTGCGAAGCTTTTCAGAAATACTTTACTCGCATATATAGGGTGAACAGTGGACGGGAAACAGTGGTAGTCATTAGTTCCTACCTCAATAGTGTGTCGTGTCTCTCACCAGATGACGGCCTACAACATCACGAACTTTCCTCTGAATAGTATGCTTGTGTGGAAGACTATGTTGTACTCGAGCAATGTATTCCTTAGAGAGGTAACAATTAAAAAAGGCTATCTTTCATTTTCACCATTACTATTTGTCGTTACCAATACATCTATAACAATCACTTTTAGGAAAGTTATAATGGGTTATCAATGTGAAGAGAAAGGACCATTCATAAGCCATCTTCTGTTTATGGATGACCTGAAACTGTTTGGGAACTCTAAAAGCCATATAGATTCTTTGGTTAAAACAGTGTAGTGATATTGGTTTGGGATTTGGGTTTTATTAATACTCTGTGAAAATAGGGGTGAAAAGCAGTTTGTAGTGGATTAAGACAAATACTGTCAGATCATAGGCATAGCCATGTCAAATGTTATGAATATTGCAAGCTTAGAGGTTGAAAAAATCACCAAGTACTCCGAATTGAAAGTGGAGATGGCAAGACTTTGGAATGTTAACGGGCAATGCGAAAGAGATAGAGGGGGAAACGAAAGAGATATGGGGAAAGAAAATCGACCCTACTATCATTATCGACTTCAGAATGGAGGAAGTCAAAATTGACTTCCGTTTAATCTGAACTTAGAGCACCGAAAGCCGTAAATACATTATAAATCATTGTAACCAACGTTCTAACGACTTTGCTACCTCGTCGCCTTTAGTTTAAATATTAACAAACTGTTGATTGAATTCGAAACAAAGATCACAAATGATTGTCAATACCTGAAGTAATGTATTTCACTTTCGTTTTATTGCGTCTCACTTTTTCATATCTTACAATCTGCTCCTTTGTCTTTAGTGAAAATTCAACATAAAAGGGGCAGTTGAAAAGTTGACATACTGTAAAGTTCATAGGCTGAACAACAAGAAACTCTCATGGATTGACCAAATGATGTTTAATTTTCAACATAGTCCCTGGAAAGAAAAAAATGCAGTTATTAATAAAAAGCGTTGAAATTAATGCATGCAAGATTTCACAGCTCTAACATCAAACCTTCAAACTCAACATATGAACTATCCACCCGAGCCTCGTATACAACAGGTGCAATGCATAAGATGTTACAGGCATGGGTATAGTCGAAATCCACCACAGTACCTGACTGATACTCTATGTAATAGATATCGGAAAGATAAAATACAATATTATCATGGGCATATTTGAAATATAAACGGAATGTGATGTAATTTTGCAACTAACTCACTCAAGCCACATTTTTGGAAGTGCAAATGATTTTGCCAATTGAACGAAGCAAATATTTAAACTATTTATTAAACTCTAGCGAAAATCGATATTTCTTTCTCACTCTCCCCTGTTTCATGTTCTCTATGATTGAATAATGCATTGGTATATAAGGAATTATATGGATCTTTAAAGTTGTCAGAAAAGTGAAAAATATTCATGCAAAAGAGAGCCAAAAAATAAAAAGAAAAGAAAAATGGACGAGAGAGAAGAGATTCTTTGATAATAAAAGTGTTGACTTTAGCATTCTCTTTAACAATAAGGAACAAAAGCATGAACTTACCAACTATTTTTTTTCTTTGAAAATGTAATGTTAAATCTCGGAGGAAATTCAAATCATTCAACCAAACTTGTAAACATTCAGTGATTGAGGTAGACGAATCCATTCACTTCTATTGTCTTTTAGAATAAAAAAAGGCATGAACTTAAAAAATTAAATAAACTATAAGGAATTAAACGTCATTTAAGAGCGTATAGCGTATACAAAGCGTGAAATCCTATTTTACTATACTGAGTAGTGCTAATAATGATTTCAAACTTATGAATAATCTTGTACATTTAAGGTATATCGACATCAGTTTTTTATTGGTGATTATTTTATCTACCCCGAAAGAAGAAACTAGAATGTTCACCACGGTGAGAATTGAATTCAAAGCGTAAAGATTCGAAGTAACAGAATTATATATATATATATATATATATATATATATATATATATGTGTGTGTATGTATGTGTATATGTATGTATAAATATCTATCTATCTATCTATCTCTCTCTCTCTCTATATATATATATATATATATATAAACGACTAATCAAAGTAGTATTCATTAAATGATGAGAAGTAGAGTTGATATATTGAGGAATAAGATCCTACGGTTTTTGCTTATAACTTCACACACACGAGGTGCCAACCTTTGTGATGAGTACAGTCATTTGAATGGACCCCCTACACTTGACGGGTACTTTACACTTTCGATTGCAGAAAGAGCATAGGCAGAGTTGACAGCAGCAGAATTTGAACTCACAATGTAATCGTTAGTAACTTTTCCATTTTGCTCAATGGTGAACTTATTTCTAATTCAGTATGTAGCCATATACCTGGCGAGAGTGATTTATTTAATCAACTGAAGTACCAAAGAAATGAAAATGAAAAATACAAAAAAATAAGGAAAAAATAGGAAGGCATTTAAAAATTATAGGGACTAACGAAACGATACGTGTTCTTTTACATTGAATAAAAGACTATACAATAAGTTTTCCCACTCCTCCATTGCAACGGCCAAAAGCGATTCTACAGTAATTTTAGACATGCATAAAACAATTGAATCTTGCAGATAAATAGCTAATTACTTGTTTGAAATCGACAATTATTCTCATTAATGCATCTTCTTGGAGTACGAAAATAAGATAATTGTAAAATACTTTTATAATGTATGTAGACAATTCAAAACATAGTAATTCATATATACATGAAATTAGTTCTTATGTACTAAATTCTAGTTAATGATGTGGCAATTAATGCTACATTTAAAATAAGTTAGAGAATTAAAGCTAATCTACACAGAAATCGACACATTCGTTTAACATCTACTTTACCATAGAGAACATAGTGAATACTATTTTGTAATTTAATTATTCAATCAAATGGTCATATGGTATCCGAGCAAAGAAGGCAGCTTAGAAAGTTCGGCTTGGAAATAAGTTCTCCTTGCACTTTCTGTACAAGCAGTAGAGAAAGGTCAATAAAGTTAAGATATAGTAGGATTTGGGTGGGGGTGGGGGTGTTTAACTGGAATCCGAATTTAGATAAGTAAATAAGGCATTCTGGCAGACCATCAGCCGACTTCGTAATAAGAACTCCTCCTCCTTAATTTAGACAACATGATGTTGTCATGGGTCCCTTAGCTCAATGATAAGAGTATAAAGCCGGTATCTGTGACATACAGAGTTCGATATTTCGTAGCGGCCACTGTCAACATCTTCTTGTCTCTAAGGGTCTTTACCTGATTTTTATAAGCTATTTTATAGGAACTGACTATACTTAGAGTGAGCTGACATTTAATAATACAGAAGCAATGTACTATTACTAGATATACCAGTCATAAAAGGAATATTCATAGTTTCTTCAAAATGGATGATCAGTGTTGCTGCGAGGTTTACGTTTTGAAAAATACACCACATCGTATCAAATTGTCCTACAATACGCCCAGCAATGTCTACGTGGACATACAATAACTTAGCAAAATCTAATCCACCATCTAGCCTCTATTAATAATTTAATTCTATATACACAGAATAATTCCCTACTTGATCGAGTTAGTTTTTTCAAGAAAGTTTACAAAGACACAACAGTAGGATTAAGACTAAGAGATATCCAGTTGATTGCGAAACGAGTCACACTGAAAAGTTGTAACTGATATTGTGGAATATCATTCATTAAAGTAATACACTGTAAATCATTAATAATTGTATTAGTTGAAAAAACATCTGTACGAAACAAACGTTAAATTATTCACTATAGCAAACTTAGCATCTATGTTATTAAAACACTTGCAGTGACAACCGTTATATGTAGCCCTATTATTTAACTATATGGACACATACTAGGTTCTGTAGAGCGTAACGCTATAAATGTATAGAAAGCATCACATGCTCGGTAATTCTGGCAACCAAGAGGCGAGTTTAAGAGGATAATTGATCACTGTATTTGTAACTCGAAGTAAGTTATGATACAAGACCTTGTTGATTATTATCATACACAATATAGCAAATCAATTATCACAATTCTGCCAAGAAAGTGAGATATATTTCTAACTATTTGTGTACATTATCTCTCCATCTTTCTAAACTTCTCTGTATGCTTATGTATGTGTGCAGGTGTTTGTGTCTGTTCCGATATGTGTGCCTACGTGTGATTGTACGGATGTGTTGGAAGGAATGATATATATTCCGTGATGGACCTCTGATTTCACTCACCTGGGGTGATTTTATTTCATCTATCCGCGGTTGACAATGTACGTTTTATTAATATACTGTAGAGCATTACCTGCGAGCTTACAAAGGACGAAATATGATTGATTATTCTGTTAACCCAGTCCATTCACTGTGGACTTAATATGTAACTTAATATGTAATATGATCTGGAATGCTGGAGATAGTTTTTTTTCAATATATCTGCCAATTTTTCCACTTCATTAAATAATAATCTAACACATCACGGTTTGTTATCAAATTTACTATTTATATAGCTTAAGTAAACGAAGAGAAGGAAAAAGCATATCATTATAACAACTGAAAATGCCGTCACGCTGAAGATGCCTCGTTTCGTATTATTAATATACATGCATCAGTATATTAACTCTTCTGAAATTCTCTTCAAGAATATTTGTTTAAATTGATAACATATACCAACAATACACCCAAAGAAAAGGTGTTGGAATGGCTCTCCCAGTAGAGCCTCGTAGTATAATATTTAATCTCGAACCTCTCGGTACTGGTTGAAATCGCTCCTTGATTGTCGTTATCATTTTAACCCCTTTAACATATATAGCTATATTTAATATATTTGCATCGCGGTATTTGGATATACATTTTTAAACCAGTAGAGCTGTCAAGGTATCTGCTTCAACGAAATATATTCTGAAATAATATATAATCGAAGAGAAGCAAGACACGCTGGCCCTTGTTACTTAGAGCATATGATCTTGCATGCACATTTCCTTTAAATGTGCCATATATTAAATGCAAACACTAAGTTTTAATGAATTACTATCAACATCTTGAAATATATTCCGTTAGACTATTCCTGGATAAGCGAAAGCTTTTATTAACATTCTATCTCAACTGATCTTGCTTGAGAATACAGCCGGTTCAATTGGAGATTGTTGCTATAACAGGAACTACCGGAAATATTGTTGGAGGAATCTGCTCCCACGATATCTCAGGAAGAAGAAGAAGAAGAAGAAGAAGAAGAAGAAGAAGAAGAAGAAGAAGAAGAAGAAGAAGAAGAAGAAGAAAATCTGTTTGTAGAATATCATACCTGTTTGTAGAATAGACAATACGAAAATCTTTAGGGAATGTTAGATTGAACAGAATAATTTCATTATTCAAAGGGGAAATGAATTTAATTACATATTACAATCATCAAGAATAGAAATATCTGAGCATAATTTGAGCAATAATTGCAAATCTTTCCATTAATCAATCTTTCATCTTTATTTTACCCGAGTATGTTTTCTTTTGTGACAGTGAAAATTCTGTGATAAACATTGGGAATTTCTTGGTATACATATATCAATATTTATGCTTGAAAAACCGGTCTCTAACGTATTTAAATGATGAGTTCTAAATGCATGAACTTTTAAACGCGTCAGGCATTTTTTATTGTAACTGAATGCAAAACTAAGGAACAAAACTGCTTTCTGGATGTTGGTATCTAAGAGCTTATGCATCACGTTTGTCTCTCACTGGTCATTTCATTTAACACAATACAACTTTATTTTCAGAATCTTTCTTGTAAAGATAGGGATTAGTTGACTGGATAGTCAGTGATTCCAGTCGATCCCAGTGCATGACTGGAACTTTATTTTATCGACTCCGTAAGGATGAAAGGCAAAGTTAACCTCGGCAGTATTTGAACTCAGATCATAAAGGGGGGTAACTCTCTGCTGCAAAGCATGACATCCGACCATCTACCGATACTGCCAATCCACCGTTTGATTCGACTAATAAAACTTATTGATTCACTCAACTCCTTTATTTATTTTAAGTTCAGTTGACTGGCAGAGAATCGAATGGAGCCCCATTAAATGCCTGGTACCGGTATGCAAACTTCAAGCATAAAGCGATGGAACTACTCAATTCTGCATTGTTATAATCTGATGTATATCTGTATTTACCAAATTATCACATTGGCTTAGCTGTGAACAAGGATTTTTAATTTATGCACTAGTCCAGCAGTTTAAGGGGCCGGGGAAATGGATGAAATAGATTCCATTCCTTAACTAGTCTTTTATTTCATCTACCTCGGAAGGATGCAAAGTAAATGTGACCACAACAGGATTTCGGGATATGAACTCAGAACGTAAAGGGCCGTAACGATATGCTACAAAGGATTTTGTCCGATGCCCCATCACATTTAATAATATTGTTTTTTTCAATTACGTACTAAATTGCAATCTTGTTTTCATCACGTACAAAAGTCCAATAGTTTTGCCGGCACAGACTACCACCAGTAAATCTTCAAATTCTATTTTTTTCTGGTATTTTTAGTTGATGAGAATGTAAAGATAATGAGTAAACAGTCGGCCTTAAACTTAGATGTTCAGTGTTATTATCTTACCAGATTTTTTAGATAATTTTATTACTCATGGAAAACTAATCCTTTCCAAAAAGGAACAAAAAAAAAAAAAAGAAATGATGGACCCGCAATAAACAATAAATGCAACATGTATTTTCTAAAGCTTTCAGCTGCCAACAGGAATTGTGGAAATTGTCACACACATATATATATATATATATATATATATATATGTGTGTGTGTGTGTGTGTGTGTGTGTGTGTGTGTGTGTGTGTGTGTGTGTGTGTGTGTGTGTGTATGTGTGTGTGTGTGTCTGTGTGTGTCTGTGTCTGTGTGTGTGAGTGTTTGTGTGTATCTGTGTCTGTGTGTGTGAGTGTTTGTGTGTGTGTGTGTGTTTGTATTTATATATTGGCATGCCAATCTTACTTGAGTAGATAAGTATACAGGTGAGATACATAATGGTGGTGAGATTGATGACAGGGGTGTCCAAATTTTATGCAACTTCAAAGGTTACTTTATTCATGTGTTGTCAAAGTCTTGCTCTCAAATGCTCCGCGACTCGTAAACAGTTCTGACTAAAATAAGGTACATCTCCAGTACGGTAGTGAATACAATGGGAAAATAATAAATAAAATGTTTTTTTAACTGATAAAGAATTTCCCTTCTTGTTATCAATGACATTGTAAGCTCCTTAATATGCACAATCACAGTTCCACTTCACACTTTCCTGTTTTAATATAACCATACATTAGTGAATACATTTGCATTTATATTTATAATGATTTGCATTGGCAAAATGTAATAAATGGCAGAAGCGGAAGAGTACTGAATGAAATTGCTTATTTTGTATCTCCGTTGTTGATAAAATATGTAGGCAGATTGAATGAACAATCTACAACTATGTCTGTAATCTTAGAGTCTTTTTTTCACCAAAGCTAGAAATCTTTATAGTGAGTAGTAGGAATGCTAGTGTATAGATGTAAATGCCTTGTAGTATTTAATTATGTTCTGACTTCCAATCTATATGAATAGTTTTACCCTTTAATCTTCCCGATGTTGATCGAAAAAATTCAAAAGAAGTGCAGAACTTTATTTAATCGACTAAATATATATACCCCCGTATTGAGATTTTTCTGATATCAGCATCTTTCACATCATTATTTATCACAGATATTATAGAATAGACGGTCTGAGATTATATCTCAATTTCCTTGTTATCCTTTTTATTCCCTTATACTTAACCAATTCCACTTGGCAAAGGGAAATTACACCTTGTATCTAACCCCATCAAATATCCACACTCACTCGCGTGTAAAAAAAAATCGATATTGTTGGTGTTTATAATTTACTGAAGAGAGTAACATTAAATATATATATATATAATAGTAGATTGTTCTGTGGTTGGTGTATGATTATTATTATCTTCTATAATCTTAATACTTTCAGACATTAGACTCCGGCTAGGTCAGGACCTCGCATTCAAGTATTTTAGTCGATTATATCGATTTATTTACTTAAGATTCGTGTTTTGTTTTCTGATTTAATAGAGCGAAGGCTAGTTAGACTTAGCATACAAGTCCGAAGTGGAGCGGAATTATATATTATAGTTTAAGGTATTTTTGTTCGGCTCACTAATTTTCTTCCTTATGCACCGATAGATACACACGCACATTCACTCTCGGATATGTGCTTACGCATTTATACTACGACACACTCATACATATACGCATACATGCATACATTTCATATGAATCAGTCTTATACTAGGCACCACCAAACGATTTAAAGTGCCCAGTACGCATTGGACTGTGCAAAATTATCCGGGTATGGACCTATCCATTTGGCGTTCCTTGGATCGGAGGAATTCTATCATATAGTATCATCTCAGCGTACGTTAACGAGACTCCATCCAATGAGTCTCCATACAATCCGTAATAATTTCTGTTGTCTTTTTTTTGTTTTGTTATTTACCACCTATACCATATCGGCCATCTTGACAGCCTCTCCAACAATGTCAACACATATGCAAATGGCATTGATTTCTGTCTTCACCCACTCATTACATCATCTGATATAACCTAGACACCTATCATCAAACATCACTGTTTTTATGAACAGAGACATCAAATGTTTTCCCCAATGTGGTCCTGCAATGTCTTTTTCTACAGCAAAAATAATGCTACAGATAAAGAATATGTTCCACATACAGTACAAATACCACTTTGATAGAGAACTGTTGTTACCTTCGAAAGCTAGGCCTCATCAACACCGAGAATATCCAAAGGAGAACCACTAATCTCAACATAAATCAGACTGCCTTTAATTTTCAGGCTCTGAAAATATTTCAGCCGAAACATACTATCGTACTATAAAGCCTAAGTGAGACGCGCAATGAAAGACAGATTCCTAACTTGTGGGGATCCTTGATCGCATGAAATACTGCGTAGGGATCCTAGATCGCATCCCTCCCCACACAACAAAATGAGTGACATGATGTTCTCTGTCAATCGAAATTAATTGTCGCTTCTCATTTCGTCGTAAATATGATGCACTTATATATTGTACACTACTCTATACTACTCTTATCCCTCATCATGAGAAATATCTGTGCTCTTGAGTGTCGTTCTTGCACACATTTGTCGAATATCATACGTGTCGGTCTCACTAATCTCAAATGGCTGCAAAGAAACCATAGTGATACTCGCAAAACAACAGGGCAATATTCTACGAATTATTTAATAACATAATAACAACACATTGGTAAAATATGCTACATAATGATTGTTACAGATTGCGAAATATCAACCGCTTGAGGCTTTATATGAAGATAAATCAGATCTGCAACATTTGAATTTCATGTCTGTTGTCCACAGAGTTGCAATCATCCTATCAATCTGCTTAAGGGCTTTCCAATTAGAACATTCGAACACAGTAGTTTGACATGATATAGCCGGGGAAGTTTGTAAATAAATAATTCTTTATACTTTTGGCACAAGGCCAGCAATTACTCAGTACATTACAGGTACTTTATTTTATAGACCCCGTAAGGATGAAAGGCAAAGTTTACCTAGATAAGATTTGAACTCAGAATGCACAGGGCCATAACTCTATGTTGCAAACATGGTATCTGACGGTCTATAAATAATTGTTTCTACTTTTGGCAAAAGGCCAGCAATTATCCCAGTGTATTACTGGTACTTTATTTTATCGACTCCGTAAGGATGAAAGGCAAAGATAACCTCGGCGGGATTTGAACTCAGACCATAAAGGGACGTCAAAGCATGCGTCAAAGCATGGTTTCCGACCCTCTACCGATACTGCCAATCCACCCGCCCTACGGTCTATAAATAATTGTTTCTACTTTTGGCGCAAGGTCATCAATTACCCAGTGCATTACTGGTACTTTATTTTATCGACCCCGTAAGGATGTACGTTTTCGGTGCACCCGGCCGATTAACCCACTCGATATGCAAATTGAGCTACTCAGCCGTTAATATGCATAAGGTAAGTATATACGTTCAATAATCTGGAAGGAAGGTATACGTTGCTGACGATAGCTAACAAGCTTGAAACTAGTACAGCGTTCCTTTGTCAGTGTAGAACAAACGAGCAACGGTGGTCGCTAGACAATACGGCTTAATACGGGATGTTTGTTTACAAACACACCGAGCATTATAATAAATATTCGGTGAATCCATACGTGCATATATATATGTGTGCATGTATGTATATATATATATACATACTACTGTACGTCGGTATACATATATGATTGTACGTGTACATACTTATATTTAAGTAACAGCCGTACTAAGAGTGGGAAATGAAATATCGTTTCATTTTTTCCGTTTATCGTTTTCGGTGCACCCGGCCGATTAACCCACTCGATATGCAAATTGGGCTACTCAGCCGTTAATGTGCATAAGGTAAGTATATACGTTCAACAATCTGGCAGGAAGGTATACGTTGCTGACGATAGCTAACAGGCTTGAAACTAGTACAGCGTTCCTTTGTCAGTGTAGAACAAACGAGCAACGGTGGTCGCTAGACAATACGGCTTAATACGGGATGTTTGTTTACAAACACACCGAGCATTATCATAAATATTCGGTGAATCCATACGTGCATATATATATGTGTGCATGTATGTATATATATATATACATACTACTGTACGTCGGTATACATATATGTATGTACGTGTACATACTTATATTTAAGTAACAGCCGTACTAAGAGTGGGAAATGAAATATCGTTTCAATTTTTCCGTTTATCGTTTTCGGTGCACCCGGCCGATTAACCCACTCGATATGCAAATTGAGCTACTCAGCCGTTAATGTGCATAAGGTAAGTATATACGTTCAACAATCTGGAAGGAAGGTATACGTTGCTGACGATAGCTAACAAGCTTGAAACTAGTACAGCGTTCCTTTGTCAGTGTAGAACAAAGGAGCAACGGTGGTCGCTAGACAATACGGCTTAATACGGGATGTTTGTTTACAAACACACCGAGCATTATCATAAATATTCGGTGAATCCATACGTGCATATATATATGTGTGCATGTATGTATATATATATATACATACTACTGTACGTCGGTATACATATATGTATGTACGTGTACATACTTATATTTAAGTAACAGCCGTACTAAGAGTGGGAAATGAAATATCGTTTCATTTTTTCCGTTTATCGTTTTCGGTGCACCCGGCCGATTAACCCACTCGATATGCAAATTGGGCTACTCAGCCGTTAATGTGCATGAGGTAAGTATATACGTTCAACAATCTGGCAGGAAGGTATACGTTGCTGACGATAGCTAACAAGCTTGAAACTAGTACAGCGTTCCTTTGTCAGTGCTGAACAAACGAGCAACGGTGGTTGCTAGACACTACGGCTTAATACGGGATGTTTGTTTACAAACACACTGAGCATTATAATAAATATTCGGTGAATCCATACGTGCATATATATATGTGTGCATGTATGTATATATATATATACATACTACTGTACGTCGGTATACATATATGTATGTACGTGTACATACTTATATTTAAGTAACAGCCGTACTAAGAGTGGGAAATGAAATATCGTTTCATTTTTTCCGTTTATCGTTTTCGGTGCACCCGGCCGATTAACCCACTCGATATGCAAATTGGGCTACTCAGCCGTTAATGTGCATAAGGTAAGTATATACGTTCAACAATCTGGCAGGAAGGTATACGTTGCTGACGATAGCTAACAAGCTTGAAACTAGTACAGCGTTCCTTTGTCAGTGTAGAACAAAGGAGCAACGGTGGTCGCTAGACAATACGGCTTAATACGGGATGTTTGTTTACAAACACACCGAGCATTATCATAAATATTCGGTGAATCCATACGTGCATATATATATGTGTGCATGTATGTATATATATATATACATACTACTGTACGTCGGTATACATATATGTATGTACGTGTACATACTTATATTTAAGTAACAGCCGTACTAAGAGTGGGAAATGAAATATCGTTTCATTTTTTCCGTTTATCGTTTTCGGTGCACCCGGCCGATTAACCCACTCGATATGCAAATTGGGCTACTCAGCCGTTAATGTGCATAAGGTAAGTATATACGTTCAACAATCTGGCAGGAAGGTATACGTTGCTGACGATAGCTAACAAGCTTGAAACTAGTACAGCGTTCCTTTGTCAGTGCTGAACAAACGAGCAACGGTGGTTGCTAGACACTATGGCTTAATACGGGATGTTTGTTTACAAACACACTGAGCATTATAATAAATATTCGGTGAATCCATACGTGCATATATATGTGTGTGCATGTATGTATATATATATATACATACTACTGTACGTCGGTATACATATATATATGTACGTGTACATACTTATATTTAAGTAACAGCCGTACTAAGAGTGGGAAATGAAATATCGTTTCATTTTTTCCGTTTATCGTTTTCGGTGCACCTGGCCGATTAACCCACTCGATATGCAAATTGGGCTACTCAGCCGTTAATATGCATAAGGTAAGTATATACGTTCAAACAATCTGGCAGGAAGGTATACATTGCTGACGATAGCTAACAAGCTTGAAACTAGTACAGCGTTCCTTTGTCAGTGTTGAACAAACGAGCAACGGTGGTTGCTAGACACTACGGCTTAATACGGGATGTTTGTTTACAAACACACCGAGCATTATAATAAATATTCGGTGAATCCATACGTGCATATATATATGTGTGCATGTATGTATATATATATACATACTACTGTACGTCGGTATATATATATGTATGTACGTGTACATACTTATATTTAAGTAACAGCCGTACTAAGAGTGGGAAATGAAATATCGTTTCATTTTTTCCGTTTAAATATATATATATATATATATATATATATATATATATATATATATATTGGTAAACGGAATAGAAAATGCTGACAAATTGTTCACAGTTGAAAAATGGTTTAATTAGGAATAAAAGAGTATTAGTGATTGTATGGGTTAGTATTCAGTTGTGGTTTTAAGTTCTTAAGTTTTTACCGGTTGCGCATTTCTAAATGCTTTTCAAAAATAATTTTGAGATAGAGTGTCCGTGCTGTTTGCTCTGATCCGATTAGTTTTGGGAATTCTACCTGTTTTTATGTTAAAAAAGTGGCTCCAGCGTTACTTTCGTGTTGCAAAATTTCTTGTGGTCAAAACAATTTTGATTGGTCGGTAGAGGTCATGTGAGTGTAAAAAAATTGATTTTGCGCCAAGACTGTTTTTATGTTAAAAAAGTGGCTCCAGCAACAATTCTTGTGGTCAAAACAATTTTGATTGGTCGGTAGAGGTCATGTGAATAAAAAATTGGTTTTGCGCCAAGATTGAGAAATGACTGTTTCACAACAAATATGTGTGTGTGTGTGTGTGTGTGTGTGTGTGTGTGTGTGTGTGTGTGTGTGTGTGTGTGTGTGTGTGTGTGTGTGTGTATATATATATATATATATATATTAGAAATTAGAAATTATAAGCTTTCACCGTATTTTAGACTAAAGAAATCTCTAGCCTGATAGTGGGGTTTATAACCCTCGGAGAAATGGGAAATGCCGTACATGGGAGTCGAACCCACATCTTTATGTGGGTTCGACTCCCATGTACGGCAACCCTCATCTTTTTCCATTTCTCCGAGGGTTATATACCCCACTATCAGGCTAGAGATTTCTT
Organism: Eledone cirrhosa; assembly: GCA_964016885.1. NCBI lineage: Eukaryota > Metazoa > Mollusca > Cephalopoda > Octopoda > Eledonidae > Eledone > Eledone cirrhosa. The sequence continues at coordinate 270,057,580 of OZ024740.1, read as the reverse complement.
TAGTCTAAAATACGGTGAAAGCTTATAATTTCTAATTTCTAATTTTCAAACTCGCGCACCGTTTCACAAACATACTTACATGTTTACATTTATAGTTTGCTTGTTTATCATTCACTTGCTAAGTTCATAGCTTCTAATTTGAATGGAAGGAGACGGGATATGTATTGGTGTAATGGTAGCACAGTGGTCTGGATAACCAAAGATGTGGGTTCGACTCCCATGTACGGCAACACTCATCTTTTTCCATTTCTCCGAGTGTTATAAACTCCACTATCAGGCTAGAAATTTCTTTAGTCTAAAATACGGTGAAAGCTTATAATTTCTAATTTTTAATTTTCAAACTCGCGCATCGTTTCAAAAACATACTGACATGTTTACATTTATAGTTTGCTTGTATATATATATATATATATATAAATGAAAAGTATAGAAATTATTGTAGCAATGAGCCAACAGTATTCCATAATATATAAGTGACTATGACGTCAAAATGGAAAAATAGTTAACGTAAGATGTGGGAAAATAATTCAAACCCAATTCAAAAAGAATCAGGATATAAATTCATCCACAGAATTTGGTGAAATCCAGGGAAAAATCAATAGAGCCTTACATATATATACACATATATATACATATATATGTGTATATATATATATATGTATGTATATATATATTTATATATATATATATACACATATATATGTATATATATGTGTATATATATATATATATATATATATATATATATATATATATATATATATATATATACACACATATATATGTATATATATATATATATGTGTATATAAACAGAAAAAATGAAACGAAATTTCATTTCTCACTCTTAGAACGGCTGTTACTTGAATATAAGTATGTATACGTACATACATATATGTATACAGACGTACAGTAGTATGTATATATATATACATATATGCACACATATATACATGTACGCATAGATTCACCGAATATTTATTATAATGCTCGCTGTGTTTGTAAACAAACATCCCGAATTAAGCCGTGCAGTGTCTAGCAACCATCGTTGCTCATTTGTTCAACACTGACAAAGGAACGCTGTACTAGTTTCAAGCTTATTAACTATCGTCAGCAACGTATACCTTCCTGCCAGACTGTTGAACGTCTGAAAGTATATACTTTCCTTATGCATATTAACGGCTGAGCAGCCAAATTTGCATATCGAGTGAGTTAATCGGCCGGGCGCACCGAAAACGATAAACGGAGAAAATGAAACGAAATTTCATTTCTCACACTTAGTACGGCTGCTACTTAAATATAAGTATGTATACGTACATACATATATGTATACAGACGTACATTAGTATGTATATATATATACATACATGCACACATATATACATCTACGTATGGATTCACCGAACATTTTTATAATGCTTATGTTTATGTATATATATATATATATATATATATATATATATGTATATATATATATATATACATATATATTGGTAAACGGAAAAGAAAATGCTGACAAATTGTTCCTAGTGAAAAATAGTTTAATTAGGAATAAGCAAAAATTAGTAATAGTATTGGTTAGTATTCAGTTTTGGTTTTAAGTTTTACCGGTTGGGCATTTCTAATGCTTTTGAAAAATAATTTTGAGATAGAGCGCCCGTGATGTTTGCTCTAATCTGATTAGTTTTGGAAATTCTACCAGTGTTATGTGAAAAAAGTGGCTCCAGGTGTATTAAAATAAGTTTCGCGCCAATTCGTGTTGCAAAAATGATTGTGGTCAAAACAATTTTGATTGGTCGGTAGAGGTCATGTGAATGTTAAAAATTGATTTTGTGCCAAATGTAGGTTTGTGTCGGCTGATTGAGAAGTCACTGAAAAATAAGTCTTTCAAAACAAATGTGTGTGTGTGTGTAGTAGTAGTAAAGAGGTTCGTTGTTTTGATAATGGTCAGCAGGGATGTGTGTGCGAACCGCAGCCTGTTGACAGTTCAAATGCCTATTAAGACAAGTGTGTGTGTGTGTGTGTGTGTGTGTGTGTGTGTGTGTGTGTGTGTGTGTGTGTGTGTGTGTGTGTGTGTGTGTGTGTGTGTGTGTGTGTGTGTAGCAGAGAAATTCGTGGTACAGGGATGGTTAGTAGGAATGTTTCTACGTGTGTGGGGGATATTTTAACATGTTAAAAGATACCGGCCTTTATATTTATTCTACTAATGTTAGCAGTGTCTGAGATGTCGTTTCTAACTTATGTTTGGTCACTTTCGTCTTATACCGAGAAGTGTATGTGTGTGTGTATATGTCTCTTTGTATGTTAATGTACGCGTGTGTATGTGTGTGTGTATATATGTGTGTTTGTGTGTATATATGTGTATGTGTGTGTGGGTGGACCAGTATTTTTGTGATACTGGTAAAAATGGTGTACATTATTCGATATTTTTAGTAAAAACGATTCTCTCAATAGAACATCAAACACCTTAATAATAAAAGGTGTGACATGATATATAGTATTGGCATAATACCAAGGTGTGTGTAAGTGTCCAGATTGTACGTACTGCAAGGGGAATCCATTAGGCCTTGCCGTATTGGAATACTTGTGTACAAATATGTATGTGCCCATCAGTGTGCAATGCATGTGTGCGTTTATGTGTGTGTGTCGGCACGTTTATATCTATAGACATCAAAAGGTATGCAAATTTGTGTATATTTGTGTTGCACCATAGAACATGTGTGTTTACGTATGTCATTGTGTTTATATGTGGATAGAGATGTATGCTGATGTAGGTATGTATGTTGACGTGTGTATGTTGTGGGTTCGTCTTAGGGAGAAGTGTTTAGACGGGGTCCGTATTTGTTAATAAAGTGAGATTCCTTGCTGATGCGCTGGGTGTGGGTGGCATTATCTTTAAATTTGTAGAGGGGAAAGATTCTGAAGTTGGGATGACTTTGGGCGGCACAGGTATCAATGTTTTCACTCAGTGGTATTTTCCTGTATTCCCGTATTTTAATTTGGGATGTATGCGTTGGCGGAGGCTGTTTTTGGTCTGGCCTATGTATTGTTCTCGACAACCTGAGCAAGTTAATACATATATTAGATTTTCTGATGCGCATGTGAAATTGTGTTTTACTATAAAACGTTGTCCTTCTTTGAAATAGAATTCCGAACCCTCTATTAGGTTGATGCATATGCCAGAGTTGGGTCTATCGCACTTTTTAACTGTGGACTACGTTGTTGTGGTTGGCAGTACTTTGGCATGTGTTAGGATGTTTTTCATTGACTTAGATTGTCTTTTGCTCTTTATGATATCGTGTGTTCGTAGGATTTGGTTCATTCTAAGGTCCTTTTTCAACACAGGGATGTTCTGGAGGATGGTGTCAAAGGCCTCATTGTTGAGGGGGTTGTGTGTGGAGATGTATGGAAGAGCTTTTAGTTTCGGTTGATTTACTTTAGGGTGTCTAAGGTCCTGGGTACTGAGTTTTAGGGCACGTTAGATTCCATTGTCAATTAGTGATGCAGGGTAATCCGTGCGTATGAGTGTGTCCTTTAGTTCTTGTAGCTGTAAGTAGCAGGTGTTTTTATTGGAGACTATAGTACAGATTCTCTTGGCTAAGTTGTAGGGAATATTAATTTTAACGTGTCTAGGGTGGCAAGAGTTGAAAGGAAGATATTGCTTGGAGTCTGTGGGCTTGTAGTATATGTCTGTTTCTATTTTTGTTATGAATCTTAATGAGGATGTCGAGGAAGGGGAGTTGTTGATGGCTGTATTCCATCGTGAAGTTAATATTCGTGTTGAGCCCATTTATAAGGGTGTGAAATTCATTAAGTTTCTCGATGTTTTCGTGCCAAAGGATGAAGAAATCATCTAGATATCGCTTCCAGTTCCTTTTTATGTGTAAGTGGAGATTGTTTCCAAATTTGTTTAGGACTTTAGTGTAGAGGGTGATTTCCAGGTATCCCATGACTAGGTTGGCATAAGTGGGGGCTGTTTTCGTTCCCATAGCAGTCCCAGATTTCTGCCTGTAGGGTTTGTTATTGAAAACGAAGTAATTGTTCTCCAAGATAAATTTGAGTCCCTCTATCACGAATTCTTTTTTGATGCGTAGTGGGAGTTCATTGTGGTAATTATCCAGCCAGAAATGGATAGCCTCTATTCCTAGGTTGTGGGGGATGTTGGAGTATAGGTTGACTACTAGTAGGGTTTGTTCAGAAAGAGGCATATTAAGGAGGTGATTGAGCATATATAGGTCGTCCCTTATATAGCTTTTTATGTGTTTGAGAAAAGGCTTGAGAAGGGTATCAATGAAGTTGCTAAGGCGGTGGGTTTCGCAAGCGGGGCCTGCTATTATAGGTCTTAATTTGAGATCATTGGGTGAGGGGTCATTGATGACTATGTCTGTGGCTTCCTTACATGCCTTACTTATTAATTGGCTTTCATGTACTTTAAGGATACCGTAGAAAAGGCTGGATTTACTTGTGAAGTCTGTGATGAAGCTGAATTCCTTGTTAGTGAGTCCTTCTTTGTATTGGTTGATCAGAGTTTTTAGGTTTCTCATAATTTTCTGTTCATTGTAGTGTTCAGCCTTTTCGTAGTATGTTTCGTTTTCCAAAGTGAAGAGCGCTAAGTTGATATAGAATTCTGTCTCCATTAGGACTACTGTACTCCCTTTATCAGACTCTTTAATTGTAATGGTTCTGTCGGTTTTTAATCTATTTAATTCTTCCCATTCTTTCTTGTTGAGGTTTGGCTTGTGTTTTTGTCTGTGTAAGTGTTGGTAAGGGAAGTTTGTGATGCGTTCACAGAATTCGTCCAGGATTTTATTTCTACCTTTTGATGGGGTGTAATTGCTTCTATTTCTGGCTAATGATTCATCCTCATTGTACTGGTCGAATAGTTCTTCACTGAGTCGTAACTTTCTACAGAAGTCTGTGATGTCGTCCTTCATTTCATAGTAGTTAGGACGTAGTGGGGTCGGTGTGAATTTAAGACCTTTGGAGAGTAAGTTGATAAGGTTGGGTGTTGGTTCTGCACTAGTTAGATTGATAATTTTTATACTTTCGGTTTCTCCTCCCTGTCTTGTGTTATTTTGTTTGCCTGTATCTGTGTGCTGTGTCTATAAAATGGTTGGGGTAGAGGGGTTGTCTGCTGATGTTAAGTGGTCTCCTGTGTTTGTTATATTCCTTGTTGTTTTAAAATGTGTTTCGGGTTCGTGGTTGTAGATTGAATGGGGTGTTCCTGTATTGCGAGTATGGATGTGTGTTTCTATATGGCATGTTGGATTGTGGTGTTATAGGTGGCCTAGGTTGTTGGTTGTATCGTGTGGAGTGGGTTTGTTGTGTATTGTGGAAGCGAGAGTTGAGAAAATGGAAATTACATTGCTGTCCCCTTGAAGCGGGGAGTTGTTACATCTATGATGGTGGTGGTATCTTTTCCCTATGTTTGACGATGAGGCATCCGCGTAGTAGTTGAGTGATTTGGTATGGTGTCTCCTTGAAGGGGGAAAGTTGTAAATGTCATTCTGGGGGAGATGATTTCTAGGGTTTTTGTTCCTTCTTATGGTAGCGAGGTTGGGAAGTTCATCTTCGGTGTGGTGCTTCCTTCTTCTTTTGTTAGTGGCTGGGGGGTTTGCGAAGCTGTTGTGCGGTTCGATTATGGGTTTTCCTATTTTTATGAACGGGTTATTGGAGGTGTAATCCGTTTGAAAGTCGATTCATAATGTAGGAACCAAGCGGCACTTTTATCCCAGCGTTGAAGGGATTTCAGTTCTTCTCTGTTGCAGTCCCCTTTCCATAATTTAGAGATCTTCTCTACCTTGGGGCCTTCAGTTTTAATGTTGATTTCCAGAAGGATCTCTTCATCGATGGTTTTGATTTTTTCCTCATTTGTCTGGCACCTCAATTTAAGAAGTTCAATTTCTGTCTTCATTTTTTCCAATGCCATTATTTCCCGAAGGTGTCTTTGAGGTTCGGGTTCATTTGGAAGGGACTTTATTTGTATTTTACGGGGGAGAGTTAGAGGGGTTGAGTTAAGCCATTTTTCATATATCTCCGCTTTGTTGTGATTTTGTATCATCTTCCAGAACGAGAACTTTCTGTCTCTGAGGGATTTGTTCCATTTTGGAATTGTTCGAATTTTCATTTTGTATGAATCAATCTCACATGGTTCTTCGTTGGATTTTCCTGGGTATTGGTGAACATAGTTTGGTTAGTATCGCAAAGGTTTTGAAGTTTATCGCCGATTTCGGAGGGCTTGTATTCGGTGACGGTTTCCTCATTTGTGGAGTCAACTTTGTCGACCAGCACAGATAGGTTGGTGTTAATTTTCTTGAGTTCCTGTAGAATCTCTTCATTTGTGTTGATAAGAGTTGTATCTGTTTTTGTTGGCATTTTCTGTATCTCGTGTGAGGATATGATATTTAAAAGAATAGAGGTGTAATACACGAATTATGATATATTGGTAAACGGAAAAGAAAATGCTGACAAATTGTTCCCAGTGAAAAATAGTTTAATTAGGAATAAGTAAAAATTAGTAATAGTATTGGTTAGTATTCAGTTTTGGTTTTAAGTTTTACCGGTTGCGCATTTCTAATGCTTTTCAAAAATAATTTTGAGATAGAGCGCCCGTGATGTTTGCTCTAATATGATTAGTTTTGGAAATTCTACCTGTTTTATGTGAAAAAAGTGGCTCCAGATGTATTAAAATAAGTTTCGCGCCAATTCGTGTTGCAAATATTTTTGTGGTCAAAACATTTTTGATTGGTCGGTAGAGGTCATGTGAATGTTAAAAATTGATTTTGCGCCAAATGTAGGTTTGTGTCGGCTGATTGAGAAGTCACTGAAAAATAAGTCTTTCAAAACAAATATGTGTGTGTGTAGTAGTAGTAAAGAGGTTCGTTGTATACATATATATATATACATATATATATATATATATACATATACATATATGTATATATACATATATATATATATATATATATATATATATATACATATATATATATTTATATATACATATATATATATATATATATATATATATATATACATATATATATATATAAATACATATATATATATATAATAAATAACAAAGAACGCCTATAGCATATGCATATCTTTACTTGCTAACATTGTTTCATCCGCACTATAAGTGGGACTCATCAGAGCATAAAGGTTAATTACATACCATACAAGCAATAACAAATCCAAGACATTGAAGAATGAAAAATAATAATAGACGATAAAGGATATTAAGGAAGTAAAAGTAAAAATAAAGATAAGAATAAAAATAAAATAAAAATAAAAATAAGATAATAAAATAAACAATGAAAAATAAGGGGTGCTATCAGTCACAGTTGGGCGGGGTGCTGTCAACATATAGTTACATAGAAGCATACGCATGGATAAGAGAACAGACAAGAGTAGATATGATAGATAGGATTAGGTAAGAGTAGGTAAAAAATAGGTGAAAAACAGACTTATAATATATATAAGAAAATATAAAGAAATACATAACAAACTTACATATAAAATATAAAATATACAGATAATAGTGATACAGGGTAAGGAATGAGATAAAATAATATAAAATTAAAATTAAAATTATATAAAATAGAACATAATATAATATAATCATAAAATAAGATAAAATAAGGTAGACTAAAATAAAATAAAATAGACTAAATTAAAATAATATAATATAAGATATAATTAAATGTAATTAAATAAATAAATAAATAAATAAATAAAGTTAAATAAATAAATAAAATTAACATTAAAATTAAAATTAAAATTAAATTTAAATAAATAAATAAATAAATAAATAAGTAAATAAATAAATAAATAAATAAATAAATGGAATTAAATAAGTAAATAAATAAAATTAAAAGCAAGCAGACACAGTTGGAGCGCATACAAAAGATATATAAAAAGACAGAAGATATATAAAAAATAGCTTCAAGAGCCATTAAGTCACCGCATTGGGACATCACAAGATTGTACACATCAATATGTTCAGCACGTATATGCACATATACACACCACATGCATATGCAGAGACGGTATACATATATATATATATATATTTTTTTTTTTATATACAGACATATACAACCACCTACATCCATACACATATAAATGTATACACGGACACACACGCACACACACACAGCGTAGGACACCCGGGTCAAAGCTGATATTAAACACCGAAATACCACATTAGGCCAGACCCACCACCACGGATAATACATTCAAAATAAATACATACGATGAGATGTAGTAAAATAAAGTTGAAATCCTACGGTGATAATCATGTCCGCACGTGCCATTGCCCGATTCAAGTGTACACAGACAGTCAGTAACTACGGATGGCTATCGGGGCCAAAACGTTACTTTCGGGATCATAACAACGACCGTCAATATATGGAAGGCCGATCGTGCTAGAAAGACTACAACCCCGGGCAAGAGCTCCCAGAAGTCAGCCTGTAGATCTTAAACCACAGAATATGAGGGCAACACGTACATGCGCCACGTATCCACTGCTTACGGCGGGATGGCACAGGTCCGCCCACAGTTACAGGCTAAATTTCTATTAGTGCAGCCTAAATCACAGTACACGTTTTACATAAATACATTACATCACAACTCATGCGCATACAGAGGTACAGATCCACAAGATATACGTCAGGATAGACCCACCAATGCACCAATGGTGGGTAGGCGAGCGTGGATGGGTTACATCCGCTGTGCCAAACAGGGGTGCTTATTAACATACACACCCACTCACCTGTACACCCCAATATCCAGATCAATATCCTCCCACAGGCATACGTATACATTCACCGACTCATATACATAGACGACCAACAATAGGAGACAGTTACACACAATCAGAGACAGTTACACAAGACAGCCCAACTGGAGGAATAAGGAAGTGCTAGCTAACAGGTTTAAAGTAGAAGAAAGAGCTTAATATTCGGTGGGGGCAAGAGAAAAATATTTCAGACTTTCTATTTAGTAGAGGGCATTTAGCAAATATAATAGAGTGGGATTCGGCAAGGCATAGGTTACATACTCTATTATGAGGAGTATATGGATGGGATTTAGCAACCTGCCGCCAAGTAAGTGTGTAATGTGTTCGTGCATTTTTTAAATTATGGACGTACGCTGCCAAGGAGGTGGAGTTCCTCAGTTTATTATGTCTAAAAGTGCATTGGTGAGAGTTAAACCTGGTCTTAAAGGGGGTGGAGGTTGATCCTATATAGGTCTTAGTGGACGCCGTAGTTACTACATCACACGCATAAACTATGTTTCTAACAAGGCAGAAACCATTCAGGGGGCAGCCTGAAGCCCTTCTACAGTTACAACCTCTGGTGATGCTATTCTCAGAATGATCACCACTTGTGTTTCTGCCCACTCTGTCCACTACCGTGTTTTCCCCTAGGCTTAGGTTGTCCAGGCCTTCCTTTATTTTCTTATTATTAGTAATGGCCAGATGAGAGGCCAGATTTTGGGTTGTAGAATACGAAAGTTTAACAACATTCTTATTGAGGATAGAGTGGTACCTATTACCAGGAGGGAAGTTCCTTTCTAACACAGAGAAGAAGGCCCTAGGAATATTTATAGCCACTTCAGAATTAAAAGGGGGGTTGAAGTATGTATTCAATCTTCTTCTATTCTTTTTATTCTTTCTATTTCCATCAGTATTATTAGCATTATTATTTCTACGGTTCCTATGCTCACCTAGTCTATGCGGGGAGCTGCGAGGCCTACCATTGCTATTACTTAGACTAATGGTGCCCTGCTGGTTCATTCCACCGGCATCTAGAAACCTCCCTTTCGCGACACCTCTATTGCTATTACTTAGACTAATGGTGCCCTGCTGCTTCATTCCACCGGCATTTAGAACCCTCCCATTCGCGACACCTCCATTACCAATGGACATATTATGTGTTATAACAACACTGGTAGAGCTACTATTAGGACTATTATTTCCCTGGGTGTAATACAATTTGTCCCTAAAGCCGGATCTAGCTAAGGCATCATTATAGTAATCAGCCTGCGAGTCAAACGCCTCCTCACTATGTGAGAGTGAACTTATTCTGTTAGATACGCCCTTCAGTATACCGCTGATGACCGACCTAGGGTGGTTAGAGTTGGTATTCACGTAAGTCAGCAATTCATTAGGCTTATGGTACGGTGTGTACGTATGGTTATCCAAGTCCAATGTAACATCCAGGAAGTTCACAGTTCTATCATTTATATCCATAGTAATGGATAGGTTAAATGTTTTAAAAAAACTATGCAGCTTTTTCCTAATGCGCACTATATTATACTTACTAGTATCTATGGAGAGTAGGGCGTCATCCCGGTACAACCCGCCCCTAAGGAAAGGGAAGTTACTATGCAGTTCATTGAGGAGGTATAGCCCAACTAAGTCGGTGACTTGAGCAGAGTCACTCGACCCCATAGTAATGTCAAAATTATCAGGTGTGTTTTTTCTCGTCCATAGATTATCCTCAAACATGATAATGGTTTTACGTGCAGCGAGAACAATATCTATCTGTGGCCTTGTAATTGCCCCCCTCTGCATGGCTAGGATGAGGGCCTTATTGAGGATAATAGGAGATATAGATGTATAATAAGCATCAATATCAAATTGGATGAATTTGAGTGAGTCACGACCACAATCCGTAGAGAACCACGTAATGACCTCACTAGTGTTACCCCAAAGCTCAAGGAAAGTTTTTTCTCTAACCAGGGGAATAACGCTATCCAAGATTCCCTTACTAATAATCCCCAGGTCAGACTTGGAGGGGCAGATAAGCCTAACTGAGGGTCTGCTAATAAAATCTTCCTTGTGGTCCTTGAGGGTGAATCTAGGCTGCTTGGGGTAATAAGGCTGAGTGTGTTTATCCAGACCTAGTTTTACCACTATGTTATACCCCTCCAGATTAATATTATCTAAATTACTCTGCGTTGTTTTTTTGTAGTTCCTATGTAGTTCATTATAAATGAAGCCTCGATAGGTTTTATAATCCATACTATATAAGTTTTTAGTTTTGTCAGAGGGGACCAGAATGGATTTATTATCCCTAAACTCCCTAACGATTGAACTTAGTTTACTCTGAAATTTATTGGTACATCTAGATTTTTTATATCTAATATTCCTAACAAGGGATAATAGCTCACTTTCGAAGTTATCCAACAGGCTATTATGCGGGGGGCTCCTATAGGTCTTAAATCCATAATTATTAAAACTACGCCTCTCTTCAGGGCTATCATACTTCTTATCAAAATGGAACGCACGCCACCGAACACGTTTTACGAATGAGTTTATGCTAGTTATCAGTGATTTCTCATATGAGATTTTAGGGGGGGGGGAATATTCTTCAAGGAAATGGGTAAGTATGTCTTTGTTAGCATACTGCCTGATAATATACAAGGACACAAATCCGCGTATATCAAAGTTTAAGCTCAACCAGTGGGAGCCGTATAGTATACTAGGGAGAGGATCAGGGGTGTATAACACTCCACTTATCCAGCAGGCAGTATAAGGTTAGCTCAATGTCTGAGGACAGAGCCGTGATATAATAAATAACAAAGAACGCCTATAGCATATGCATATCTTTACTTGCTAACATTGTTTCATCCGCACTATAAGTGGGACTCATCAGAGCATAAAGGTTAATTACATACCATACAAGCAATAACAAATCCAAGACATTGAAGAATGAAAAATAATAATAGACGATAAAGGATATTAAGGAAGTAAAAGTAAAAATAAAGATAAGAATAAAAATAAAAATAAAAATAAAAATAAGATAATAAAATAAACAATGAAAAATAAGGGGTGCTACCAGTCACAGTTGGGCGGGGTGCTGTCAACATATAGTTACATACAAGCATACACATGGATAAGAGAACAGACAAGAGTAGATAAGATAGATAGGATTAGGTAAGAGTAGGTAAAAAATAGGTGAAAAACAGACTTATAATATATATAAGAAAATATAAAGAAATACATAACAAACTTACATATAAAATATAAAATATACAGATAATAGTGATACAGGGTAAGGAATGAGATAAAATAATATAAAATTAAAATTAAAATTATATAAAATAGAACATAATATAATATAATCATAAAATAAGATAAAATAAGGTAGACTAAAATAAAATAAAATAGACTAAATTAAAATAATATAATATAAGATATAATTAAATGTAATTAAATAAATAAATAAATAAATAAATAAAGATAAATAAATAAATAAAATTAAAATTAAAATTAAAATTAAAATTAAAATTAAATTTAAATAAATAAATAAATAAATAAATAAATAAGTAAATAAATAAATAAATAAATAAATAAATGGAATTAAATAAGTAAATAAATAAAATTAGATAACATGAACTGAAATAAAATAAAATAAAATGAAATAAAGTAAATTGAGATAAGATATATATTTTTTTAGAGTATATCTCTTGAGTATATCAGGGGCCCACGAAGGCACTAAGTGTCACAGTTATGTGTATCACTTGACCATTTTTTAAAAATATATTTCTTGAAAATATCAGGGGCCCACGAAGGCACTAAGTGTCACAGTCACCAGTATCACTTGACCATTGCAAGGCAATGGAGGCGTCCCAGGTTGGGCAGTCTCAAAACTTTCCTTGAGCTTTGGGGTAACACTAGTGAGGTCATTACGTGGTTCTCTACGGATTGTGGTCGTGACTCACTCAAATTCATCCAATTTGATATTGATGCTTATTATACATCTATATCTCCTATTATCCTCAATAAGGCCCTCATCCTAGCCATGCAGAGGGGGGCAATTACAAGGCCACAGATAGATATTGTTCTCGCTGCACGTAAAACCATTATCATGTTTGAGGATAATCTATGGACGAGAAAAAACACACCTGATAATTTTGACATTACTATGGGGTCGAGTGACTCTGCTCAAGTCACCGACTTAGTTGGGCTATACCTCCTCAATGAACTGCATAGTAACTTCCCTTTCCTTAGGGGCGGGTTGTACCGGGATGACGCCCTACTCTCCATAGATACTAGTAAGTATAATATAGTGCGCATTAGGAAAAAGCTGCATAGTTTTTTTAAAACATTTAACCTATCCATTACTATGGATATAAATGATAGAACTGTGAACTTCCTGGATGTTACATTGGACTTGGATAACCATACGTACACACCGTACCATAAGCCTAATGAATTGCTGACTTACGTGAATACCAACTCTAACCACCCTAGGTCGGTCATCAGCGGTATACTGAAGGGCGTATCTAACAGAATAAGTTCACTCTCACATAGTGAGGAGGCGTTTGACTCGCAGGCTGATTACTATAATGATGCCTTAGCTAGATCCGGCTTTAGGGACAAATTGTATTACACCCAGGGAAATAATAGTCCTAATAGTAGCTCTACCAGTGTTGTTATAACACATAATATGTCCATTGGTAATGGAGGTGTCGCGAATGGGAGGGTTCTAAATGCCGGTGGAATGAAGCAGCAGGGCACCATTAGTCTAAGTAATAGCAATAGAGGTGTCGCGAAAGGGAGGTTTCTAGATGCCGGTGGAATGAACCAGCAGGGCACCATTAGTCTAAGTAATAGCAATGGTAGGCCTCGCAGCTCCCCGCATAGACTAGGTGAGCATAGGAACCGTAGAAATAATAATGCTAATAATACTGATGGAAATAGAAAGAATAAAAAGAATAGAAGAAGATTGAATACATACTTCAACCCCCCTTTTAATTCTGAAGTGGCTATAAATATTCCTAGGGCCTTCTTCTCTGTGTTAGAAAGGAACTTCCCTCCTGGTAATAGGTACCACTCTATCCTCAATAAGAATGTTGTTAAACTTTCGTATTCTACAACCCAAAATCTGGCCTCTCATCTGGCCATTACTAATAATAAGAAAATAAAGGAAGGCCTGGACAACCTAAGCCTAGGGGAAAACACGGTAGTGGACAGAGTGGGCAGAAACACAAGTGGTGATCATTCTGAGAATAGCATCACCAGAGGTTGTAACTGTAGAAGGGCTTCAGGCTGCCCCCTGAATGGTTTCTGCCTTGTTAGAAACATAGTTTATGCGTGTGATGTAGTAACTACGGCGTCCACTAAGACCTATATAGGATCAACCTCCACCCCCTTTAAGACCAGGTTTAACTCTCACCAATGCACTTTTAGACATAATAAACTGAGGAACTCCACCTCCTTGGCAGCGTACGTCCATAATTTAAAAAATGCACGAACACATTACACACTTACTTGGCGGCAGGTTGCTAAATCCCATCCATATACTCCTCATAATAGAGTATGTAACCTATGCCTTGCCGAATCCCACTCTATTATATTTGCTAAATGCCCTCTACTAAATAGAAAGTCTGAAATATTTTCCTCTTGCCCCCACCGAATATTAAGCTCTTTCTTCTACTTTAAACCTGTTAGCTAGCACTTCCTTATTCCTCCAGTTGGGCTGTCTTGTGTAACTGTCTCTGATTGTGTGTAACTGTCTCCTATTGTTGGTCGTCTATGTATATGAGTCGGTGAATGTATACGTATGCCTGTGGGAGGATATTGATCTGGATATTGGGGTGTACAGGTGAGTGGGTGTGTATGTTAATAAGCACCCCTGTTTGGCACAGCGGATGTAACCCATCCACGCTCGCCTACCCACCATTGGTGCATTGGTGGGTCTATCCTGACGTATATCTTGTGGATCTGTACCTCTGTATGCGCATGAGTTGTGATGTAATGTATTTATGTAAAACGTGTACTGTGATTTAGGCTGCACTAATAGAAATTAAGCCTGTAACTGTGGGCGGACCTGTGCCAGCCCGCCGTAAGCAGTGGATACGTGGCGCATGTACGTGTTGCCCTCATATTCTGTGGTTTAAGATCTACAGGCTGACTTCTGGGAGCTCTTGCCCGGGGTTGTAGTCTTTCTAGCACGATCGGCCTTCCATATATTGACGGTCGTTGTTATGATCCCGAAAGTAACGTTTTGGCCCCGATAGCCCTCCGTAGTTACTAACGGTCTGTGTACACTTGAATCGGGCAATGGCACGTGCGGACATGATTATCTCCGTAGGATTTCAACTTTATTTTACTACATCTCATCGTATGTATTTATTTTGAATGTATTATCCGTGGTGGTGGGTCTGGCCTAATGTGGTATTTCGGTGTTTAATATCAGCTTTGACCCGGGTGTCCTACGCTGTGTGTGTGTGCGTGTGTGTCCGTGTATACATTTATATGTGTATGGGTGTAGGTGGTTGTATATGTCTGTATATAAAAAAATATATATATATATATGTATACCGTCTCTGCATATGCATGTGGTGTGTATATGTGCATATACGTGCTGAACATATTGATGTGTACAATCTTGTGATGTCCCAATGCGGTGACTTAATGGCTCTTGAAGCTATTTTTTATATATCTTCTGTCTTTTTATATATCTTTTGTATGCGCTCCAACTGTGTCTGCTTGCTTTGGCTAACCCGCCCGCACCTCGCTTGCTAATGCACGTGAATTCTCCTACCCTCCTTCGATGCACCTCTCTCTGACCATTGGACTCCTGCCCGGGTGTGAACCGGTTTGTCATTACCCCACCGCTCAACTGTGTGAATGCACACCCGCGACTTTCGAGTGAACTTTTGAGACTGCCCAACCTGGGACGCCTCCATTGCCTTGCAATGGTCAAGTGATACTGGTGACTGTGACACTTAGTGCCTTCGTGGGCCCCTGATATTTTCAAGAAATATATTTTAAAAAAATGGTCAAGTGATACACATAACTGTGACACTTAGTGCCTTCGTGGGCCCCTGATATACTCAAGAGATATATTCTAAAAAAATATATATCTTATCTCAATTTACTTTATTTCATTTTATTTTATTTTATTTCAGTTCATGTTATCTAATTTTATTTATTTACTTATTTAATTCCATTTATTTATTTATTTATTTATTTATTTACTTATTTATTTATTTATTTATTTAAATTTAATTTTAATTTTAATTTTAATTTTAATTTTATTTATTTATTTAACTTTATTTATTTATTTATTTATTTATTTAATTACATTTAATTATATCTTATATTATATTATTTTAATTTAGTCTATTTTATTTTATTTTAGTCTACCTTATTTTATCTTATTTTATGATTATATTATATTATGTTCTATTTTATATAATTTTAATTTTAATTTTATATTATTTTATCTCATTCCTTACCCTGTATCACTATTATCTGTATATTTTATATTTTATATGTAAGTTTGTTATGTATTTCTTTATATTTTCTTATATATATTATAAGTCTGTTTTTCACCTATTTTTTACCTACTCTTACCTAATCCTATCTATCTTATCTACTCTTGTCTGTTCTCTTATCCATGTGTATGCTTGTATGTAACTATATGTTGACAGCACCCCGCCCAACTGTGACTGATAGCACCCCTTATTTTTCATTGTTTATTTTATTATCTTATTTTTATTTTTATTTTTATTTTTATTCTTATCTTTATTTTTACTTTTACTTCCTTAATATCCTTTATCGTCTATTATTATTTTTCATTCTTCAATGTCTTGGATTTGTTATTGCTTGTATGGTATGTAATTAACCTTTATGCTCTGATGAGTCCCACTTATAGTGCGGATGAAACAATGTTAGCAAGTAAAGATATGCATATGCTATAGGCGTTCTTTGTTATTTATTATATCACGGCTCTGTCCTCAGACATTGAGCTAACCTTATACTGCCTGCTGGATAAGTGGAGTGTTATACACCCCTGATCCTCTCCCTAGTATACTATATATATATATATGTACATATATATATATATATATATATATATATATATATATATATATATGTACATATATATATATATATATATATATATATATATATATGTACATATATATATATATATATATACATATATGTATATATATATATATATATATATATATATATATGTATATATATATATATATTTATGTAAAAGGTAAACAGAAATAACAACACAATCGGTACAGTATATGGAGGGTATATATTAGGTGAACGCTTGATACCAGGAATAGGGTATATATATATATATATATACACACACACGTACATATATATATATATATATATATATATATATATATATATATATATAAGTATGTATGTGTATATATATATATATATATATATATATATATATATTTATGTGTGTGTGTGTGTCAGGTTGCTCTCGAGTGCTACTGGTAACATGTAATCCAGTACTACCTGTCTCATGGTCGTGTCATCGGCGACTAAACCGGCAACCCAACCAAATAGGACTTTTTTTTCTTACCTGGGAATGAAGGGCCCACTGTTGTTGTCACAACACCTTTCTAGGAGAAGGAGACTCTGAAAAAAAACCTGCGGCTTTGGAAGCATCCGATGATGTTGACCAGTTCTCCTTTTCGGGTAGTGATATCGATGCTCAGAGACTGGGATTGGTCGCGTGCAAGGCCTTTCCCTAATTTAAAAAACCTTCAAAGCACAGGCATCGCTTGTTAAGGATCTGTTACAGGTTTGTGTGGCTGGCCGTAGCCTAAAAGTGCACCAAACTATATGATGACAGATGATAACCTTGAAGTCAATGGCCGTAAGGGCTCTGAAACTTATTGTAATGGGGTCTGGCCCGGCAGGTGTCCCATGGCACCGCAGCGTGGGCCCAGTCGTCATCCTACATTGAAAGGAGGTTCAAACCTCTGAATATTGGATGTTGGAATGTAAGAATTTTACTGGATTCCCAGTTCTGTAAAAACTCGCCAAGAAAGAAGATCTGCTTTGGTGTCGAGGGAACTTAAATCGCTATAGCATAGACATCGTTGCTCTTTCAGAAACGAGATTGGCAGCTGAGGGTCAATTCACAGAACAGAAGGGAGGATATACCTTCTATTGGAGTGGTGGAGAAGAGAGTTGTAGGAGAGAGGCTGGGGTCGTATTTGCAGTCAGGAATGGAATCGTGTCAAAGCTGGAAAATCTTCCTTGTGGATTCAATGATCGGATAATTTCCATGAGAGTCCTTCTGATTCAAAACCGCTTTGTGACTCTGGTCAGTGTGTACGCTCCTACTGTGTGTGCTAGTGTTGAGGAAAACTAAGTTTCTACATGTTTTTGAGAGAGGTCATCCATGGTATACGTTATGCAGACAAGATTATCATCATTGGTGATTTTAATGCACGTGTTGGTAATGACTGAGAAGCTTGGAGTGTGATGGGCAGGCCTGGAGTAGGTAAGCGCAATAACAATGGCCTACTTCTGTTGCAGATGTGCCCTGAGATGGAACTTGTTGTTGGAAACACGCTCTTTCAGCAGAAACACAAATATAAGACAACTTGGAGGCATCCACGTTCCAAGAAGTGGCACCTTATTGACTTCGTTTTAACGAAATAATGTGATATCAGGGATATCACATTGGTTCGTGTATTGCGAGGCGCGGAATGTTGGACTGATCATCGTCTGGTGCGTGCCAAGTTTCAATTTGTTGTGAGGCCTAAAGTAAGGGGGAAGAAGGTTGCACTTGCAAAACAACTAATCGTGGCTCGTCTGAAAATAGAGAAAGTCAGAGCTGAGCTGTCGAGGTCCCTTGAGTCAATGGAATGTGAAAACACTTGGGAATCATTGAAGAAAACCGTCTATGATGTTAGTGCTGGAGTTTTGGGTCATACGAATAGAAAGCATAAAGACTGGCTCGATGAAAATGATCCACTGATCCAGACCTTGCTTGAAGAGAAACAAAAAGTGCTGACATCATTGTTCTGTGACACACGTTCTGACAGGAGTGACCGGACCTTCAGGCAGATCAAGGCACGTGTGCAACATCGATTGAGAGCCATGCAGGATACCTGGTGGAGCCAAAAGGCTGATAAAATCCAGAAAGCCTCAGATAGACATGATACAAAGCTCCTATACAGTCTGCTCAAGGAGGTGTATGGTCCGACCAGTTCACAAATATCACCACTTCGTTCCGGGGACGGCAAGGAATTGCTCAGAGATCCGAAGAAAATCATGATCAGGTGGCATGACCACTCTGATAAGCTTCTCAACAGACCATCAGCAATTGATGATGAGTTCATGCGGTTGATTACATCCAGACCTACAAAGCTGGCAATGGCTGATCCTCCTTCATTTGATGAGGTGGCAAAGGCCATTGGCAAATTAAACAGCGGCAAGTCACCTGGAATGGATGGACTGAGTGCCGAGATTTTCAAGTGTGCTGGTGATAACCTCTTAAACCGCCTCACTGATCTCTTTGTGTATGTTTGGAATGAAGAAGATGTGCCACATGATTGGAAAGATGGACTGACGGTGGTACTTTACAAAGGAAAGGGAGCCAAAGATGACTGTGGAAACTACAGAGGTATTTCACTGCTATCTGTGGCTGGGAAGATCTTGTGCAGGATATTGTTGGACAGATTGATACAGCACATTGCTGTTGAGGTACTTCCTGAGTCCCAAAATGGCTTTAGGAATGGCAGAGGCACTGTTGACATGATCTTCTCGGCCAAACAACTTCAAGAGAAATGCACTGAGCAGCGCATGGACTTATACCGAGTTTTTGTCGATCTGACCAAGGCATTTGACACCGTTAATTGGAAGGCTTTGTGGTTTATTTTAGAGAGATTGGGCTGTCCTGAAAAGTTTGTGAACATTCTGAGACTCTTCCACGATGACATGCAGGCATGGGTGAATATTGGAGGTAAAGTGTCTGAGCCAATCTCGGTTGAAAATGGTGTCAAGCAGGAAGATATACCTGCACCAAC
Organism: Eledone cirrhosa; assembly: GCA_964016885.1. Taxonomy (NCBI): domain Eukaryota; kingdom Metazoa; phylum Mollusca; class Cephalopoda; order Octopoda; family Eledonidae; genus Eledone; species Eledone cirrhosa. Next base: position 270,037,750 of record OZ024740.1, on the reverse strand, counting down.
TTTGTTTGCCTTATATTTCGCGATGGTGTTATTCACGGCCTTCCAGGATTGTCAACACGGTATCTATCTCAGATATCGCACTTCCGGCAAGCTGTTTAACCTTAGGCGTCTCACTGCCAACACTAAGTTACTGAGTCCCTTGATCAGAGAATTTTTATATGCATATGATTGTGATCTCTTTGCACACTCCCACCCAGAGTGACATGCAACACCTTATGGATTCTTTTTCCAATGCGTGCAGTGCTTTGGGACTGACAATCAGTTTGAAGAAGACTGTCGTCATGTACAAATCTGCTCCGGATAAAGTTTTCAATGAACCCTCCATACACGTATACGGTCAAAAGCTGAAGGCGGCTGACATGTTTGTGTATTTGGGGAGTACTCTGAGTGTGACCTGCACTCTGCATGCAGAGGTTGGTCAACGTGTTAGTAAGGCAAGTGAGTCATTTGGAAGGCTCGACGACCGTCTTTGTTGCAGGCGAGGAATGACAACGTGACCAAGGTGAGAGTGTATGCTGTAAGTGTAATGTCAGCTTTGCTGTATGCATGTGAGAAATGGGATGCCTACAAACAGCATATCCACAGACTAGAACGGTTTCACTAGCAGTGTCTCACAAAGATACTTGGTATCAAGTGGCACATGCATGTGAGTGATGTTGAGGTCCTTGAGAGAAGTGAGTGTCGGAGCATTGAGAGTATCATCCACCAACGGCATTTGCGATGGACCAGACACCTCTGCAGAATGGAGGATGATCGAATCCCAAAACAACACTTGTGTGGCGAGCTTTGTGAGGGTAAGAGACAACCTCACAAACCAAAATTCCGATTCAAGGATTGTGTAAAGGACTCATTGAAAAAAACTGGTTTGATGATGGCTGACTGGGAGATAGAAGCTCTTGAAAGAGAAACTTGGCGTGGAATGGTGAATGATGGGGTCCATAATTTTGAGGACAGACGCATAGAGCACGAGAAGATCAAAAGGGATGTGCGTAAGCAATGCCCTGGTGTATCTCTCGAAACGATCAGTGTCTCCATTGAATTGAAGTGACCTGAGTGTGGAAAAATTTGCTTGAGCAAAACTGGTCTCAGGAACCACAGTCGCAGCCATGTTCGAAGAGAACCCGTGAACTATGATATCCACGGTGTTGTGAGGGTTCACGGGCAACCTGATGCGGGACCTCAAGCCAGGGAGATCCATAGTTGTCATCAGTGTGTGAAGGAGTGCAAATCTCTAGCAGGCTTGAAAAGCCATATCCGAGCGTCCCACATCTGAATCTGACAAGCGATTGCTATACTCTTGGCAGAGTTTGCAGCCATCATATATATATATATATATATATATATATATATATATATATATATATAGGAAAATGTTTAACCCCGACAGCAGAGCTCAAGCCGTTTCGACGGCTATTTCCAGAAATAGCCGCCGGGGCTAAATATTTTCCTATTACCCACTCTACTACCCTAAGTATCGAGTACTCTGGTGCGTTATGGTCCATCTGGCTCCTTACCACACATCCTCCGTTATATATATATATATATACTGTTTATCAAGAGCCCGAAATCTATTCCTTGAGTTCATTAAAGGGGATTAATCTGAATCTTTAACTCCGTACTTTAAATTTAATATAATTGCTCCTAATTCATTTCTAGATGTAAGTAGGTCTTCTTAAGTTGAATGGTTCTGAGCTGCTGTATTTAGCGGTCTTTTGGTTCATTCATACCACCATGGGCTGTATAACGCACACGATTGCTCTCTTCTAGGTATTTTTTATTTTATATGTATATATATAACATTTATTCCGGGTTCAACCACAGTAAGTATATATACATATATATATACACATATATATATATATAATATATAAGATCAAAAGATGGTTAAAAGAGTTCCATGTATTTTATTATGCGCATTTCAAAAACAAATATCATCATGCGATGACATTTGCGTTTTCATCAGATAAAATAGGGAGACATGATATGAAAGTTAAAAAACACTTGTGAATAGTGCAGTTTTAAATCAACATAAGAAAAGTAGTTTTAGATTGATGTGTGATATTGGGAAAAAAATGAGGGGGCGGGTTGGAAAGGATGAAAAAGAGGAGGAGATGAGAGTAAAAAATGGAGGGGGAGGAGTATAATAAGGAAGGATGAGGTAGGAGGAGAGATGGGTGATAGAGAGAGAGAGATAGCTTTTATAACTGAGAAAAATATATTGTTTTACAGAGAGAGGTTAAAAAACCGTTGGAAGATAAAATATAAATTAAAAGAATTTGAAAATTAACGAAGAGAAAAATTTAAGAATAATGTTAAATTAAGGTTTGTATATTGAAGGGTTTAATAATATGTGCGATGAAAAGAAATTGTTAATATGTATTAAGAATAATATTAAGTTAAGGTTTGAATATTGAAGGATTTAATAATATGTGCGATGGAAAGAAATTGTTGATATGTATTATTAAAAATAAAAATAGTAATGTAATTAAGGATATATTGTGAAAAGAAGTAGAAGAGTGGATGAATTATGAATTTAGAGGAATTAGTTAATGTTTAAATATGTTTTTATGTAAAGTAATATGTATGTGTAATATATAAATAGTTTGTTTACAAATGAGTGCAGAAAGCAAAGAAGGAGATAGTGTTTAAGGAGAAGACTTTAACATCAACATATGTATGTTTATGAAGTATTTCCTAATGGTAATAATATAATATAATAAAGGAGATTAGTTAGGGTTTAATTTTGTTTTTATGTGTTGTGATGTGTAAGTTAGACGAGCATGAAAGGGAGAAAAAAATAATGAATTGAGGATGAATAATCTAACGTCAAAAAATGTTTATGTTTGCGAAGGATTTTTCAAGGTGATACTATAAATATTTAAAAGGGTAATAGTAAGTTATATGTGATAGGATGGAAGAAGGAAGAGTGGATATATTGTGGTGAGTAATAATGAGAATTGAGAAGTATCTAGGAAGAAAAGGTACAGATTAGAGGTTAGAAATTAAAAGAAAAAAGGAAAAAGGAAGAAAGGGAAGTGAATGATATAGAATGGGTAACTAGTATTATATAATGTATAATAAAAACATTGAAATAAGGTAGAAAGATGGGTATATTTTTAAAGAAATATATATATATATGTACCTTTGAGAAAAAGGATTTTAAATTGGTAAAGTATTAGATATTAGCTGCATACTTTATGGAATGTTCTGTGGAATTTATGCAAGCAGAGAGAAAACAAGTCAGTGCGTCTATTTATTATAGAATCTAAATTAGATATAATGGTAAATTTCTCACATAAACAGAGATTACATGTCTTGGATAGAGAGGCATTCAAGTATGGAGAGGCAGAACAAACCTTCCTCCAAGAGATGTTATAGTTAATATTTTTGTCTTTCAAAGACCATATGAGTGCTAAGAGTGACGTGTTGGTTCTTTTAAGTTGGTATTTAAAAGACGAATGACGATTGTAAAGACGAGCTTTAAAGGAGCCAAAATAGTTAAAGGAATTGGTGCTATTCTTTACTCTTATTTCCTCCTCTTTTTCATCCTCCCCCCCCCCTCATTTTTTTCCCAATATCACACATCAATCTAAAACTACTTTTCATATGTTGATTTAAAACTGCACTATTCACGAGTGTTTTTTAACTTTCATATCATGTCTCCCTATTTTATCTGATGAAAACGCAAATGTCATCGCATGATGATATTTGTTTTTGAAATGCGCATAATAAAATACATGGAACTCTTTTAACCATCTTTTGATCTTATATATTATTTATACTCCAGTCCTACAAACTGTAGAGTGCTACTTATCCGATATCTGCATTGCTTTATTGTACTACAATAAAACTCACCTCCTACATATATATATATATATATATATATATATATATATATATATATATATACCCTTCACATCTTTTTACCACTTGTTTTTAACTTTTATTTTCCAACTCATGTGTTATTTATATTTCTTTTCTGCTCCTCCTCCTCCTCCTTCTCCTTCCCACCACTCTCCTGATGAAGGGCTTGTGCCCGAAACGTCGCCCCCTCCCACACCTTCAATAAGCGTGAACCTAATACCTTTCGTAATTACTCCTATGATGTTTTTTACTTTATATATATATATATATATATATATATATATATATATATATATATATATATATATATATATATATATATATGAATAATAACAATAATATATATATATACCTGTTATTATTCATATATATATATATATATATAAATAATAACAGGTAGACATCATAAAAAGGTAATTTATTCTGTGAGCTTACAAATGTTTCCACGGTGGTTATACAGCCTAATTATGCTATGTGCAAATTTATAACTATTTGTAAAACTCAATTATCAAATGCTGTGACCACTGTATCATCAGAGCAGAATGGTTAAAATGTAAAATGTAAATACCCTTAAGTGAGATTATTGGGGAAGATAGAGTAGAAAAAGAAGAGAGAAAGAATAGGAGAGGGAGGGAGGTGGACCGAGGGCAGGAGAGAGAGAGAGAGAGAGAGAGAGAGAGAGGGGGGGGGGAATGGAGAGAGAGGGAGAGACAGAGAGGAGGCAGACGAAAGCTATGGGATGGGTGTACATTGAGTTCATAGTTGTAGGCTATAAATTGCACTAAGTATCAATTTATAGTGATAAGCAGGGTATTGTCTTGCAGTGTGGTGGATATAGTTAAGAAGTTGTTATTGAGAGAAACTAGTTAGCTAGAAAGCAATGTTATAGTTACGGGTTCGAATGTTAAGTTATTTTATAGTGAGAGAATTTAGCCTTCAGTTTGTGTTTGCAGTATAATGATCGTTCGATTCTGTCCTTTAGTAATTTATTTTTGGATTTTAAGATGTAAAATAGTTCAACATTACATAACCTGCAGTACTTCAATCCACTCCGATATGCACTAGCGCTGGAAAGTATATCCCATTTCAAGGTGAACTGTTGGTTGCGTTCACGGAGTTGCCAGGTCTTGTTGGCGAGCGTGGTCACAAAACGGTGATTAGGATGTTTAATTGAGAATCGATGAAGATACCAGCGAGATTTAAAAGAGGTAGTGGTAGACCCGATGTAATACCATTTCTGGTCGTTCGATTCAACAGTGCATTGATAAACAATGTTGGACTTTAGGCATTTATACTTCAATGGACATCTTTCAGGTAGGTGGCAGTTACAGTTTTTATTGTTTTTATTGTGGGCAGAGGGTATACCATGGATAGGTTAGGATTGCAGTACAGGTGGGTTGTGTAATACCCGTCTCCCATTTAGTGGTTGGGAGGCCGATACTACGTTATGCTCAACTGTTATTAAAATAGTTTGTTTTGTAGTGTTGTTTAATTGCTTTAAGTTATGTTTTTATGTATGCTTCAAGGTTTGGTGCAGTGGAGTATCATAGCTTAATATTCTTAGAGTTCAGAGTTTTACTGTATTTATGGGAACTAGGGAAATGCTTGATGATTAACTTAAAGAATGAAAGAGATAGTTTTGTACTAATCGAAGCATTAAATATGGGATTATACCAGATATACTTTCTACAACGTGATTTATTTGGTGATGATTTTCTATTATTAGTATGCCTGGTGGTACTGCGTGTGTGCGCTTGTATTTCTGTACCCCGGTGACGTATTCTTTGATTTCGTGTAGAGCTATGTGTGTTATGGATATTCTTATCAATGTATTCTATTGTATCCCGGTGGTCGGCATTCCTTAATACATTATTATAGTATTCAGCATGTTCACTGAAAATCTCATAGTCAGACGATAGGCGAGAGATTCTAAGAGAAATACTACGGGGAACCGATTTGATCATGGAAAGTGGGTGGTTTGAGTTAAAATTGGTATAGGTAAGGTTCTCATTTATCCTGCGGAAGGGTCGTATCAGTCCGGTATACGCACGCACATATACATATATATATATATATGTATATGTGCGTGTGTATACACACACACACATGCACACACACACTCACGCACACACATATATACACACACACACATATATATATGAATAAATCATATATATATATATGTGTATATATATATATATATACATAAATATATATATTTGTATGTATATATATATATATATATATATATATATATATATATATATATATATATATATATATATATATATATATATATATATATTAATTCAAAATATTAATAAATATAGACATTCATGTGATGAAATATATTTTATTATATATATTTCAGAGGTACTGTGCTGTTTCCTCAGTACGTCCTCATCAGATAAAATAAATTGATCTCTGACATACCTCAACTGTGCTGATGGTTCAATTCCAGTCTTGGCAGTGATTAGTTATGACAAAACTCAATATTTATATACCATAAGCAGTAACATGACAAACTACATATAATTGAGAGAGTGCGTAGGAAAATGTATAGAAAAAAATAAAATTAAATAAATACATATATAGGTAAGTAAAATACATAAACACATCAGTGTTAAATGTTTAAATAATTAAATATGTAAATATCCGTATTAGAGAAAAAAACAAATGAGAGAGAGAGAGAGCTAAATAGAGGAGAAAAGGAAAAGATAAAAACGAAGAAAAGGAGATATAGATGGTATTAAATAATTACATAAGGAGAATAGAGGTATATGATGCGTGACCGATTTTATTTTCAAATATTAAGTTAGGTAGAAACGCTCAATTAAATACGGTAACATTTATACTCTATAATATTTGAAAGAAATTATACTATTATATTATATCAAAATTAAAACAATATAAAGTAATATAAGATAATATAACATATTTTCAAGGATAATCATTTAGTTGACTGTTTCTACCTAACTTAATATTTGAAAAAAAAAAGGTCGCGCATCATATACCTCTATTCTCCTTATGTAATTATTTCATACCATCTATATCTCCCTTTCTTCGTTTTATCTTCATCTCTTTATCTTTTCCTTTTCTCCTCTATTTAGCTCCCTCTCTCTGATTTGCTTTTTTCCTCTAATACGGATATTTACATATTTAATTATTTAAACATTTAACAGTTATGTACTTATGTGTTTATGTATTTTACTTATCTATATATGTATTTATTTAAATTTTTTTTCTCTACACATTTTCCTACGTACTCTCTCAATTATATGTAGTTTGTCATGTTACTGCTTATGGTATATAAATATTGATTTTTGGCATAACTAATCACTGCCAAGACTGGAATTGAACCATCAGCACAGTTGGGGTATGTCAGACATCAATTTATTTTATCTGATGAAGAGGTACTGAGGAAACAGCACAGTACCTCTAAAATATATATAATAAAATATATTTGATGACATGAATGTCTATAGTTATTAATATTTTGAATTAATCTTAATAACTCCAGAAAACTTCATTGTTGAGTGCTTCTAATCTATTGTAAAACTATATTCAGTGGTTAATCAATGAACCTTGTTTAACCTTCGGTTATATATATACATATATATATATATATATATATACGGGGTAACAAATAATAGTTAAATGCAGTCCACTTAGGTAAAGTCCAGTTATGGTATTCCAGGTAGTGGATGATATTAACGCTTGGCTTGGTATACGTTTGATATACTTTGATATACTTTTGTTTATAGGCTCTGATGATTCCTGCCCTAGGGTGTGGATGAAACACTATTAGCAAATAAAACAATGCTTTTCTAAGCACTCTGGTTATTTCTAGTACACTTTGGTTATTTCTAAACTTATAACGGCTCTGTAGTATACTTGTTATCCTACATTGAGCTAAAACCACACTGTCCTACCAAGGAAAATATATCTGTGTGTCTGTGCACATTAGTATAATTGTCAACCAAACTATATATATATATATATATATATATATATATATATATATATATTTCGTTTATGAATTTGTTTAGCAAGATTCTTTATCTGAAAACTTGTGTTGAAACCGATATTGTTATGCTTTGAGAGGGTCAAATGGCCAATAAGAAACACACGCACCAGTTGCTTTCACTATTAGCAATATATACCATTTTCAAGGACCTCCCTGTATAGATAAGTAATGTATAATCTGTAAACTAAGCCCCCATATTAACTGTAAAACTAGAAATGTAGTATATAGCATAAAATGTACTGAAGGATAATGTAGAGATAAGAATATAGTGTACATAGATGAGAGAGCTCGTAGTATAGGAGAACGGTTAAATGAACACTGGCGAGAGCTGCAAGATAGAAAAGAATCATCTGTACTCCAGCAACATGCTAAAGTAGAACATAAGGGCAAATTAGAGAACATAGAAATAAAAATAGAATCTACACACAGAAAAGACGCAATGTTTAGACAAATCACAGAAGCAATAAAGATAAATGAACTCCAACCAAAATTAAATAGAAAACATGAATGGAATAGCAACATCACAACTTACAATTAAGGATAAAATGAAAACACACACACATAGAACAAACAACCAACCAGTAACCTGTAAATAAACAAATAAATAAACAAATATAAACACACACAGACACCCGGATGTAACACATGCGCAAACTAAGCACACAACACACAAAAACACGATGGCGTAGGATAGAACAAAGGAGAGGCACAAAAACAAAGAAAATAATCCCCAGTCACAGAATGTGTGACGAAAGAACTTTGACAATATATGAACAACTGTCCGGTTATGGAACCAACCAACCAACCAACCGGAAATTATAAATTCTTAAATTTATAAATTTAATTTATAATAAATTGGAGTGAAAGCAACTGGTGCGTGTGTTTCTTATTGGCAACATGACCCTCCCAAAGCATAACAATATATTTATATATATATATATATATATATATATATATATATATATATATATATATATATATGTGGCATATATATATATATATATATATATATATATATATATATATATATATGTGGCATATATATATATTACATATGCACAAATACAAAATACTTGCAATCTCACTATCATCTAGTGCATTGATTTAATATGCTGACAAAATTATACATATTTGTAGAGAAGAATTTGTTCGACTTTCCTTGTGATGCTATCATTGGTACATATTTTATCATACAGAAAAGCAACTCCAAATAGCGGTGAGATTTGCATAAAAAAAGAGACTCACCGAACTGTTGCAAAGCTTCCTCCATCCATAAAATAACGTTTATTTACCATTAGCTTATACTAAATTATTGCATATACGTCGAGCTTTTACAAATACAAAGAAAATATATCCCATGATTGCAGAGACCTAGTCTCAATAACTGTTATCATTGAGTAATAAGTTGCAAGTAGTATCGGATTTCGATTCACAACTTGGAAGATATTCATAAATATGTATATGAATAAAATTTGAAATTTATTCTCTATCTTGCGGTGAATGCATACTTCCTTTATTGTTGAAGAAATCATTACCCTAAATAACTATCCTTGGAAAATCTTTCTGTACTTAGGTGTGGATGCATAAAATGATTTGAATATGTCGAAACTAGGCTATTGCCCGTTTTTGTAAAAAAAGCACTATTTCATAAAAGGTTTTAAAATTGTTTCTAGGAAAACCGGAAAACCATTGTGATTTTGTACATACTCACACACATGTGTATATATATATATATATATATACACACACACATGTATATATATATATACACATATATATATATATGGAAAAAAATGAAATTTCATTGATCACTCTTAGTACGGCTGATACTTAAATATAAGTATGTATACGTGCATACATATATGTATACAGACGTAAAGTAGTATGTATATACATACATACATGCACACACATATATATACGCATGGGTTTACCGAACATTCATTATAATTCTCGGTTTGTTTGTAACTATATGTATAATGTGTGTATACATGAATGAGAAGAGTCAGGACCCCGACGGCTGAGCTCTGGCCGTTTCGAGTGAATCACTAGTGAAAACTAGCTGTCGAAACTGCCGGAGCTCAGCCGTCGGGGTCCTGACTCTTTTCCTATTACCCACTCTACTACCCAAAGTATCGAGTACTCTGGTGCGTTATCGCCCACCTGGTTCCTTACCACAATTCCTTCATTATATATATATATATATATATATATATATATAGATATAGATATAGATATATACATATATATATATATATATATATATACATATATACATATATACATATATATATATATATATACATATATATGTATATATATGCATATATATATATGCATATATATATATAAATGGATATTATATATATATATATTCATATATACATATATATTTATATGTATATGTGTGTGTGTGTGTGTGTGTGTGTGTGTGTGTGTGTGTGTGTGTGTGTGTGTGTGTGTGTTTGTAAATATATGTATGTACATATAAAATCACCTGCCTGTGATAGAATCTGCTCAAGCAGCTTAGATTGTTATTCTGGTGAAATATGTAATATTTGATGACTTATTGATTATGGAAAGCGCTTTGACACATATATTTCAGAATGCGTAAAAATACACCAAATGTCTAAGTCATCAAATATGCTTAATATTTGGAAGAATAAGAATTTATAAGACTACCCATACGTTCTAAATGCTTGCAGGTTTAGTTGCTTCATTAATTGTAGAATTTCCATATTTCTCCATGACCCCAAGTGCGGAATAGAGTTTTCAAAATGTTTGTCCAGTTTTCAGTGTTTACACTCTTATTTCAGTCTTTCTCACATACCATTTCATTGTGGTATGTATTAATGCGGCATGTGTTTTAAGAGAGATATGATAGTCCTTAGTAGCCATGTGAGCTGCTAGCTATCCGGTCTGTGCCACATGCGGGGCAGTTTCTGACGCCTCGACACACCTAGAACTACTTATAAATAGTTTAATGTTCCTCTCCACACAGCAATATAGATTAGATTACAGTATACCTACAGACCAGCTTACTTATTAGAGGAAACGATTCATGGAGGTTGTTTTGAGGCATACAAAAATTTGAGGTAAATGTCACTACGAGGATGCCTCAACGGTAGTCCCTCGGTAATGCAGACATGATTCTTTACGTTAACATCAAAATCATTCACTATTCTAAATATACGATTATTGCCTTACCTCATGAATAAATTCGTCTGTTAAATTGTTAAGAGAGTTTGATTCATCATTCTCCATTGTAAAATGATATCGGATCGCAAATTTTGTCTACCTCAGCACAAGTTTGCTATACAAATTCTCCTGTATAGACGAGTGATAAATAGTCAGGTCAAACACAGGTAGCCAAAGGTTGAAAATATCAATATGGTCTGTTATAATATTCTGCTATGATAAACGAGAGCAGTCCAAACGGATCACCCATTTAGTTATGCACAACGGAGCATATCAAACTGACTTTAAGGAAAGAATCCCTTAATTATCATGATGGAATAACAGCAATAGATTTAACGAAAGTTTGTACCACTACCTGAATTTTCAAAGAAACAAACCCATTAAAAAGAGTTTTAATAAAATAAAAAAGAAACTATTTTTCCTGTGCATGCCTGATATTTTATCAAACAGCATATGACTTTCCCTGCTCTGATAGATTAAGCTGTGAGATCTTAGCACAAACTCAAGCAGTTATCAAAAGAAACTAAATTTCTATTTTATGGAGATTAGCATTGAAAATAGGATGAAATAGAATAAATACTGTC
>OZ024740.1:270006077-270011077 GCA_964016885.1 Eledone cirrhosa | reverse complement strand
CAACATTTGACACTATAGAATGACAATTTAACAGAATAAGTACAATTTAATGTAACGCAATTGCCTATCAAGCGAGTTAAGAGAATTAATAGGTGATATTAAAAAGAGAGAACAAATTATTTGCCAAATCCAAACGATGATTAAATCGATTATCCTACTACAGGCATACGCTCACATATATGCTTGCACGTAATCACGCAAACAAATGTGTGCGCGTGTGTGTGCTTGTGTACGTGTGTTCAATTTCGCATGTTCGTTTGTGAAAAAAATTATATTTCACACTAATTCAACTCGCCACTAATTGAGGATTAAGAATTGATTTAAAGGTTAAGAAAACTGTCAAAATATACTGTGAATTTATAATAGAAACAAGTGTATAAAAGTTTTGACAGTGTATTAAAAGTTTTGATAGCTATTACATATGAATGTCATCACTAAAATCTAAAATCACAAATTCTGACTTCATGTCAAATCATCAAAATATCAACATTATCAAACAAATATGATCTATAAAATTAAATCATGGTTATGCTGTGCTTGTTTTATTTTCGCTTTCACTATATTTTAAATCAATTGAACAAATTGGAAGAGCGTCGGACAAAGATATTTGGGAGGTAGAATTTACTGCATTGAAAATCCTGGCCTTCTTACATTTGGTGCGTGTTGGACACTTTAAACTGAGGAGCCCATCCAACTCCTGGTCTGAACGTAGACAATCTCATTATAGGGCGGTGGGTTAAAATATAAAAAAAAATTGTCGATCGACTTTCGTCAAATCGGACTGAGGAAGCAATGTTTCCGTTGAACTTTCCAATTGCTAATACTAACTATCGGCGGAAGGAGCAGCGTGAAGGAGCAGCGTGAAATAAAGTGTCTTGCTCAAGGGCATAACGTATCGCCCGGTCGAGGAATCGGACTGACAACCTCACGATTACGAATCAAGTTCTCTAACCAATCAGCCACATGCCTTAAGATATATATAGAAATAATCAACTCCATTTGTAGATTTGTACTTTTTTCCGACATCGTAAGGATAAAATTCAATGTTGGTATCGGGGGGATTTGAAATCAGAGAGCGTAGAAAGCCAGACGGTATACTGTAAAGCGTTCTATTCGACGTTCTAATGATTTTGTCTATTCATGATAAGTGCCCAACTGAAATAATTACTCGAGAAGATATGATAGATAACTCCCTACTACAGTCACAACCCAGTTATAAAAACTGGTAAAACATATACGAAACATATCACGATCAGTTTTAAACCTGAACCTTCTGTAAATATATTGTATACTTCTTTGAATAAATGCAGTGCAAACAAAACAAACACATTTGATATTTGTCGTGAAAATAATCTTTCAAATTTCATTGAAGAAATAGGCTTCTCTTTAAACAGAAAATAATTAATAATCAAATGAATGTTGCGAATTTATTCACGTGTGACGCACATTTCGCGATCAATCAGCTCAAGGAACGAATGTTATTGAGTGCTCAAACCGATGAACCAACAGTAACTAAATGTTACAAACCAATAAATTATATATATATGTCCCAAAAAGTTTATAAAGTAATGTTTTGTGCGAGGTTGTGAGTTGTGGAATATATTTTTTCAGCAGCAGCAGCAGTAGTAGTAGCAGCAGCAGCAGTAATAGTAGTAGTAATAGTAGTAATCATAGTTGCATATTTATCTATGGAATATATCATGTAAATACAGTTTAATAGAAAAAGAAAATAATAAAATTTAGATTGAGAAGAAATGATGGAATGTAAAATAGGAAATTATATATAAAAATAAAATAAAAACGGAAAAGGGAGGGAATGGACAAATGATAAACGTACACGTTAAACATGTTGCCAAAGTAAAAGAAAAAAAAATTGTGTTTGGATTTGACGTGAAAACAATGATTTCTAAGAGACATCCAGGGGTAATATTTGAAACAGCAATAAAATATGAAAAAGAAACGAATCCAATTGTATTAAATACATAGGGTTCACTAAGACAATCACAACTGCGTTTTTTGTGAAGGATTAACGTTTAATGTTTGCATAATTTTGAATATTTTATTGAATTCAATAAACCTTGCTGCATTTTTCTCTTGAATAAAATTTAGTTAAAACTAATTTTACTGATTTTGGAATATTAGTATGGTTTAGCAAATTACAGTAGTAGGGTGAAACTAAAATGTTCGAACTCGCATGCTATTTATTCGTATTATACCAGTAATACACTGGGTAATTTGTGGGCTTGTGCCTAACGTAGAAACAATTATTATTTGGCAGTATTGGTAGAGGGTCGGACGTCATACTTTGCAGCAAAGAGTTACGGCCCTTTATGATCTGAGTTCAAATCCCGCCGAGGTTAACTTTGCCTTTCATCCTTACGAGGTCGATAAAATAAAGTACCAGTAATGCACTGGGTAATTGCTGGCCTTGTGCCAAACGTAGAAACAATTATTATTTGGCAGTATCGGTAGAGGGTCGGACGTCATACTTTGCAGCAAAGAGTTACAGCCCTTTATGATCTGAGTTCAAGTCCCGCCGAGGTTAACTTTGCTTTTCATCCTTTCGGGGTCGATGAAATAAAGTACCAGTAATACATTGCAATAATTGCTGGCCCTGTGACAAAAATAGAAACAATTATTGTTTTTGTATGTGAGATGATGGGCAAAATTGCACGGTGGATGTATTTGGCGGAGTAATTATAGAAAACGTGGATGAAAATGGCGGAGTAATTATAGAAAACGTGCGACAGAAGAACTAAATCGTATCATAATATTCTAAATTATTTGCAGCTAAGACGAGGACGAAATCCTAAGTGAAATTTGAACTTCACAAATTATCATCATGATTATAGCCTAACCAGTAAAAGGATTATCGCTTATAACTAGCAAATAACAGGCTGTAATCACATCAAGACAGGAAAATATGATGTCTGAAAAAACTACAATTGATTTTTAAACTTTTGATAATTATGTATAAATTAACACACACTACCATTAGTGTTTTCATATTGATTCTAGATAATATTCTTAGTCTAACAAATCGAATACTCTGCACACTATCTAACCAGTGTGTAATATCATCGACATGCAAATACATTGTACATTGACTTCACGTGTCTGGGCTATATAGTTTGACTACTAAGTCGATGCAAAGGGCATTTATTTTTATGTCGTACCACGTGAAATTACTGTTGAAGGTGCAAATTCTTATCAGAAATCTAAGAGAAATTAAATGTTAACGCATAATGTTCACATGAAAAAGACAATTTCATTGAATTTATGGTTTATAAGTTACCAAGTCACGTTATAAGTCAAACAGAGGCCAAAAGGCTTAGCTACAATCAAATTTACTTGATTCATATTCATACTCAGATATATTGTAGCATTAATTAATTATAAGTCATGCTGCGCTTGAATTCTATTTCAGTAGTAAATATTCGTACGTAATCACTAGATATATGAAATTGTGGGAAATTTTAATTAACACATTTTATTAGAAATAACAGTGTACATGCACGCCCATATATACAATATACTTTGAGTATCGTCAGATACGGTATATTATGGCATGAAAAGCAAAGTTTGTGCGTAAGCTAACCTTTTGTTAAATCTATTCATATATATGATAAGAAGCCTATTAAAGGTTAAATTTAAGTTCATACATTTATCAAACGATTTGAAATCATATTATAGAATTTACAATTTATATAAATTAACATCATTTCAAACAGCAATTGAAGGGTGGATGACAATTACATACCAAATCCACAAGGGTTGGAACATCAGCTCTATGATTTTGATTGAATAGTGTAACATTTTGAAGCAAAAGCACTTTCATTTTATATTGAAAAGATACAACTGAATTGAACACAAAGATCACCTGAGCAATGCTATAAATAAACCTAATTTACGAGATATGAATATGAATACAATAATAATAATAATAATAATAATAATAATAATAATAATAATGATGATGATGATGATGATGATGATGATGAATTTTACTATATTTATTTAAGGATATTCAACTAATAATCAAATAATTGTTTCTACTTTAGGCACAAGGCCAGCAATTACCCAGTGCATTACTGGTACTTTATTTTATCGACCCCGTAAGGATGAAAGGCAAAGTCAACCTCGGCGCGATTTGAACTCAGATCGTAAAGGCACGTAACTATGCTGGAAAGCATGGCGACCGACCCTCTACAATCCACTGCCAATCCACCGCCCTAATAATCAAATAATGCGTATGGTAAAAGTTTTTAACACAACCAGCAAGCAATAGTTTTATTACACTTTATAGCAACAGGCTAGTTATTAATAGGATTATAGCCTAACCAGTAAAAGGATTATAGCTTATAACTAGCAAATAACAGGCTGTAAACCTATAACTATTAGGTTATACGTTTATAAACGGTTCCTATTGTAACTAATAATCTCTAATACGACTTCATTGTGAATTATACCGTACTTTAATTAACAATAACAGACGCCATGGAAAACAAGTATTAAAAGAACAATAAGACAGTTTAGAACTACTTTATTCATAAGATATATATGTATAGTAGATTCCTTGAGATACACCAACGAATTATCTCTTTCCCGTTCTCTCTCTCTCTCTCTCACTCTCTCTCTCTCTCTCTCTCTCTCTCTCTATATATATATATATATATATATATATATATATATATATATATATATATGTATGTGTATATATATATATACATATATATATATATATAATCATATGCAAAACGCCAGAATCAACAGTTTTCCAAGAGATGACAACATTAATGGACCTGTTATTTTTATCTAAACATATGTTTACCAATTACAACCCACCCGTCCCTTCATTCTTTCTTATTTTTAATTTTTTATTCTGAAGGACTAGCGTCCGAAACGTTAAGACTTACTTCCTGCTATTTCAAGCGTTAACCTAATATATTCTGTACCGATTGTGTTGTTATTTCTGTTTACCTTTTACATACATACATACA
>OZ024740.1:269993577-270001077 GCA_964016885.1 Eledone cirrhosa | reverse complement strand
ATTTAGTTCGAAGATAAGGGCGATTTTACTGCGTAATATACTTTATTGAAAAAGCTAGGCATTTTAACCTGTATATTTTGAGGTTAAATACCAACTTGATCTAACTCGTTTTTCACCCCCACCCCCCTTGTTCTCAATTTAATAAGATTCATTTCATATACAGAAATGTTTTGCTTTCTAGTAAAATTAGGTTTGTATCATGTAATTAAAAATCAAAATATTGTGTTTGTGCTTCAACATATATACGCGAATTATTTCTGCTCAGTACATATTCATTATCGTGTTGGTGACTGTGTACTCATTAATAGAACATTAGTTCTAAGAGTACCATTTGTCTAGATGTTGGGAAACATCACATTAAATGGTGCCTTGTGTTAAGGGTAAGACTGGGGCACACTCTATTGACATTGAATAATCGCCAGTTATATCATTTGTGTCTAAGAAAATCAAATTGTCAGACATTAAATGACACCTTGTGTTAAGGATAAGACTGTGGCACACTCGACTGACATTCACTAATCGCCAGTGATGTCATTTGTGCCAAAATATTGGAATTAAACCCCGAATTGTTTTATCTATTAAGCTCCAGCCAGCTCTTGACTCCAGTATCAACTCTTACTATTCTGCCCTGTTGATCCAACTGGATCTAGATAACTTTGGACAAGAAACCGTGCAAATTGTACCTACTTGAAACCAGGGCATTAGCAAATCCTTAATTTGGACCAAATTAAACGTGTGCTGTGGAAGCATAAAAAGAGAGAGAGAGAGAGAGAGAGAGAGAGAGAGAGAGAGAGAGAGAGAGAGAGAGAGAGAGAGAGAGAGAGATAGAGAGAGAGTGGGCTTTGTTGCCACGGGTGGGAAATTACGTATATCTGCGACAATAAAATGCTATACTATTACTTCCAAACTTGAAAGGAGTTGACATAGTCCCTGAGTCCCCAGCACGGCCGAATATACTATTGAAATAATGCATAATCCAATTTATGGTCTACATCGAAAATCGATAGATAAGAACAACGAGTTTCATATATTTTTTTGTGATTGAATAATGTTATGCTATAGCTCGGTTATAGCATTGGGTATTGGATGATGAACCACTGACAAGAATTCGAGATTAGAGCAATATGTTGCACTAGGGACTAAATCACAAGAAACATAAACAAATAAATTAAATTTGAAAGGATGCAGGATGGTGGATGAGACTTTTATCACTAACTATGGAAAATCCAGAAACATTGTTTCGCTTTTTTTCATAAACTAAAATCAAGAAGGATCATATTACTACTAGTTAGGTTCAAAATAACATGCATTTTAAAGTGATATTCTTGAAGTTGTGATCACAATATGGTTGTAATATTAAGGTTTGGCCTAAAGGCGATGGATTGGCAGTATCGGTAGAGAGTCGGGTGCCATGCTTCGCAGCATAGAATTACGACCCTTTATGATCTGGTTCAAATCCCGCCGAGGTTAACTTTGCGTTTCATCTTTACGGGGTTGATAAAATAAAGTACCAGCCACGCAATGGGGTCAATTTAATCGACCCCCCCTCCTCAAAATTGCCTTGTGCCTATATAAGAAACCGATATTAAGCTTTGGCTATAAACACTAAGATTGGTATTATGGTTTAGAAATGTAGTACAACAATTACAATTTCAGATCAACCTACTCCTTGAGGACACCATTATATCTGTAAATGATAAGGCGATCTAGGGTTTATCATAGTAGTCTGAGAATTGAGTAATTAAAATACACCTTCCGAAATGTGTAGCTTTTAAAATGTAGACATGATTAGATCAGGTTATACTAAATATCTGTGTATATATCAGACACATTTTCTCAATTAAATATTTAAGGCGCGGATAGAAAGTATTAATCAAACGGTTTTAAAGTTAAAAAATTCAGACCTGTTTAATTTGTACAATATCTGACATATTATTTAATACTTGAGTAATAGTGGCATGTAGCTACACTAAAACATACAAAATATACTTAAGAACTTAGATAATGTGTATTCTTGTATTATTTACATTGAGGGTGGTAGATTGGCAGTATCAGTAAAGGGTCAGATGCCATGCTTTGTCGCATAGAGTTACGGCCCTTGCCATTCTGAATTCAAATCCCGCCGAGGTTAACTTTGCCTTTCATCCTTACGGGGTCGATAAAATAAAGTACCAGTAATGCACTGGGATAATTGCTGGACTTGTACCAAAAATAGAAACAATTATTTACATTGAGACCCAAACTGCACATTTTCGGAGTAAAAGGATGAAACAATAGAGCAACTTATTTTAGGTTGACCAATATTGCCAAATTAGTAGAAGAAACGATATGGCCGAGTAAACCAATATCTACACGGAAAGTTATACAACCACTAAAAAATAAAACATCCACCAACTGGTATGTACACCACCAATAGAAAAAGGAGACATTGTAAAAGCTTGTTGGGATTTGCCAGGTAGTACAGGCCAGAGATCTCAAGAAAATAGTCTAAATATCATCACAATGGATAAGATAGATAAACCCTGCAAATTAATTAATATGAATATAAGATCAGATAAAAATATATCAATAAATGAATTTAAAAGTCTGAGCAGATGCAAATCCCTTAAAGCGTAAACACTGCTGCGAGTCATCATTGGGACCTTGGGTATGATAAGAAACGTATGTGAGTATTATCACTGAGGAACAATCTCTTGGGAATCTAGATCTGCACACACACAACAAATAACTCTCTTAGTCTTAATATGAATTTGACATGTATTTCAGGTTGACAATTACCAATTTCCGGTGGAAATGATAGCAATTTAAATTAAAGATAAGACGTTATTCTTAAAATTCCTTAAATACATATATAGATAAGAAAGGAATTCATTTCTATAAAATGTTACAGTTTGTCAAAAGATAGAGATTATCACAACATATACATATAATATCAGGAGAGAATAACCCTGATAAAAATAAATTTGGATCACATTATGATCTGAGACAAATTCTCAAATGCAAATATATATATATATATCACACATAGATATTGACACATTCAAGCTAAACAGCAAAACATCAATATTTTCTCTTTTAAAAAATTTAAATAATACGTACCTATATTGAACAAAATCATCGATTTTATCAAGGACTAAAAAATGAGACAATTATTCAACATCAATATATTGAAGTAGAAGCGTTGAAGAGTTACTTATTGGTTAAAGAGTTGGATTCACAATCGTGAAGTTGTGGGTTCGATTCCTGGGTCAGACAATGCGTTATGTCCTTCAGCAATACGTTTTATTTCACATTCTTCTTTCTATCAGGAGTTGCTATTGGTAGTGAATACTAGCAATTTGAAATAACAAGGGAAACACTGTTCCCTTGGTCCCATCTGGCGAGTTTCATCGAAGGAGGTCTGGCATCTTGTCGATCATTTCCTATAGAATGCCACGGAAGAGAATGATCAAAACAAAAAATGCATCTCTTAATAGGAACAAATGCAATGGTGTATATTTCCATACATATCGTTAACACTTTAAATGACGAACAGCTTCCATACAAATCTAATAATCTACTGACAGAAACAGAAAGAACACCTAAATGGCTCACCAAAGTGAAAACCATATTATTTTCAAAGGCTTAAGAAACAGCGCAACTGTAATAATATTGCATTTGAAAATTAATAACCATCCTGGTTAAAATCCAACAAGCAATCAGATATAATTGTAATATCCACAACAGAAGCTCAAATTGGTTAATAAGAATATAGAGAAAAACAATGCGCCAACAAACACAATATGTCACACAATTAAAATATTTGTCTGGAAGCAAGGGCCTTGTTTCAGGGGGGTATCAGGGGACCCCCCCCCCCCACACTTTTTGAAACGTTTATGTTTTATTTTTTGTTTATTTGATATAATAAATTCTTTTAAAGCTTATTTTTGAATACATAAAATTTAATTAGCATAAAATTTTACTTATGTGATAGTGTCCGGGAAAGTTACCATAACCAATACTAACAAGCTCCTTTAAGAATCAACAAATGTTGGTTTGTCCACCTCACATTTATAAGACTGGAAGGTAATATGTTTTTTAGCGTACGAGTACATAAACAATATTGAGAAAACAATAGATACAAAACCTTTAAAAACTTACAGAGTTTCCTGTTGTGAACGAATGTATAGAATAGGTTGTATTGAGATATTTGCGAGGAGAATTGACAGCCATCAGGAATTTTATGAAAAGAAAGAAACTAACATATAATATGAAATGAATCCCCATCCTAAAACATTGGCAAGGGAACCCAATACATTGAAACTTTCTGATAGAGTGGACAGAACAGAATTGGCAAAAGCAAAACCTAATACTGCCTGAGAGGAATATGACGTAAATCTGAAACTGGAGAATTTTGTTATTGTAGTACACGAAATATTTGTTTGTTTGTATTGGGATCGCATTGGTATGATCGACTATATCATTTAAAGGACGTTTATATATAAATACTACCAGTACACGCACACACACACACACACACACACACACACACACACACACACATATATATATATATATATATATATATATATATATATATATATATATATATATATATATATATATATATATATATATATATATATATAGGAACCAGTAAGACCCCGACGGCTGAGCTCAAGCCGTTTCGACGGCTAATTCTGGACTAAATGAAAATTTATCCTGGTATTTAAATAGCCGATCTTCTCGAGGGGTCATTCCATATATGGTCAAAGTGATTGTCAAAAATCAGTAGTAATTCTGTGATTGCAAATTAGTAGGGGAGATGGTGGCTAAACCTGCCAGTAGGAGATAGAGGGGAGGGGGTGGAGTAGACCCAATCAAGCGTTGGTAGTGCCAGCTACAGCTGGGCATGAGGTCAAAGAAGATACTGGGGAGGGGGAGGGGGAGGAAGTCGGAACGGTAGGTAGAACAATGGGGGGTAAAAATATAGGAACATCACAAAAAACCTGGTCAAAAACATCTCCCTCCGCATATCCCGTTTGTCAGCTAATGAGCGGATATTCGATGAACATGCGCCTTATTACAACCAGGCCCTCAAGCGGAGTGGTTTCCGGGAGGATATATCCTACTGTCCAGCTCCCATTAGCGGAACCAGCAGGAGACTCCGCCGCTCACGCAATGTAACATGGTTCAATCCTCCCCACAACGCAGAGGTGACAACTCCCATCGGGAATCTATTCTTCAGGCTCATTGAAAAACACTTCCCATTACAACACCGCTACCACAACATAATTAACAAAAATACCACCAAACTCTCTTACAGCACTACACCAAACTTCGCACAAAACATCGTCTCCTCTAACAACAAAAAACTCAACCCCGATGGCAGAAATAACCTAAATAGCAGTGGAGAACCGACCAGGAGGTGTAACTGTCCGGATAGATCCATTTGCCCACTCGACAATAGATGCAGAGACCGTAATGTGATCTACCAGTGCAACGTGAGGACGGATACCTCCAACAAAGCCTATATAGGACTTACCGCATGTGACTTCAAGACCCGGCTATACCAACATAGACATACCTTCCGAAACCCGGCCCGGCGTCACGCCACTACACTTTCGGGCCACATATGGGACCTCAAGGACAACAATATCACCTATGATCTCACTTGGAGATTACTGTCCAGAGCCAATTCTTACACGGGAGGACGCCGTCCGTGAAATTTATGCTCGGAGGAAACTTTACAAATGCTGTTTTCGACGGACCAACTCCTAAACAAGAAAGATCAACTGGTTACTGCATGTAAACATAGATTGCGTAGGACTTACCTCGCCCTCAAACCCCATAATGACCCGGGGGGGGGGGTAGACTAGGCTATAACACCCCATTAGCCGATTTTGCAATGGGTAACCCCTGCTTGCCAAGGGAGACGTAAGATCTTTTTATTCTTTTATCGCTTCCTTTATTTCCTTCCCCCCTTCCCTCCTTAGTCCTTCTACCCCAACTCTTCTCCTTTGTCGGCGTCTTTTCTCGCCCACCCGAGGCTGCCCTTTGGCACCTTGTAGCCTTAGTACCCCTACCCTCTTCCCTAGTCTCTGATAGATTTGGTGGACTCCGCCTTTTATAGCAGTTGGTTTAGACCCCGGATACTTGCCCCCTTTTTCCGACCGCTCCCACTATTCTCCGTGCCTTCTATATTTCTTAGTGGCACTTATGCCTTATTTTCTCGTTTCAGTATTTCTTTCTTCGCTTTTCTTTTGGGCGGGGTGGATTCTGAATTTATTTTTCCGTATTCTACCTTTACTTCGTACGAACTTTCATGTAGCTTGTTTTAGATCTTTTAGAGTTAGCATTAGTATTTTTTTTTTTCGGGACTCAGAATTATTATCTCGTACTAGTTCACTTTGCTGCACTGGGTGGTTGCTGGCATTGTGCCCGGGATAGAAACCTTTATTATTTATTTCGTGGTAGTCTCTTTAGTATTTTGGCCCCATTTGTTGACCCGTCACCGTATCATTTACGTGCTTATACCTCTTAAAAGGGTCCTTGCCTTATCCGTCCCACCTAGTTCATTTACTTATTTCGTTATTTCTTTATTTCTTTCTTTACTTCTTTCTTTCTTTCTTTCTTTATTTATTTATTCTAGCCTAACAATAGCTAGAGACCTAGGTCGTAGAACATGCTTTACTTTTTTCTTTACACTTATCCGCTTTTCTTCATTCTCAGTATTTTTTCTTTCATATATATTTTTACCCCCCTACCGGTCCGACTTCCTCCCCCTCCCCCTCCCCAGTATCTTCTTTGACCTCATGCCCAGCTGTAGCTGGCACTACCAACGCTTGATTGGGTCTACTCCACCCCTTCCCCTCTTTCTCCTACTGGCAGGTTTAGCCACCATCTCCCCTACTAATTTGCAATCACAGAATTATTACTGATTTTTGACAATCACTTTGACCATATATGGAATTACCCCTTGAGAAGATCGGCTATTTAAATACCAGGATAAATTTTCATTTAGTCCAGAATTAGCCGTCGAAACGGCTTGAGCTCAGCCGTCGGGATCTTACTGGTTCCTATTACCCACTCTACTACCCCAAGTATTGAGTACTTTGGTGCGTTATGGTCCACCTGGTTCCTTACCACATTTCCTTCGTTATATATATATATATATATATATATATATATATATATATATATATTAAAATAACAGATTAAAGTTTAAGCAAAGAATCGCTGCTTTCACACTTAACGGGATCTTCTGAAACTAACAAAGTCAATCTGTAAACGCAGAAGTGGATATTTCAAAAAACGTTGCAACCGGAGGAAGACAGGAAGCGATTCTTTGCTTAAACTTTAATCTGTTATTTTAATAAATATTTGCTCTACGGTATTTATATTTGATATATATTTATCCTTATCGAGCCCTCTTTGGATTTTAGTCTTCAAATTTATTATTATTACTATATATATATATATATATATATATATATATATATATATATATATATATATATG
>OZ024740.1:269966077-269991077 GCA_964016885.1 Eledone cirrhosa | reverse complement strand
ACCAAGCAGAATGAAATTGCTTCGGCAGTTTTCGCACATTCTCTTATTTTTTAAACCACCTAAAGCACCTCTCTATCTACGTTGAATAGATGATTATTTCCCATTAAATTGCCTGCCTTGTCCCGTAACTCCTGAGGAGGTCGTTGGTGTGCCATATTGACATACGGCGTTTCTAGGGCATTTTCAAACATAGCAGAGCCCATCTCCTTCCCCGTTCTGAATACCACAGATTTCTTCTAGAGAAGATAGAGAGTGAGAGAATGGAAGTGAAAAATGCGACATACAGGAAAAATCAACCCCTTTGCTAGACTGGTACTATTTTATCAGCCTCGAATGGATGAAAGGTAAAGTTGATCTCGGTGGGATTTGAAAGTACAGCATGCACCCGCTATCATTCCGACTTATCGCATGCCGGTTCCCTGAACACGCCACTCTTAAAGGCATCATCATAAGGACCCTCGAAGCAGTCGGCTTCTCGTCACAACTGGAGCCAAATTGGGCTTGACCGTAGCGATGTTAAACACCTGGAAAGAATGACCCTCTTCCCGTTCGTGGGATTAATCCCTAATCTAGGACGCGTCGAAAAAGCGAATCGTTCTCAGCCGCAAAACCAGGCACCGCCACCCGCAATGTAGAGGAGAGGAAAATAAATGAATACCGTGACTCGAGCGACCGATTTGTTTTCATACCGGTCGCCATTGAATCCTCTTGTGTCCTCGATCTCCGCACTGCCGATTTCCTCAACAAAATCGTTAAGGCAACAGTCTGCCCGAGGAAGCATATAATTCAATGTTCAAATCGTAATCCGAAACAAAGTCTCTACAGATAACATTCAGATTCACAAATAACTCCCGTTTCCACTTTAAATAGCATACACCAATACGCACAACACTCCATCAATCCACTTATATAACCTTTTACACAACCATCACTTACATATCTACACACCTCCCTACAACATCCAGATGGAATAATAAATCTCATCTCTTCTCTGACCAATTGCACATTATAATACGTCCACGGTCATTGAACAAAGCTAAACTAATTTTGCAACCTTAAAAAGACAGTAAGATTGCAAAAATCTTTAATGTAAAGCAATAGAAATGACAGTGAATACTTGTTCAAAAGGCGCGGTTTTAAATTAGAATGTATTCAATAAAATCCAGGTGTGAAAGTCTGTGAAGAACTTTAGAGAACGTTTAATAGAAAGCAATAGAAACTGTTTCTATTAAATACGTTCTTCAATAGATAAAAGTAATAAGCCCGTATCAGTAATCATATAAATCGTAATTATTGTGGAATTAATAATCTTAGTTGATCAAAGAAATTTCGCAGACACGATTAGATTGCAGACAAGATTACATTCCAGTCTGCATTTAATTATCGTATCATCTTTGTAGTTATAATGTTTGGAATGACGCAGAAATACTTCAGTCATGCCTTCACAATATTCACGACATTTCCGATAGTTTGCTGCAATATGTAAGATAATGGCATAGACCTTACGAATCATTTTTGTAACATTTTCATCTTAATACACAACCGTTACAGTTGATTTTTCTTTTTTAATATACATTATAATATATTACGAAAAGACCAATTGATCTACATAGGAAGTTAACAATTTTTAAATAACTTGAGTAGAATAAACTAGAATCGACCGAATGGTTAAATTAGACAAGTGCTACTAATTTATAGTTAAGAAGTCTGGGTCAACGAAAGATACCGTCAAAATACAGTATCAGCCATGATTATAACATCATTAACAGTTTGACCTGTAGGCTGACTTACTAATGTTTCAAACAGTGGTGATAACATAATAACATTAGAGAAAGAATTTGTTTCATCTGTATAGTATTTTGTGAAGAATAGCCTCGCTGGTTATAGTTTACGATGAAGTAATCACTAATAACTTTAGTTTGAAACATAGCTATATAGGATTTCTTTTGATATTAATAAATTTTAGTAATATGCGTGCGCGCGCACGCGCACACACACACACACACACACACACACACACACACACACACACACACACACACACACACACACACACACACACACACACACACACACACACAAATATATATGTATCACATAGTACTAATATAACGGTTATCTATCCCCACACGCATGCACATACAACAAAACACAAAACCTACAGGTGAAATTGTTTCACTATGTATCAAACATAGATAGAAAAAGAAATTGTTTACTGAGATCAAATTTCTCTGCTGGAATATTTATGATAATAGATTTGTATAATCACAATTGACTTAAAGTTCAATAAATATTAAAAAAAAACAACCATTGAAATATGTTGTATTCGGTTACTTGATCCGCTAAAATAATAGTACACAGGTGAAGACTTCTGTGTTTTGAGAATTTTACATATGGATGTCAAAGGTAGGGATGTCAAAGGTAGGAAATAATCTCATTATGGAAATGAACAGATGAAAATTATAGGGCAGTGGGTACGCAAGATTACCTGTTTTAATAAACTGTCATGAATAGCAAACATTGCTTGACTGCTGCGTTAACTCACCCAAAGATATTTATCGACTTCAGTGTTTACATTGTATTAAAAGAACGAAAATATCTAAGATAATAAAAGTCTTCTATAATAAAGGTACAGAGTGACCACAAAAATAACCCTTGATTTCAAATACTTATAATATCAAAACTGATATGTATATTCTTATATTCTTACAACAACGCAGCTGGTGTGATTGTGTGGTCACTCTGAATTTACAACCCAATTCCTATTCCTAATATCTTTCCATACTGAAGATTCATGAGCGCTAATCTAAGAGATTAGTGTCCATCAGTTTTATTGAGTTAATAACCAAATATATTTCACATAGTACACATTAGATAATGAGTGGTTTTGTTACTGGTACATTAAATGTGGTTTATATTCAATGTATTGAAATTTGGTTTCTGATTCATAAATTTACTTTAGTTACTTTAGTTTTACAGACGTTCGTTAAATTGAAGGCTAAATGTAAATGCGAGGAATGTAAGAATTGTTTTTGCGACAAGTGCACAAGCCTCCACCATCGATATCATTCTATCGATAAATTCTTATAATATGTAAATAATAAAAATATTAAACTGGATTCTATATTATGTACATTGTAATTTAGGTACTTACAATTTTTCATTTATTTTCGATTGCAATATTTTTGCCTTCTGTATTTTGTAAATTACACTGTTGAAATTTTTTAAAACGGAAGTTTATTCCGCAATACATGATAACGAGTGTTTTCTTTTGTTCCGACTGAATCCGAAATCATTACAGTAAATCAAAAACTAATTAACGTAAAAATAAGGAGAATATGTTCTGTTTATACGCATGATGCCTTAAGCAGAAAGTGTAATGTTCAATACTTTTACATCCTTAATTTGGTCTAACAGGATTGACATAGTTTTTATTGGACTGTTTGGGAAGAACATCGAAAACCGGTTACTTGGAGCGGAAAAATAAACAAAACATATTTTCAAAGAATTGTCAAATTCAGAAATAAATGAAGTTTATTTATAAAACACAATTGTGCACACGTGTACACATTTCAAATCATATACACAGAGTAGTCATATCAAATACTTTTCATATTACTATTTTAGTGTAGATGTGTAGTGACTTGTTATTTTGTGGAGATAATTCAATATCCACCATTTCTAACCATTGCATAATCTGCAGGTCTTGAGCCCATGTTTACAAGGCTCAAGGTCTGCAGATGATGTAATGACGAGAGATGGTGGATATTGAATAATCTCCACAACAAAATCAAGCCACTTAACACACGTACTAAGTTCTTCTCGCGATCTTCTCATGTATTCAAAATAACTTTTAAAGAACAGGATTCCTTAATTTGATGCATATCTTTCTTAATCTATCGATTTTTTTCTAGCTCCCATATAATTATTAGATAATTTAGAATTTGTTCTCGGTCAAATTCGTCTCCTCTAGATCATCCAGATTATCTGCCCTTGATTTTGAGGCTCATCTTTGTTTCAATTTTTTTCTGTATTTTCCTTTTCAAGTTACCATTTTCAGGTTCATTTTCATCAGCACAGGCTGAACAAAGCTGGACTTCAGTGCAAACGGAAGGTGCGTACATGGTAATAACTGGCCTTAATGATTATATATATATATATATATATATATATATATATATATATATATATATATATATATATATATATATATATATATATATATATATATATATATATATATATATATTTATATATATATATATTTATATTTATATATTGTTATACTTTGGCAAGGTCATATTGTTGTAATAATATTGCCAGAAATAATAAATAACGGAAGACACTCACTGTTTGGTTGCTTTTCGCTTTTGTATCTTTTATATCTCCAGTTAATTTATTTGGTCCTCAATGTTTATCATTGACTGACCAACGGTAAAAGAAATACAGATAAAATTACACATATATAGTCTAAACTAGCAGAATGGCCCGGCGTTGCTCGGGATTTGCTCTAGGGTTCTTATATATTTGATATATATTTATCCTTCTCGAGCCTCGTGAATTAAATACGTTTGTTTATATTTTGTTATTGTGTATGCAAACATATCTGAACACGAATATATAAATAACAGTACAGAGGAGTACTGAATACCTCGACCTCAGGTTGGTGTCTACATTTGTTCTCATAAAAAAAGTTCGTCGTACATCACCAGGTTTTTCCCGTTCGAAGAAAATCAATACTTTATCGCGAAATAAATACTTTTGTTTATATGTGTATGCAAAAATATCTCTACACGAATATATATATAAATATATATAAAATATTAAACAAATAATGAATAAACAATTCCTTATATTAAACAAAAAAAGTTCATTATTTAACGATCGTTTCTAGGATATATATGTGTTAGAATTGGTATGCATATTCAACAGATCTATATATTTATATATATATATATATATATATATATATATATATATATATATATATGTGTGTGTGTGTGTGTGTGTGTGTGTGTGTGTGTATGTGTGTGTGTGTATGTGTGTGTGTGTGTGTGTGTGTGTAGGAGGTAATCCTAATATATATATATATACGTATCGTAATCTCTCTAATCGTAATTGCAATTTCCCTATTAGAACTAAATGTCCTCTTAGTAACCAATGTCTTGATTGATAAACATTTTAGTGTATGAATGTAAGGTTATAACTGGTACCAATTCTTTTACCTATTTTGATTCCACTTCCACTTCCTTTAAAGCAAGATTTTATAATCACAATTCCTCTTTTAAATACCAACTTAAAAGAACTGACACGGCTCTCTCAGAACTCATATGGTCCTTAAAGGACAAAAATATTAACTACAACATTTCTTCGAAGAAGGTTTGCAACGCCTCTCCTTACCTTAATTCTTCCCTATCCAGAACATGTAATCTCTGCCTAGCGGAGAAATTTACCATTATCTCTAATTTTATTTGGGTGTCCCGAATTTTAAATAGACGTATGGATTTATTTTCGCTCTGCTTGCATAAATCCCATAGAACTTTCTATAAAGTATACAGCTAATATCTTACTACCTAATTAGTTTAAAATCTTCTTTTCTCAAACGCTTTTATATTTTTTACAAATATACCCATCTTACTACCTTATTTCAGTATATTATACTATGTCGTTAGCGGTCCCCTAATTTTCTTCTCTTTTAATTTCTAATCTTTAATCTGCAACTTTTACTTCTCAATTACTTCTTAATTCATCTTATAACTCACTACAGCATTTTCCTTATATCCTCGGCCATACAAATCTTTATTTTTAATATATACTAATTAAAGAAATTTTGTAAACATTTTTCTGACGTTATATATTTTTTCTTCCTTGAATTTTTTCTTTGCTCGTATTAAATCTATTATTTACTTTTTCCTATTACAATATATAGAAACAAACTTGGACCCTAATTAATTCCTCTAAATTCATAATTCATTTAACCTTATCTTCATTCACCTTATCTTCTTAATATATTTTATCTTAATAATACATTTTAATAAATTCTTTTTCGCACATCTTATTAAACCCTTCAATATATAAACCTTAAATAAATACTATTCTTAATTCCTTTTTCTTTAATCATAAGCATCACCATTCATAAACCTTAACTTCTAATTTCTTAATTTTTTTTAATTATGTATTATCTTACAACGGTTTTTTTTTAATTTTCTCTGTGAGACAGTGGTTCTCAGTATTAAAGGTTAACTCTCTCTCTCTCATTTTCTCCTCCTCTCTCATCCTTCCTTCTTATACTCGTCCTCCGTCATCCTTTCCTTATTATTATATTTTTTTCTTCTATCTATATTCTTTCTTCCCCTTCCTTACCTTTTCCTTACCCTCTTCTTTTCCTTTTTTCCAATCTCATATATCTATCTTATTTTATTTTTCATATGTTGATTTAATACTTCACTGCTCGCAAGTGTTTTTTAAGCTTCATATCATGTCTCCCTATTTTATCTGATGGAAACGCAAATATCATCCCATGATGATATTTGTTTTTGAAATGCGCATAATAAAATACATGGAACTCTTTTAACCATCTTTTGATTTTATATTATATATATATAAATAACAGATTAAAGTTTAAGCAAAGAATCCCTGCTTTCACCCTTAACGGGATCTTCTGAAACTAAAATGATAAATCTATGAACGCAGAAATAAATATTTCGAAAAACGTTACACACTATATATATATATATACACTCACTATATATACATATACACACACACAAACACACCGTGTCATAATGACGTAATGCAGACAGCCAGGCATGCAGAGAGTTATTATAAGGGCGCAACGTAATATCTATGTATCTATCTAAAAAGAGAAAGACTAAGAGAGAGAGAGAAAGAGAGAGAGAGAGAGAGAGAGAGAGAGAGTGAGAGAGAGAGAGAGAGAGAGAGAGAGAGAGAGAGAGAGAGAGAGAGAGAGAGAGAGAGAGAGAGAGAGATCGCTAAATCGCCTAATGCGG
The DNA here is from genome assembly GCA_964016885.1 of Eledone cirrhosa. NCBI lineage: Eukaryota > Metazoa > Mollusca > Cephalopoda > Octopoda > Eledonidae > Eledone > Eledone cirrhosa. The sequence continues at coordinate 269,984,067 of OZ024740.1, read as the reverse complement.
ACCCTAGAAATTTTGTTTTGTTCAGAACATTCAATAGGACCATAAGTATTATATGTGTAAAGTTTGAAAACAATCGGTTGGGTGGTTCTCGTGTTTTAGTGATTGTACAGACAGACAGAGAAACAAACAGATATTCACTGTTTTAGTAATATAGATAAGAGATAAAATAAAAATGGCGTAGATATACAATACAACAGGAGGAACAAAATAGTACCACTGATGATGTTGCAATGAAAGAACTTTGTTAGACTATATATATGTATTTATATCTGTATATTTTTACCGTTGGTCAGTCAGTGATAAACATTGAGGACCAAATGAATTAACTATGGAGATATAAAAGATACAGAAGCGAAAACCAACCAAACAGTGAGTGTGTTCTGTTATTATTTCTGGCAATATTATTACAACAATACAACAGTATGACCCTCCCCAAGTATAACAATATTTGTTTCGACACCCGATCTCATATAAAAAACCTCGCAAAACAAATATATATTTATATATATATATATATATATATATATACATATATATATATATATATATGTATATATGTATATATATATATATATATATATATATATATATATATATATATATAGAAACGAGTAGGACCCCGACGTCGGGGTCCTACTTGTTCCTATTACCCACTCTACTACTCTAAGTATTGAGTACTTTGGTGTGTTATGGGAGTCCAGAATTAGCCATCGAAACGGCTTGAGCTCAGCCGTCGGGGTCCTACTCGTTCCTATTACCCACTCTACTACCCTGAGTATTGAGTACTTTGGTGCGTTATGGTTCACCTGGTTCCCTACCACATTTCCTTCGTTATATATATATATATATATATATATATATATATACACACATATATATATATATATGAGAAGGGTCAGGACTCCGACAGCTGAGCTCCGGCCGAAATAAGCCAGCAGTATTACAACGGGGGTAATCTAGCTGAACTTGGCACCCACAGGTCAGACTGTCCTCTTACTCCCTACCCTTTGTTTATCAGGCGAGTTCAGATCCCCGCCGCTATCAAGGAATTTAACCATGTACATTACATCCCAGATCATTGACCACTCCCCGTGACTGACAAGAAAAACAACAATTTTTTAGATTTATTTGCCTTGATATTTCTGCTTTTTTTTGTTTTGACTGCATGCCCATATATGGATTGTAGCCCTTGCTATGTTCAGGTAGATTACGACTGTTTTAATACTGCTGGCTTAGTTCGGATCTAGCTCTCGAAACGGCCGAAGCTCATCCGTCGGAGTCCTGACTCTTCTCCTATTACCCACTCCTACTACCCTAAGTATCGAGTACTCTGGTGCGTTATGGTCCACCTAGTATCTTAGCACAACTTCTTTGTTATATATATATATATATATATATATATATATATATAGATATTATATATATATATATATATATATATATATATATATATATACTTTATCTGAAAACGTGTGTTGAAACCAATCTTGTATGCTTTGGGAGGGTCATGTTGCGTGTGTTTCTTATTGGCAACATGACCCTCCCAAAGCATAACAATATATATATATATATATATATATATATATATATATATATATATATATATATATATATATATATATATATATATAGAGAGAGAGAGAGAGAGAGAGAGAGAGAGAAAATGTAAAAAAAACACACAGTAGAAAATGCTAGAGGGATTTCTTCTCACATAAATATTAAAATATTTATTTACAAAATAGGGATTTCCGCATTCAATTGTACCGGTTTCAACTTTATACGCTTTTTCAACGACGAAAGTGTATAATGCAGTTAATTCCCATATTAATATCAATAATAGGAATATGGAAAAAATATTTAGTTTGTACATACATATTTAGGGAGGAAAGTTCATATTTTTGTTCGTAGTTTTCTTTCCTTCTCTGTTAGTGTTGACCAACTGTGGTGGTAACATTTTCTACTGTGTGTTTTCTTCCTTTTTTCCTATTTTTTATATATATCAACTCTTGTGTCACTTCTCTACATTACACACACACATATATATATATATATATATATATATATATATATATATATATGTGTGTGTGTGTGTGTGTGTGTGTGTGTGTGTGTGTGTGTGTGTGTGTGTGTGTGTGTGTGTATGTGTGTGTGTGTGTATGTGTTTCTGTGTGTTTGGATGCTTATGTGTTATTGAAATGCCAATAAAAATTTGGAAGTAAATTATTCTTTTATCTCTAAGAAATAATGGAAACAACATATTCGATATAAATTCATGCGCAACTACTATAACTCGTATTGGCACCACATTAAAGTTTTATGTTTTACGGAACACCGGGTATCCTTCTTGTATGAATTTAAATTCCTAGACCATACTTAATTCATTTCTGACGAAATAAATTCAGCGTCATTGATTTTTTCTGGAGCCAACATCACCACATGAGCAATATATTCGGGATTTCATTCAAAATTTTAATCTTCTCAAAAGATTGAATGCTAGTAATAATTGTTTGAAAGGAATATGAATTATTAATTTTCATAAATCAAGAGACTTGGTGGCTTTGTTCATGAGCTAATGGACATTTGTATTTCACATATTGAAAACGAATATACAAGATTAAAAATACATTCTGTATTAACAAGTAAAATTAACGTTTGAATATGAAGCAAACATATGAAAAGGACTTTTCCATAAAACCTTTTAGCGAATGAAAGCAATTGATACGAAAGCAATTGATTGAAGTGTTATATGACACTGTATAGTTGATGGTTGAGCCCTGAACTAAAACCATTTGTTATATTTCACTACTTCTTGATATCGAGTCCCAAATAAACTTGGTTCAAATAGCATTCAATGGTATACACATTGGAAAATGATAATCCTTTTTAAAATGTACATTGGACATTAAGAGATAACGTGTAATAAGTATAGAAACCTAAACTTATCATCAATCTATGAATAGGTATTTAAGACAGCCTATGCTATCATTAGATTAAGGGATAATTACTAGAAGTTGGATGTTAAACTGTCACATAACAGAAATAAACTCTAGTAGGATAAAAATAAGCATGCGCGTCCACATTTACGTTCAAACACATGCGCGCGTGCGCACACATACACAAACACACAAACACACACACGCACACACACACACACACACACACACACACACACACACACACACACACACACACACACACACACACACACACTCACATATATATACATATGAAGAAGTTATGTATTTAATCGATGCTAATGACGTTATTCTAACAGGACTGGAAAATTATTTTAGTCTGACGAAACGGTCGTACATCAATTAAGGGGTTTATTTAAAATCCTCTTTAATCTTTATTCTTCATATATATATATATATATACTGTATATATATATATATATATATATTGTCTATAGACTTGAAGATAAATTGCACCCCTTTGTCTCTCTCTCTCTTTAATCATCTGTCATTTATTTTTTCGAGGCACCTACTAAAAATATATTATCACATCAGCTGTTTCTTCCTCTTTCTTCCTCTATGCTTTCCTTTCTTTCCTCTTTCTTCAGTAGTTTTAATATAAAAATAAAAAATAATAATTTTTTTAGTTGTTTTGTTGATGCCATGTATTTTTTAAAATGTATTACACGCACCCTCTCTATTGTTTGTATTATATATTTTTCTCAATATGTTCTCAATATTAGGGTATAAATATTGAGTTTTGTCATATGTTAATCACTACCATGACTGAATCTTACCCATTTACTATGTCAGGGTAGGTCATGCATCATCTTATTTTATCTGTTGAACTTAACTCAGTACCTCTGAAATATGTATAATAAAATATACTTCACCACAAGAATATCTCTTTTGTTAATATTTTGAATCTCTGGAAAACCTTTGTAAAACTCATTCTTTGATGTATTCATTGAACCTTGTTTAACTTTTAAATATATATATATATATATATATATATATATATATATAAAAATTAGAATAGGAACGTGACCAGTCATAACTGTGGGAACTCAGTGTCTAAAGAAACCGGGTACTGTGTGTAGAGTTATGTACAGAGAGCGTAATCGGTCTTAACTGAGTGTGTTATACGTCTAGCTATATCCTAACCGAGAGAACTCAATGGTTAGGGTATCCTAAAGTAATGCTGAATGCGCGTAATGTATCTTACCTGAGTGTGTAATCACTCTAACTATTTACTAACTAGGTATTCTAATGTGCTCTCATCTGTGAGAACTCTGCGGAAACAGGCCGAGTACCGTTTGTAAGTGCGCAAACGACCTTAGGTGTCTATCTACCTGAGTGTGTGATTGTCTGGTTTTTGCTAATTGAGAGAACACTATAGCTAAAGTAGATAGGGAGGAGTTAGTGGTAGGTCACTTTCCAAAAATGCTGCGGAAGGTTTTCGAGGTTCTATGTTGGCAGTTGCTGAAAAAATCCGCTCTCCTATTTATTAATAGGGGGCCGCCTCTTATAATATTAAAGGTTTCAGCTATACATAAATTACAGACACCCGTGCTGCCTTATATGGCTGGGCTGAGCAAATTATGGACCAGGATAAGGAGTGCTCTATATTAGTCTTCCAGACTAATTCAGAAAGCGCCGTGCTATTTTGTTTATCTAATCTATTAAAGGTATGGCGGTGATTATTTCCATCTATCCTTAAATTCAGTGGCAGTTGCCCCAAGATACCTGAAGGTTCTATCTAAAGTTGAGACCTTACAGTCTTAGACTATGTTGTTGGTGAGGCATTTCTTGGCCATGGGGCAAGTGGCGGTGTTCCTGCAATTACATTTTCTGTTATCCACCCGGGTAGTTCCAGAGGAACCACGATACCTCTGGGGTCGGGTCTCAGTTCTTGTCTGCTCTATGGGTAAGTTCCCAGAGGTTGGGGTGACCCGACTCGCCTCACGTGTATGAGTCCTTTCCTCCATAGAGCTGCCATTAGTTCTGCCATGTCTCCTCTCCCCTTGGGCTGTCCTTATCTACTGTAATTCATCTTAGCTATATTCTGAGCTATGTTACTGGTTGTGGAGTAGGACAGCTTGATGGTATTTCTATTGAATATTTTATAGTATCTGTGTGATCTAGGGAAGCATTTGTCTAAGGCCCTAAAGAAAAGCTTAGCTATACTAGTGGTTAGGCCGGTGGAGTAAGGGGGGTTATACCACAGGGTTTTTCTGGTCCGATGCCTCTTGTTCTTACTATCTATACTAGAGTTACCTGTCTCCTTAGTTGCTGCTGGTCTATTATAACTAAACACTGCCTGCGGGTCGATGGTGTCGTGGGGTGTCCCGATTGTGTTCGGAATCGTCCCAATTCTCCGAGGCAGCTATTCGGATTGCCCTCGATAGCCGGGGTTACATCCACTATGCGCCTACTACATTTATCCCTATTCCCTCTACCCGACCTCCGTTCCCTTTTACGTTCAACGGTTGGTTTATCAGTTCTAAAATTAAGGTTACAATTAGAGTTTCCGCTAGCATTACGGTACTGAGACCCCGTGTTTGTACCTGGGTGATTGTTTCCACTGGTACTATTGACATTGGGACTAGGAGGCGATACAACATGAAGTCTATATTGATCCTCCCTCGCAAACCTCCTGCAGTTAAGTAAAGTGTCACTATTTTGGCCTAAGCTATCGCAAGCAATGCTGCTACTAGTATTTAATGGACGTTTGAATGAGATTCCCTCGCTATGCCCCACGCGTTCCAGGGCGCTATTGTAGTAATTCGAGATCCTATCAAAGGTATCTTCATTGGAAGATATTCCTGAAATTCTACTAGAGACGCTTTTGGTAATACCGTTAGTGACTATTCTAGGGTGGTTCGATTTTGCGTTGACATAATTTAAATTCTCGAGAATTTAAATTATGTCAACGCAAAATCGAACCACCCTAGAATGATCACTAACGGTATAGGGTTGCGGTTGACCCAATTTTTCCAATTTCCATCGTCAAATTGGGATTTAACCAATATAACATTTGTTGTTATGTAAACTAACTTTCGGTGAATACTATGTTGGTATATTTATATATTTTTTCTTTGACCTCACGTCGGTGTGTGTGAGTGTGTGTGTACTCACTCACACTAACTGTGACCGTCTATAGTTCTACAGATTTGATGTCATGTTGGAATATGTATATAATTTTTCTTTGACCTCGCGTCTGTGTGTGTACCCACTCACATTAACTGTGACCGACTGTAATTCTGCAGATTTGATTGATGTCCAGCGTCTTTTACAGCTTTTGGGAGATAGAGACTTAATAGTTTTATGACCCTAACTGAGGACGATAGCAGTCGCCGTGTTTTGACTGCTTGATCTTCATATGGGTGACTAAACTCTGTGAGTGAACACGGTTAATTTTCTCCCTCATATCAAGGATTTGAAGACAATTCATTTTCAAGTGACAAGATCAGTGATAGTCGATCATGGCTACACGATTGATCTATCTCTTATTGAAACATGTGTCGTGATTAAAATGATTGGAAATGTATACCATGCCTTCGGATCTTTATTTTATATATATATATATATATATATATATATATATATATATATATATATATATATATATATATATAAATATAATATATAAGAACAAAAGATGGTTAAAAGAGCTCCATGTATTTTATTATGCGCATTTCAAAAACAAATATCATCATGCAATAATATTTGTGTTTTCATCAGATAAAACAGGAAGACATGATATGAAGGTTAAAAAACACTTGTGGATAGTGCAGTTTTAAATCAACATATGAAAAGTAGTTTTAGATTGATGTGTTATATTGGGAAAAAAAATATATATATATATATATATATATATATATATTATTTTTAGGGGGTGGGGGTGGAAAGGATGAAAAAGAGGAGGAGATGAGAGTAAAAAGTGGAGAGGGAGGAGTATAATTAGGAAGGATGAGATAGGAGGAGAGATGGGTGATAGAGAGAGAGAGATAGCTTTTATAACTGAGAAAGATATATTGTTTTATATAGAGAGGTTGAAAACCGTTGGAAGATAATGTATAAATTAAAAGAATTTGAAAATTAACGAAGAGAAAAATAATGTAAAGTTAAGGTTTGTATATTGAAGGGTTTAATAATATGTGCGATGAAAAGAAAATGTTAATATGTATTAAGAATAATATTTAAGGGTTTAATAATATGTGCGATGGAAAGAAAAAGTTAATATGTATTAAGAAATAATATTTAAGGGTTTAATAATATGTGCGATGGAAAGAAAATGTTGATATCTATTATTAAAAAGAACAACAGGTAATTTAAGTAAGGATATATTGTGGGATGAGCATGAATGAGTTAGATGAAAGGGAGATAAGAATAATGAATTGAGGATGAATAATCTAACGTCAAAAAAATGTTTATGTTTACGAAGGATTTTTACAAGGTGATATAGAGTAAGAATGTATTGTATTATGTAATAATTGATTCTGTGTTAGGCAACAGTGAGAAAAGGTACAGATTAGGGGTTAGACATTAAAAGAAAAAGAGAAGAAAGGGAAGTGATAAATAGGAGCGATATAGAATGAGTAACAAGTATTATAGAATGAGTAACAAGTATTATATAATGTATAATAGAAACTTTGAAATAAGGTAGAAAGATGGGTATATTTTTAAAGAAGTGTATATATATATATGTGCCTTTGAGAAAAAGATTCTAAATTGATAAAGTTTTGGATATTAGCTGTATACTTTGTGGAATGTTTTGTGGAATTTATGCAAGCAGATATCTTTTTACTCTCATCTCCTCCTCTTTTTCATCTAAATAATTTTTTTTTTTTTTTTTTTTTTCCCCAATATCACACATCAATCTAAAACTACTTTTCATATGTTGATTTAAAACTGCACTATCCACAAGTGTTTTTTAACCTTCATATCATATCTTCCTGTTTTATCTGATGAAAACACAAATATTATTGCATGATGATATTTGTTTTTGAAATGCGCATAATAAAATACATGGAACTCTTTTAACCATCTTTTGTTCTTATATATTATATATACTCCAGTCCTACAAACTGTAGAGTGCTTCTTATCCGATATCTGCATTGCTTTATTGTACTACAATAAAACTCACCTCCTACATATATATATATACATATATATGTGTGTATATATGTCCGTGTACATGTAGGTTTGTGTGTGTGTATATATATATTTACATGTATGTATATATATATATATATAGATATAGATATTTTTAACTTTTATCTGAATGTGTGTATGTGTGTGTATATATATGCACACATATATCTTTTTCTATATTGCTCTATATTTTCATATATTATTTTTTCTTACCCTTTTTTTAATGTATATTTCCCGTTATTTTTCCAGCCTCACTTCCAAATTTTTACAGATTTTAAATCTCATTTCACATTTCTAATCAATAACATCTGTCTGATGACCGATCCAGACGTATATTAATATTGTGTGGGATCCAAGACTCTTTGGTAATGGAATAGTTATATATTGTGTTGTCCATTTTCTAATTATATATATATATATATATATATATATATATATATATATATATATATATATATATATATATATATATATATATATATATATATATATATATGTATATTTATATAATAAAAAGGATGATTTGTTATGTCTATTGAGGTAATGACAGAATGAACCTTAGAAATATATATATAAAATTCCCGAGATCCATGGACGAGTTCTCTCCAGCGGTCTCTGTCCCTCATCATTACTGCCATGTCCTGCGTCTCCAAGAGACCAGTGTCTGTCCTTAAGGCATCAACATATGTCAACCGTGGTCTACCCCTTCCAGTGTGCAGGGGCTCCCACAGGAGCGAGTGCAGTGTCATCTCTGGATGACGGTGAGCATGTCCAGCTAACCTCAGTCTCCTCTGTGCTACTCTCGAGCTGACGTTTGGGAGGCTCACGTACAGCTATGAGCTCTTCATTCTCAGTGTATACTAATTAATGTTCAGAGGCATCCCCAGCATTCTCGTGTAGCATCCATCCACTATCTGAGTGAGTTTCTTGGTCATATATATATACATAAATCAAAATGGAGAACATCTATAAATTATACATATATTGTAATGACACGACTAGTTTCCCGTTTCAACATTTTAATTAGAATCCTATTTATAGAAGGTCTCCAACTTGCGTCTATAGCACAACAAACTTCCTAGTTCATAATTTTAATCAACGATTTGAGATATTCTAATATATATATAGTAGCTATGCACAACATGTATATTAATCTATGGTAAATTGAATGTAGATACAAAAACATTCTCAATTGTAAGAACCGTTCAAAATGAACAAGAGTAAATATATTTTTGGTTATTCTCACTGTACACAGTAGGAATGAAAATAACAGGCGTTTGCATTTACCTATTTCGTGGCGTAGTCTTGGTTCACCAGAACATAGTTCCATCATAACAGCTTTTATTTCTGTCATCTACAAACTACAAAGCAAAACTTAACTGGAATTGCCTGTCTAATTTGTGTGACGTGCATTCGTTCAGCACCTAACATATTAATAATTGTTTCTGCTTTTGGCACAAGGCCAGCAATTATTCAGTGTATTACTGGTGTTTTATTTCATCGACCACGTAAGGATAAAGGGCAAAGTTAACACGGCGGGATTTGAACTCCGAACGTAAAAAGCCATAACTCTATGCTGCAAAGCATGGTGTCTGACTCTCTACCGAGTGTACGGAAAGAATAAAAAAAATGTGTTTACACATCTTCATATGTAAACAACATGATATATAATCGAAAAATATATCTATATTTGAATTTAATTTATTCTAGCTATTTTAATATACGCTATGTTGTAGATAGATATTTATCATGCAATTAATTAAGGTGCTGAACGAAGGCATGCTTCGCACATTACACTGCTCATTTCACTGTTTATAATGAGCGCTATAAAATCCACACACACACCCCCGCACACACACGCACACACACACATACACACACACACACACACACACACACACGCACACACACACACACACACATAGCACTCACCCCCCCCCACACACACACACACAACACACATAAATTGTCATGTGTTCATGCGCGGACAGGCTATAAAATAGGGAGAAGACCCTTTAAAGAGGGAAAAGTTGTAATCGGCCGTGATATGGAATCGAACCCCATTTCTCCCAGAGACCGGCTAGGCGCTTTAGACAATTAAAGCTGGCCGTATCAACTCTTACGGTCTTAAATTAAACAGCTGGCTAACAGCTTTCAGATAAAAAAAATGACAATCAACTATACTTGAGATATCATCACCCACTTCTTTAGAAAACAACTGAATAATAGAATGAACTCTATAGATAATTAACACAACCACAAGGATATGGTCCGAACGCGTCATCGCCTGTCATCGCCTCCATCTCCCTCGCCCTCCCATCTCTCTGTATGGTGAAAACATCGTAGTAAACAAATATCTTTTATACGTAGCACATCTCTTGGAATATGACAAAGCGTTGAGAAAAAAAAGTTGATAGCAAGAATAGTGTTGTCATGTGCGGAGATGATATGGTCTAAAGGACCTTGCCATTATCTACGAGATAAGAGGTTCAGTTTCTCACAGCCGCTAATGGCAACTTCTTTTTCCATCTTTAAAGTGTCTTCGCCCTATTTTATAAGCTGCGTGTATATGGTGGCATTTATTGCTGAGCAGGATCAATAGAAGTAGTTTAGTTAAATTTAATCTATATAACGCTTGACTATGAATTCGATATTTTATTTACATCTATGTGTATGTGTGAGGATTGTTCCTCTATGTAACCACATTAACGAGAACGTACGATACCGAGATACAAAAATATGTAATGCAAAGCACGACTAGAATAGTAACACTAACGAAGATAGATAGTATAGGAAGATACTCTCTCTATGTTTTCGAACTAACAGATTCGATGCCACTATGATAATGGGCTATTAAAAATGACACATTGATCCGATGGAGTGTATATCAACCATTAACCAAAAGTATTAGTGTTACAATTCTGTCCCTTACTCTTAACTATGTAATTTTTCATTTAGTTTAATACGTGCATCAAAGCAGTTACAATGCTAAACATATATCTGATTTTGAAAGATTATCAGATTTCAGATAATATGTTAATAAAGAAAACATTTATAGTACGTCTATATAATAAGCTATGTTATAGATCAATGAATGCTGTACCATGTATTAATGCCCTTCTAAATTTTTATTCTTGATTTTTCAGTATTAGCTTGGCTATAAACATTGTATTGAAAAGCAATCAAGATTTATGCTGTCAAACAATAAAATGACTGATGCCACCACGAGACTTTTAAGCAAAACCAAACATGCGTTGTTAGGAGTTATACTATTCTGTCGACCGAGCTTTGAAGTACATCATGTATTCAATCATACTAGAATGCAATATAACAAATATTGAAAGCGTGCTGTAAAGCAGTACATCACATCAGCTAATATGAAAAGCAAAACTGAGATAGGGAGAGAAATAGTGGGGGAAAGAAAAAGAGAGAATGAATGAAAGACAGTGAGAGATAGAGAAAAAAGAGAGAATGAGAACAGTTTTATAACTAACCTTTGCATTTGTATGATATACTCTCTGCTCTTATAAACTCTGCATGTATCTTAGATTGCAGACCAAGCAACAGCAAGCGTTCATAAAATCAGTTGAGCGTTTGTAAAAAAGCTTGTTTCTATTGATTCGTATGCAGTCTTGTATGGCGAAAGATTTTACTCCTTCCCTTTGATGAAAGACAGATTGTGAAAGCTGGACTCAAGTAGGTTAATAGACTTTTTACTAATATAGACAATGCAATGATTTTAATGTAAATTTGTCCTCAAGGCTTTATAAACTCTATGTAAATATTTGTCTCTAAACAATATAATACATATTAAATAATAAACAAGTAAATGATCTATTACAATAATTATACCTACTGAACAAGCAATCTATTGTTGAATACAAATACAATTATTTGGCGTCATTGACGCAGCTTATTATATATACCGACACCGTATATAACTGTCACGTAATACATTGTCTGCCATAAATATAAGCCTGTCAAACAATACATATGGAAAATATAAAATTTAAAATTTATGATTCACAATAGACTTTTTCATAAATTATTACATCCACATATATCTTTACGCTATAAACATGGCGTCATTTCCTAAATCACCACCTCCTACAAAATAGACATACGCATATATGTACCACGCAGCACTTGACATCACGTAATGCAGTGTAGTTTAGGAAGTTTATTTTAAAATCCAACAATCGAACCTGTACAAAAATATAAAAAATACACAAAAGGTAATTTGTTTTACTTTGAATCTACGACATCTAAAATAAAAAAAAATATATATATTTTACACAATTCCCTCCATTTCCTGTTTGTTTGTAAGATTGTTTCACTACTTTTCCTTTTTATTTCCCCACTGAAAGAAGTTTATTTTATACATTAATAGAATCAAATGAAAACTTACTTGAAACAATGTGTAGGGTTATTTACTAGTAAAGAAAGATAGCCGTTCGATTTCCTTTAAACATATTGAGATAATTCTGAAATGTTGAAAAGTTAAGAATAGCACTCAGATAAAATTACACAAAATTTCTCTCGATCGAAGAATTTATATAGTAGTGAACATTTTTTTCTTAAAATTAAAAACATGAACTGCAATAACTTGAGATCATACAAAGAATGCCAGGGTGAATCAAAAATTGATGAAGCAGATTAGTTTTTAGGGAAAGACAAAAAAAAAACGGATTGCAAGAGATGAAAAAATATTAATGGGCTGTTTCGAATTCAATGTATTTGATATATAGTCTATATCAATCATGTATTTCTTTATTTCCAAAATAATCTGTCATTTTAGGAAGAAGAAAAAGAAAGAAATATTTAAGAATTCTTGAAAGCTTGTATGTTTATAATAAAGGGTTCAGCTTTATGGATATTGGTTGTTGTAATTAATGAGTCGGATGAAAATGTTCAATGCTCTGAACCGAGGGAATCTAAGGCAGTGAGATGTTAATATGGTGTAGCTGAATGCATGGTTTCGTAACTCCTGAGGGCGTCGTAGAGGTGCGTATTTCTATGAAATATTTAAACCTGGTAGAGCCCATCTACTCTCCAGGTCTAAATACAGCAGAGGTCTTGCAGAGAAACATAGAAAATGAGAGAATGTAAGTGGGAAAGGGATAGAGAGAAAGAACCGGCCCCAGACCTAGAATGCTACTAATTTATCGACTTCGAATAGATGAAAATCAAAGATGACATTAGTGGGATTTGAACTCAGAGAACAGAGAGCCAAAACCAATAACACAAAGCATTCTATCCGACGTTCTAACGACTCTGTCAATTCATCGCCTAAATTGTGGCGTTACTAAAGCATTTTAGATTCTTCAATTTAACTATTCCATTATTATTTTCAGTTATGCCCGTTCTATTTGTGTGAGTATTATTAACCCTTTCGTCTGGTGACTGCTACCCAACTCCCACAGAAATACGTCTTCCGCCTCGTGGTTCCGGCCAACAGGATGGCGATGGCATTGCCCTGGTACATGTCAAGGGAGACACGCTGGAACAACCACCATACCTCACAGAGCTCTCCCCTGTGGGAAGCCACTTCCACTCACATAACAGTGGGCACAGATACGGTAGTTATTACCTGTTTTGTTTCAAATATAAATGTGTTTCAAGGATTGGGTATCCAGTTTTGTCATGTGAGAGAAAGAAGCGCAAACTAAGATGTGAAAAGTGTTCCTCGTTGTTTATTCTTTCACGCTGCGCATCATACGATATAGCTCTAAATATCAGCGTCTGAATCGTGGTCTCCACATAGAAAACAAGATCATATAGCTGGTGATACGAACCTGTAAGTCACTATTTGAGATAGATAGATAGATAGATAGATAGATAGTTAGATAGATAGATAGATAGATAGATAGATAGATAGATAGATATGTTTCTTTATTAGCCACAGGGGCACAAAAGAAGGGGACAAATACAAAGGGGGAAGTTTACATACAATAAAAACGTGTAAAATGTTATCACATATGCAATTTAAAAAATTTGTCGATTTTCCCCAATAGGGGGAGACAGTTTATATGGGTAACACATACCCCCGAAAAAATGTGCAACCCTCAACTCCAGGAGTACGAAGAGTTTGTACTCCTTTCCTCTCCTCCTGCTTTTCCTCAACCTACTGGCTGATATAGAGAGAAGGCCCATTCACTCGGGCCATTCTCGCCACTTTCACCCACCTTTCATAAAACTTGCTGGGGTACAGCACGTCTCTCTCCATCCTGATTCTTCTTCCAAAGTGGTATTTGAGAAAAAGAATCAGTTGTTGGCCGGAGAGAAAGGTGTCTGACCTCAGCCATTTCAACCTTGTCCACCATACAACCTCTTTCGCCATAGCTATCACACAAAGGAAAACCGCCTCTCCTTCGATTTTGAAGGAGGTGGCGGTTTGATCATGACAATGGACTCGGTGGTCAACCGGATTGGTCCCACCCGCGCCAATAGTCGTTCTACATAGCCGCACAGATCGGTAATGCCCAGGCAGTGTATGAATGCGTGCGCGACGGTTTCTTCGTCTCGCACGCATCTCGGACAGATCTTTTTCGAAGGGTCCCTGCCCGGGTGCCCATGTATGTAGAGCTTGTCTCGAACTGGTAGAGTTCTTCGGTAGCACTGCCAGGCTAGGGACTTTTGGAAGTTGTCCATCGGTCCCGGGCGGAAGCTCCTACCGAACAGACTGGCCAGTTCGTCTTCCTCTACGCCTAGAGTTTCTCCGAGTGCGTCGTCGCACATGCTGCGGATCAACCCTCTATAGAATGACGAAGTGGAGTATCCACTGATCACCGGGTCCACCTGCCATAGGGCTGCGAGCGCCTGAGCACATTCGATGTACCAGTCAGCCATTTTCCTCGATCTTTGCTTGACCCAGGACTGCAGCTCGGTCAGCGAGACGAGTCGTGGGAAGGCGCGCCTAACGAACGGGGCCCACACCGGTTGTCCGGTGAGGAATACGTAGAGATGCCGCAGCCTGAGCGCGTGTTTGCGCATTGTCAGCCACGGCATTCCCAGCCCTCCATTGGAAGGGTGTTGGCAGTAGATGGATCTTCTCACCAAAGGAGCCCGCTTCTTCCAAAGGAAGAGCGCGCGCTCCATTTCGGTAAGCGTTTTGGCTGGAGAAGGCACGACGGTCAAGCGGTAGTAGATGACGGACGCTATAAAAGTGTTCGCCACCTCCGCTCGACCTTTCAAGGATAGTTTATAGATAGTAATGTATGTGTACATGTGTGTAGTTCCATGTCTACCCTGATGGGTGAATCTTATGCCATATACATACAAATTTACATACATAAATACACATACATACGTACATACATACATACATACATACATACATACATACATACATACATACATACATACATACACAAACATTCATGTGAACTTATATGCACCTGTAGGTATGGGTATTCATGTGCCTAGTATGAACGTGAAGGTGAATGTGATGTTTATAAATGTTTGTATCTGTACATCTGTGCGAGTTTGTGTATTTGTATTTGTATTCTTTTCTTCACCCATACTTGTTTGTGTAAAGGCGACAGGCGTGTGTTATTAATATTTTATAGTTTCATTCTCCTATCTGTAAGTTCGTTGCGTTCAGATTTTCTTAATCAAAACACTAGACGTTTACTTTCATGGGAATATCAAAAATTCTTATCTGATTATTTTAAAATTTATTTTAAATTTAAATTTTAATTTCGTATTTTGCTTTAGTTTTACAACTAATTTATTTCATGGATGATTTCAATTTTTCTCCCTTCAACTCCCATCATATTTATTCGCTTCAGTAATTTCTGATTTAATTTGATTCTCAAGTGATTTAAGGATACGTTTTTAAAGTCTTCCATCATATTATATCTCTCAGATATAACACATCAACACATTAATACTACATCTTAAATAAACTAAATATCATATATATTTTTATATATTTTCCTTTTTTTTCAGTTTTGCATTAATTTCGTAAATTTATGTTATGTGTTGATCTCTTGTTATTATATAGTAATATTCGAAAAAAATATCTCACAATATTTGTATATATTTCATTTAACAAACACATTTACGTCAATAATTTGTTCCTTTGTTTTAACTAACAAAGAGAAATCATGGAAAAAACGTCACCGATTCTCCGAAGCATTTGAACTAGGAGTCAGTCGACTATTATTTATAATGTGATAGGGCGGTGGGTTGGCAGTATCAGTAGAGGGTCGGACGCCATGCTTTCCAGCATAGTTACGTCCCTTTACGATCTGAGTTCAAATCCCGCCGAGGTTGACTTTGCATTTCATCCTTTCGGGGTCGATAAAATAAAGTACCAGTAATGCACTGTAAATTGCTGGCCTTGTGCCTAAAGTAGAGACAATTATTTATAATGTGATAACTCATTGTTATATAAGAGTACGTTTTATAAATAATTGTTTCTACTTTTGGCACAAGGGCAGCAATTATCCAGTACATTACTGGTACCTTATTTTATCGACCCCGTAAGGATGAAAGGCAAAGTTAACCTCGGCGGGATTTGAACTCGGATCATAAAGGGCCGTAACTCCATGCTGCAAAGCGTGACTACTGCCAATGCACTGCGTTTTATAATTAATTGTTTCTACTTTAGGCACAAGGCCAGCAATTACCCAGTGCATTACTGGTACCTTATTTTATCGACCCCGTAAGGATGAAAGGCAAAGTTAACCCCGGCGGGATTTGAACTCAGATCATAAAGGGCCGTAACTCTATGCTGCAAAGCGTGACTACTGCCAATCCACTGCGTTTTATAATTAATTGTTTCTACTTTAGGCACAAGGCCAGCAATTAACCAGTGCATTACTGGTACTTTATTTTATCGACCCCGTAAGGATGAAAGGCAAAAAAGGCGGCGAATTGACAAGGTCTTTAGAACGTCGAATAGATTGATTTGCGGTATTCGTTCGGCTCTCGGCTCAACTGTACCTTTCATCAATTCAAGGTCGATAAACAGCAACAGTCTAGTACTGGGGGCATATTCTTTCTGTATATCTCTTTCTCATTTCCATTCTCTCTCTCTTTATCCTTCCCCGGAAGACCTGGAAAAGAGATGGGCTCCGCCAGATTTTAAAATGCCCTGTGTCAATACGACGAACCAGGAGTTACGTGATTAAAAGAAAATAATATAGCACAAGGAATTGTGTTTCTCCTCTCTTTTCAATTTATTCAGTGCAGCAATCTTCCTCTTCAATGCGTTAATTAACATTATCTTAAATAACAAACATCAAAGTTTTACCGTATTTACTTCACTCAATCTTTTGAAATTTAACTTAAAAAGAAATAAAAGAAGACAGTTATAATATTGATTCAAGGAAAATACAATATTGATACTATCTGTCAATTGGTATTCATGGCGAAAGCATCACTACTGCTCCGTAGAACGAAGGAAAGATTTGAACTCATACTAAATATTCATTCTAAACAACAATTGCTTTAATAATTTAAATTGCGCCGATTGCATTTCATTTTTTTACTTTTCTCAATATACGAGGGTCAACTGAAACGTTTATTGGCTGAAATCTTCATAGGCTGAGCGAGATAGTCACATGGAATGACGATATGATGTTTATTTTTCAGCATTGTCTCTGGAAAGAAACAATGCAGAAAGAAACAACCAGAAGAGTTGAAATTAATGGATGCGATATTTCACAGATCTAGCTTCATTATCATTTCTTCATAGTTAGCCTATGAACTTTTCATGTGACTATCGTTTTTTTAAGAAAACTGAGTGTTTTCTAGCTACTGTTCAGTTTTAAATTCTTCGAAAATGATGGTAACTGTGACCAGGGATCTCTTAGCACTATCACTAATGAGCTACCGTGTTATATACGTAATAGGGGTTCGATTAACCGCAGA
>OZ024740.1:269953577-269961077 GCA_964016885.1 Eledone cirrhosa | reverse complement strand
TTTCAGAAAATACTGAACTATTTTTGAAATTAACGAGAACCGAAGCACGAACAATTGAATACAATGTTAGGATACTGGAATAAAGATTATATAAAAGTAACAAATGACATTAAAATTCTTTTGATAACAAACCGCCTTACAACTCTCCTAGTTTTGAAAATAAAAACCGATTGATTTAAAGTGTCCATCTTTAAATTTTTAACTCAAGATGTAAGTATATATTTTGTATACCTGGCGGTATACATTATGTTTACGAATAATGATTCTACGTCATCAGCTAATAAAATTCATAGCTAAAGGCTTTCAAATGTGTATTCGTAAACATACTGTATATAGCTAAATATACAAAATATAAACACACACACACACACACATATATATATATATGCAAAAGTTTTATTTAAAATTGTTGGGTTACAACAAGTAAATATTTTATAACTGATATAAACCACTCGACAAGTTTTGGAGTAGATATACGATATTAAACAAATGGAAACTATATTTATAAAACCATATTTATTTCATTATACATATTTCGAGGATACCATATTAAAAATATGGCATGCCTTCTTCGGATAAAATACAATATACAAACAGTTTTATAAATAATTTTGACGTACCATAAATATTGGGCAACCGTTATGTAAGAGGCCGGTTTGGTAAAACTGTTTATATATTGTATTTTATCTGAAGAAGGCATGCCATATTTTTAATATGGTATCCCCGAAATATGTATAATGAAATAAATATGGTTTTATAAATATAGTTTCCATTTGTCCATTTGTTTAATATCGTATATATATATATATATATATATATATATATATATACAGCTATGTTGGAGCAAACACCTTAATGCACATTATAATATTTTGTAAGAAACTTTTAATAGATGTTCTTAAAAATGTAATAATTGTTTCTACTTTTGGCACAGGGCCAGCAATTACCCAGTGCATTACTGGTACTTTATTTTATCGACCCCGTAAGGATGAAAGGCAAAGTTAGTCTCGGCGTAATAATGAGATACTTAATTATTTTACAAAACCCCGAAATTCTGAATTTCTTTTAAAGTCAATTAAATGTCATAGATTATGAATTGTTTTTCATTAGATATACGGCAAGAATTGTATTAAAATCAAAGCGTTTCAAGCAATTACTATATCTTACTCTAATTAAAGATGAGTTACTGATTTATGCTTTTTCTTTCTTTGTACATTGCATTGGTTGAATGAGACTTGGAACTAATCTCGGTTTCACGAGAGGAAATCTTAACGTCGTACCAGATATAACCACGTGCTACCGCATATTCTTTTGCCGGTGAATAACCTAGAATAAGGTGATATAAAATGCTTTGCTGAAAGACAAAGCATCAGCCGGTCGGGATATCAAGCACTAGGCTTCGGAATCGTGCGCTCAGCACTAAAACCTTTACTTCTAAATATAGATAAGAATCTTTAAAAGAAACTATGAGCATGACAATAGTCTATGTGTGAACCATGTGTTAATGAAGGAATAATATTTATGAGAACGTAATTGTTTTCGTATGAAATAGTTTTAACATTTATCCATATTAAATACCGTAGAGAATAGCAATTTCGTAGAACCATTTGAATGGTTACACTAATTTATTTCTTTGATATGGATCTATGCCAGTTTGTGTCATTAAAACAAAATACTCTGACCTTTACGATTTTCCTAATGCTGCCAATAATATGCCAATTTATATAATAAAGTAATAACAAGAATATAATCATAAGAATAATAATAAAAAAAAACAAACAACATGTTCAAGAATATACATATATATGCTCAGTGGCAGTGTGTTAGAAGTTTCAGATTGGCGACCTCTTCTGGAAATCACCTGAAGCAATCAAGCTGAAACTTCGAAGTCACTAATACTATTCAAATTAGAGAATAGACTACCCACCAGTTTAAATGTTTTAAATACTATGGCATGTTAAACAGAAATTCCAATAATAATAATAATAATAATAATGATAATAATAATAATAATAATAATAATAATAATAATAATGTTTTCTTTATTAACCACAAGGGTTTACATGAAGTAGACATTAAGGACAGTACAGGACAATACAGGACGGTACAAATGGGCATTTCTGCGTGTAAAAAAAAACAGAGGATGTAGTAAAATAACAAAGAAAAATTCCCCAATAGGGGGGAGCCTTCAGAGGGACATTTGTGGAGAAAGCCCATTAAAAAACCACAGTGACCCTGACCACCAGGGCAAGTGCCCTCTCCCAGTTTTCCACCTTTAATTTACAGACAAATACTCAGAGTAGGCACATTCACTAGGGCCATACTTGCTTCTCTCACCCATCTTTCAACAAAATGATGGGAAGAGAGCACTTCCCTCTCTACCCTGATTTTCCTTTTCAAATGAAATTTGAAAAAGTTAATCAGGGCATCACCGAAGAGGTAAGTGCTCGTCTTCAGCCCTTTCATCTCTTTCGCCATGGCCACCAGACAGATAAAAACTGCCTGCCCTTCCCGGCTAAAGGAAGAGGGCGGGGCAATCCTCACGATGGATTCAGCTGATAGCTGGATCCGTCCTACACGTGACAGCAGGTGTTCGACATAAACCCACAAGTCAGCAATGCTCGGACACTGGACGAGTGCGTGCAGGACGGTTTCGTCGCCCTGTGCGCATCTCGGACATGCCCGGCTGACGGCACCTCCATGCCTGTAGAGTTTATCCCGAACTGGCAAAGCTCTCGTAGCACTGCCAGACCAGGGATTTCTGGAAGTTGTACCTAGGCCCCGGCCCGAAAGTCCTTCCGAAGAGATTGGCTAGTTGATTTTCGTCGACGCCTAGAGTTTCTCCAAGTACGTCGTCGCTCTTCCCCTCCACTAATCCTCTATAGAACGCCAAGGTGGAGTTTCCACCGATCACATTGCCCGATCGGTCGAGGACTGTGAGCGCCTGAAGACATTCCAGTCTCCTAGCGCTCCCTCTCGGTCTTCGCTTGACCCAGGACTTCAGCTCCATCAAGGAGACGAGCTGGGGAAATACGTGTCTAGCAAACGGCGACCACACCTGATCACCGTCGAGGAAGAGGTGGAGATGTGGTAGCCTGAGCGCGTGTCTGCGCATCATCAGCCACGGCAAGCCCAGCCCTCCACGTAGCGGGTGTTGACAGCAGATGGACCGCCTGACTATCGGAGCGCGTCCCTTCCACAAAAAGCGAAAGAGCAAACGATCCAGCGCAGTCAGTCGGGGCTTAGGACAAGGTACGACGGTCAGGCGGTAGTAGATGACGGACGCAATGTACGCGTTAGCCACCTCCGCTCGACCTTTCAGGGATAGCTTCCTCTCGGCCTATTTCTCGGTGAGAGAAGCCACCCTGCTCGTCACCTCGTCCCAGTTTTTGTCCGTCTGGAGGTCCGGACCGAAAGAGACCCCTAGCAATTTAACCGGTCCGTCCGTCCAGCGCCCGACGACGCTGTTGGACGGCATGGACCTGCCTCTCCAGGTGCCGAGCTGCAGGCCCACTGACTTTTCCTGGTTGATCATTGCTCCTGTCGCCGCTCGTATTCTCTTAGTGTAGTGCCGATCGCCTCGATGTGTTTGGCGTTCGACACCACTACGGTAACATTGTACGCATATGCTGACACGGATCTTCCGCATCCTAGTTCGCGCGGGACCCCCTCAACGTCTCCAGTTTGTGTAGTAATGGCTCGAGAGTCAATACGTAAAAGAGGGACTAGAGGAGACATCCTTGGCGGACCGAGCGCATGATGTTGAACGATGCCGAAAGATGTCGCTGTGCATGGCGGCGATCCAGCCTCCGAAGACGGGCCCAAAGCCAGCCGCCCTCTTGACTGCCGCCAGATAACGATGGTCGACCCTATCGAAAGCTTTCGACTGATCTAAATTGATCAAGGGCCCGCCCGTGCCAGGTTCCCTAGCAACCCTCCCCACGATGTATCGCATGAGGTGGAGGTTGTTGTGGATGGATCTGTCGGGAATGGCGCATGTCTGCGCCTCTCCTACCAGACCATCAACGACAAGCGCCAACTTCTTTGCTAGCACCTTGGTCAAAATCTTGAACTCTGTGTTTAAAAGAGTTATGGGCCGGAAATTATGTATGTTATCCCCCTTGTTCGGATCCTTTTTCAGCAGCGCCACAGCTCCTCGGCTCACAGAGCTGGGAATTCTCCCGTTCTGTTGCCGGTTGCAGTAGATGTCCGCCAAGAGGCCTCCGAACAAGTCTGGCATCTGTACGTAAAGTTCATAGGGCAGGCCATCCAAACCAGGCGATTTACTCCTTGTGCGGCCATTCATTCCCTCCCATACTTCAGCTGCTATTATAGGCTTTTCGCAACACTCCGCCGCAGTGGACGAGAGGCGCGGCAGTCCATCGAGGTAGACACTAAAGTCTATCCCTCGAACCGGCCCGCCGTTGCTCCCGAACAGCTCAGCGAAGTGTCGCTGAAAAGCTTCACACATTTGCCCGGGATCGAATAGCATGCGTCCGTCGTGGTCCACTAGAGACCGGATCGTGTCTTTGTTGCGACGACGCACCTCCGCCACTCCGGCCCATTGAACGCTCTTTGTCCCCCTCGTGTCTGAGAGCACGCACCCTAGCTCTGACAACGCAGCCTTTGTGCTTTGCATTGAAGAATTGATCAAACGCCAATTTCGCCGCAAGTACGTCGGTCGCGATGCCTTTGCTAAGCGCCACGTCTAATTTTCTAACTAGTTCTCCCTCTGCTCTATTTTTCTCTATTGCTAAAGCCTTACTAAACCTAATGGACTCTGTTCTAATCGCTCTTTTCAGAACAAACAACCACTTGTTGTTGACGATGGCCCCTGTCAACACCCGCTTAACTAGTTCGCTAATCCGGTCTCTGTAGGCATTGGGCGCTGGTAAGGACGCGTTTAGCTTCCAGTAGCCGGGTCCTTGTCTATGAAGCCTATCTAAGTCAACCACACCGATCAGGAATGTGTGGTCTGTGTAGCTGACTATCTTGAATTGTGGACAGCCTATGCTAGACCTATCTATTTCCCTACAAAATATTCGGAAAATCCAATCGGTACCTGTCAGACAGTTCAAAACGCCTGAGCAGGTTGGTGAGGCTCTTCCACCCTCCTCCCCTATCCCCTAATCCCACACAGTCCCAGTGTGCATCTAAGATCCCGTTCTAGTCACCCACTAACACTAAAGAGCGTGACGTTCCAGGAAAGGTCTCCAGTCGCCGGAAGAAATCAGGCCGCCCTGCTCCTGTCGGGGCATAGACGGTCAGTAGCCTGAAAGCTTGCCCGTCTCCGCTGGTCACGTCCAGCACCACCAACTTACCTTCTGGGTACAGGAAGATGGCCTGTATGGCGAAATCCAAATCTCTCCGCGTACACAACGTAGCCGCCGAAGATCGGTGCGAAGGCCCGTGCCTCGGAGATTCTGGTTTCGCTGATGGTCACCACATCTATGTTTAGCGACCTGAGATCGTTCAGCAGGTACCCCTGCTTCCAAGACGACCCCAAGCCACGTACATTTATGCTACCTATTCTGAGAGTAGTCATGTTGGCTAGGATAGGAGGAAAACAAGTGAGAGAGGAGAGGTACAAAAAATTACCTGTGGCTCTTCTTTAGGAAGGGGATGGGTGATCCATCCCTCCGACCATTGGTGGGTTTCTCCACGAGAATATCCGTGAATATTCTTTTGGTGATGTTCCCTCGGTAGTCTCCAATTGAGGTGGGGAACATTTTTTTTAATGTCATGTAATTCTTTTGTGTAATTTCTATTATTTTTATGTGTGTGTGTGTGGGGGGGGGGGGGGGGGGCAATTTTGGTGGTTTGTACGTAGTTTGTTTCTGTGATGTTGGTGTGGTGTTGAATGTAATTTAAAAGCTTTGTGTTGTCTGTGTCTATGGCTGTATATTGTTTCTGCTGTTTGGGTGTTGGTGTTTTCTGTGTTTGCTGTCGTGTTGTTGGAGGTGACGATGGGGTAGATGTTAATGGTGGTGGCGGTGGTGTTGGTGGTGGTGGTGGTGATGGTGTTGGTGGTTGTGGGCGTGTGGCTGTTGATGGTGGTGGAGGAGGTGGGGTAGTTTTCATTTTCTTTTTTTTAGGTTCTTTCTTCCTCTTTGTTGGGGGTGGGGGGTGGGGTGGAGGTGAGGGTAGGGAGTTCTTCCTTTTTTTGTTGGAATAGTCCTCCACTCTTCGGCCTCATCGCACCCCTTGTCCGATTTGGCTATATCAGGAAGGGGTATGCTTTCCATTGGTTTTGTGGGTGGTGCAAGAGATGGTGTTTTTGTTGTTGGGGATGGTGATTTCTCTTCTGCCACTGTGTTCTTTGTTTGTTTGTCTGCTCCAGTTGCGGGGCACGGCATGGGGAGAAGGGGTGGGCGCGTGCCTATTTTGGTAATTTTGTTGCAGAATGCCTTAAGGTGCGTCTTGTCACCGCATCCATGACACCTTGGGCGCCTACCTTCGACAGTCACGGGTAGATGGCCGCCGTCGTCCACCTCTATTACATCGGGGATGGCCTCAACGCTTTCCTGGTTCGCTGGGATGATTAGCTCCATCCCCGACCCTGTCCAATTTTCCTGTCTTGTTCGTATGACGTTGAGTATGGTTGTTGAATCTTCAACGTCAGCGAGGACGGCTGCCGTCAGCAACGCCATCTCCACTGAGGGTGGAACCTGGCCTACTCGAACCTTCACGACTCTCTGGCCGCAGTATATGGGCATCATTGTGATTTCGTCGCTGCGGAGTGGTGCAATGGAGTGTGCTCTGGCTTCCTCTGGTGTAGCGAAGAGCACACCCACAGTGCCATATCTCGATCCCCGGGCTATATATGTTTTCTGTGCCCATACGGCACTCATAGCTCTTTGGATTTGTGACTCCGTTGCCCGTTCAACTCGCCTGGATTTTGAACCGATCGTGCGATAACTGACCGAACACAAAAGTTTGTTTCTTATTATCTCAGCTGGGCCGGTGAGACTTACCCTGTGTCGGTTTTTTTTTACAAAGACCTTTGCTTGTTTTATCTCTTCGTTAGTGATGTTTATTTGCTCAAACTTGTTGGTCGCTTTCGCGAAAGATGTGTTTGTTTTGATTTGTGTTGACACGTCACTAGTTTTGTCTTTGTTGCCGTCGCCGGTGCTTTTGTTTGTTTCCTTTTCCTCTGCGTTGCTGCTGTTATAGTTGTTGTTCTTTGGGTTCTTTGTGGTTGTGGCTGTTGTTATTGTTGTTATTGGGGTGGTAGTGGTGTTTGATTTCTGTAACACAGGAATTGTTTCGTTATAATTTTCACTACTGCTACGACAGTTCCAGTGACAGCTGCTGCTGATATCATTATCACTGTCGCTGTCGCTGCTGCTGCTGTTTCTCTTGTTTTTTACTTTGCCTTGTGATTGGGTGGAATTGGCTCTCCACCCTCTGAACAACTTGCTGTTAAATGATAATAATAATTGTTTCTACTTTTGGCACCAGGCCAGCAATTATCCCAGTGCATTACTGGTACTTTATTTT
>OZ024740.1:269906077-269948577 GCA_964016885.1 Eledone cirrhosa | reverse complement strand
TTTTGGAATGTTTAATATATTTTTACTTTTCCATTAATGGATTGTACTCGTAATTTCCTAACAAGTTGTGTTCTTTCTGTTTCTGTGAAGCCTAGCTTATAGAAGATCTGAGGAAGTTACTAACTGTATGTATGTATGAATGTATGTATGATTGTATGTATGAATGGTATCCAATGATGTTGACGTGTTCTTCTTTTTGGTAAATATCATCTTGGTTAAGAGAGTGGGACTGGCTTTGTGCAGTGCCTTTGCTAACTATAAAAGCTTCACGGCACAGGCATTGCTTTATATCTGGAGATCTCCCTGCACTTGTCGTCACATGATACCATGGGCCCAGCACTAAGTGTCAATAATTGTCACAAGTGTAGTGTTTGTACCAGAGTTTTCAAGTCGCTGGCTGGACTAAAAAGTCACACTCGTTCAGCGCATCGGTAGGGGTTCTCCTACATGGATATAAAGTAGTGGCCGTACTCGAAAACGAGTTGGCAGCCACCATGTATGAATGTATGTATGTATGCATGTGTGTGTATATGTGTATGTATATATTTGAACTTTTAAAGCAATTAATGATAGCAATCATTGGATATAGTTAGATGAATTTATTTTTAATGTATTTTTACAATCATATTTTTCCATATCACACACATCTATTATCTCTTATTCTTTCCCTTACTCAGATTCAAGCACCATTATTTTTTTATCTAACTCTATCACAAAGTTCCATTCTACCTTTCGTTCCATTCTCTCTCACTTCCTCACTATCACATGTATTTTAATCTGTTTCCTTCAATTTATTATTTTTATGAATTTCTGGGTTTCTTTTTTACTTGTTAATTATTTTAATTCCATGTATTTCCTAGTATAATTCCTGAATAGAAAACTTTAGCTAAAGTTGTTTCCAGTTTTTCTTTCACTGATGTCGACTTGACATTTATCCTTCCTTAGCTAAACGTGTGCATTATTCCAGAGTCATGCATTGCCAAATTTATGGAACTTAATAATCATATCATATATTTCTACCTATAGAAACATACATTTGTTATTACGCATAAACAGAAAATTATTTCGGCTGGCGTGTTTTATATATACAGTGAGATATACATATCTCGTTCCGTATGATGTTCCATTGAATTTAGAAAGATGTTTTTTTGTTTTACTCTGATCAGGTATCGCTTGATGCGATTATTTGAACTGCGTAATACATGCTTCCATGCCAATTATTCACTGTGAGGCTATTAGCTACCCGAATAGATCGTATGGCAGAATGCCACCCTACAACCGTTGCTGTGGTGGTACGTGACAATAGTACTTAACTCTCAACTTTCCTGAATTGAAATTCTTTTTTTAAATATCATGGTTGAACAGAAAATCTACCAGTAAAATATTGGTTGTATATGCAGTATGATTTACACCTAACGACCATTATGTTTAGTTGCCCGTATAGAAACAATCAGTATATACTCAGAAAGATGTATTAAATAAAAGTATAAAACATTTCTCCTCTTCTTTACCCCTTCCATTCATATTTCTTTACGTTGCTTTTGTAACACATATTTCTTTTATTCCCCAAAAATAAATCAACACAAGAAACCAGCAGCGGCTGGATGATATAGATTGCTGAAAAAGAATTACCAATATGTGATAAAATGCAATATCTCATTGGATCAAAAACTTATTGCGGTTTTAACTACCAAATTTAATGCAATATATTTCAGTTCGGAATAAATTATATTAAGCTAAGAACTAACCATGGGAATTTTTCATATTTTTGCTAACAGGAGTATACGTATTCCTATAGCATAGAATTCTGAAGTCCCGGGAATCGACGAATTCTACACAGATGTTATGAAAGGCATCTTTGGGGATGAAGACCCCTTTGGCAGAAAATTATCGACATGACTGGAAATTGGTAAATAGTCGGAGTGGTCTATCAGATAGGATTATGTAGCTAGTTTCTTTCAATTTCTGCAATTATTTGTGAGCTATGTAGTCGAGCGTTATCTTTGAAAAGAATTGATCGTTTTCGATTGACTAATACTAGCTACAAACTTTATATAGTTTTGTATATTTTCTCGATTCCTTAGCAATACTACTCTATGATTGGTTAACTGGGTTTCAGAAATTAGTGGCAGATGATTGAACTTGCTGATCACCAAAGGGTGACTATAACATTCTTTTTATGTAGCTTCGGGCTGTGATAGTGTTTCTAGTCCTTCATATCGGTCCAGCAATTGCACTAAAATTGTCAGTTGTCGTATAAAAAAAAACATTTTTTGTCATATATATTATATGATGCAGGAATGGATATTTCTATTGCAAAAGATTCGTAACGGTGAACGTATTTACTGTCCACTTCAGTGCAGATAGAATACGGTTATTGAATGGTTAGCATTTAGTTCTGCAACTCCTTAAGTTTTAAGTGGATCGGCTACAATAAATATTTCAACTTGTCGCTGTCAATTGCAGGAGGTTCTCGTGTCCAGTAAGAAACCTTTCGAACCAGGTCTGAATAGTACTTTAGTTGACGGCTGCTGCAAGGTCAAGTCTTTGATTGAAATTGCGATCATTTTGAATTTATATGGTTAAATCGTAATTTGATAACTCGAAAAAACAAGATCATTAGTATAAATAAATATAGCGAAATCTGCATTTTAAAAAAATTTATATAATACATGAACATAGTTATGTAAAGTTATTTCCAAATTAGCTATCGACTTTCAGATTAACAAAACCCATGATTACTATTATACCAATCACCAATCTAATGCACCACATATTATATCCTGGATGTTTTTGTGAACGATTGAACATTTCAATTTCAAAATTTCAAAAGCAAGAGATGATTTTAATAACATTTAGTTTTGCCAAATACAAATGAATTAATTAAAATGTTTTAGGAGTTTATCACGAAAAGCGTCATTATGTTTTACTTACTCTGATGTTTTCTTGTTTATGCTTTTAAATTTCTCATAGGAAGTAAAGATTTCCAATAAATCCTATTTAGTAAGATGTAAAAACAGAAACACTTATCTGTCAACTTTTAGGATTAATATACATGAAGTTCATTGCTAATTCTTTCTAAAATAAATTTTATTGGTCAATAGATACATTTTTATCTATGAAATTTCACTAAATAATAATTTCAAATGCAAAATATAAAGCGATTGTATAGATATTCTACGCTACATGAAATTCAGTTTAGAATCTAAATTGGAGTAATCTCATTTGTGAAAAGGACATATACTTTCTTTTTTCTTATTTTTGGTAATCTGCATATTTGATTATATTGCATAATATGCATTTCAAATTAAGATTGATTATTTTATTTTTATTATTTTTGTATTATTTTTTATAAGCTGGCGTAAACATGTTTTTATGCCAAATGCTGAAATAGTAATTACGCAACGAAGAAGGCAAAAATATATAGCAAAAACAGAAAAAGTGGATCATTAAGATGAGTAGAAAATAGCACATTAGAGAATGTTAACCTTTTGATATATTTTCAAAAGTATATCCGTCTTTGTGTTTTATTGGGTGTTAATTTTAATTGAAAAACAGTGTTTCTTTTCAAGTATCATATATTACTTCTGCAATATGCCATGTTATAGGATGTATTTAATTATGCTAATCAAATACATCCTATATGGATCTGTCTTTTTAAAAAGAGTGCTTTTATATGAATAATTATTTTACTTTTAACCTTACCGATGTTGGTATTTTCTTGTTTTCATTAGCACACATCTGCGGCATTAGCATAAACTTGATTACGAGATAAGATACGGCCAAACAATGTCTGACATATCACGGAAAATTCCAGAAAAACATGTGCTGCTCATCAACGATGAAGAATAAATTAATGAAGCATAGAAACAATAACAAGAGATGAGGTAATATCTTTTTTTTAGAGAAGACAGTGGGTGGTTAAGGAGATAGCAAAATACTCTTAAATCGTCCAGATATTTTACCGATAACATTAATACTTTTCACTTTCCATATAGTCATGAATATCAATAAAACAAAATATATATAGCAGGAGAGGTGAAGTGTTTTACGGTTTTGTTGAAAGGAAAATGTGTTCAGCATTTATGATCTATTTCAAACACTTTCGTCACAATTTTAAGGAAGGCAATACCTTAATTGCAAACATAGGATATGTATAGAATACTTTAATGTGGTAAAGTACACAAATTTGAAACTCAACCAGCTAAATTTCATATTAACTATATTTAACTATACCAACAGATGTATTGATATCATCAAGTCAAGCTAACCCCATTCAAGCCCTCTCCAAGCGATGAACTGAGTTAAATATTAAATAAATACTGTCATTTCGTAGTTAGAAATCTTTTCCATCGACTACTTCTAAGAGGGTCTTGACGAAATGAATGTACATATGCAAATCCGCATATAAACATGAAAATCCTGCTTACACGCAAGCAGAAATAAAAGTACGCTAACATACAAACGCACATAAATAGGTATATATAATTGACATAAACATTATACATTTACATAAGTGAATGGTAAAAAGGCGTAGAGCTTGCCATAGCAAGCTTATGGGTGGAATTAGATCGCCAAAAGGGTTCAGTGAGGTTGGTTAAAGAGCTGGGAATGTGTCGGATAGCTAGTATGCCATTCTTTTCAGTGAAAAGAGGTTGGGATAGGCTAATTGGCAAATACGTTTTGTTTAATATGGATGGTGGATTGGGGAGAAACAATTAGCAATTTTAGTGAGGGAGTTAAAACAGGAAATATAGGGCTATGAGGACTGTTGGCTTTGTGGCTTTTTGAGGGAAAATGCATATAATTTGCATAGGTGTGGACAGTGAGGTTGTGGCAGACGAAATGAGGAAGGAAGAAATAAGTTGGTTGGTAAATGGGGCAAAAACGTGCTATTGTTATCATAGGGTAAAGTCGAGGATTAGGAAGGGGTAGAATATCGAGTTACGAGGCTGATAGAGCGTCAATTATAATCAGTGCACCATATGAATATGGTCCTCTGTTATCAGCTAGTCTGGCTGATTTTAAAGCATTTGGAATGCCTCGTATCATGCATACATATAAAGAAGTGAGACAAAAGGCTTTCCATCATATAGTTAGGTCACTTTATGTTCTGCGTTCAAATCTCGCCGAGGTTAGATTTACCTTTCATCCTGAGAGGGCCGATTAGATAAAGCACTGCTAATGCACTGGGAATGATTTCCCCTCCCCTCAAAATTGTTAGCCTTGTGTCTAAATCAGAAACTATTACTAAAGAAGGTGGATTAGCAGTGTTGTTAGAGCGTCGGACAATATGCGTCGTGGCAATAGGTACGCTGCTTTACGTTCTGAGTTACAATACCACTGAGGTTATCTTTGCCGTTCATTCTTTCGGGATGGATAAAATAAAGTACAAGTAACGCACTAAAGTCAATTTAATCGACTTTCTTCTCCTGCAAAATTGTTGGCTTTGCGCCTCAATCAGAAGCAATTTTTATTATCATAATCATCATCATCGTCAGGCAGCATCCAAATGTTACCAACTTTATGACGCTAGTCATTGTGTAGATCGCTTTCACTTACCCACCTCTCATCTTGTACTATAGACAGACGCATAATGCATATGATAAAGATTTATTCTGACTATCATGCCAAATATCATCAAGTCATTTCCTGTATATTTAACAATTCGTAAATATGCCTTTCCGTTTCCAGTCAACACTGGATAAAAGAAATAAATGGGATGAAAACATTGAGTGAAATCTGAATTAATATGAACGAACATAGTTGCGGGTGGTTTTGTGTTAGACATCGATTTTGGTGATCTTTTTCAATAGAATGACACAGCTTTGCTGACAATGTATATTGCTCTCGCTCAGTAGTCATAGGATTCGTAATGAATCAGATTATATATTTTTATCTATAGTATTTTCATTATTATTGATGACATTCTTCATACTGCTGATGCTGGTCGCTATTGTAAATATGCCCGTGCATTTGTAAGTGCTTGCGTGTGATATTTTTATCAATTATCTCTTTGGTGAATTTACAAAATGATTTCCACAACCTATTGGAATATCCACAAGCAAAAGTCGGGCAGTTTAATCCACCTGACTAAAATATCTGTATGCAATGAATTGTGCTAGCTACCGTATGCTGAATATTTTGATAATTGCTTGTGTTTGTGTGTGTATGTGTGTGCCTGTGTTTCTGTGTGTGAGTGTGTATGTGTGTGTGTTTGCATGTTGTAGTATAAACCAACATAATAACATTATACTCCTCCCCACCTCCGCCTCATCACCATCATCAACAGCAGTAACACAAGCAGTACTCGCCTTAATTGTGAAGATATTATTATTATTATTATTATTATTATTATCATAGAGCGGTGGATTGGCAGTATTCGTAGACCGCCAGACACCATGCTTTGCAGCATAGGGGTTACGGCCCTTTACGTTCTGAATTCAAATCCCGCCAGGTTAACTTTGCCTTTCATTCTTAGGGGGTCGATAAAATAAAGCACCAGTAATGAACTAGGGTCATTATTGGCCTTGTGTCCATAGTAGAAACATTATTAATATTATTATAATATCGGTAGAGAGTCGGACGCCATGCTTTCCAGCATAGTTACGTCCCTTTACGGTCTGAGTTCAAATCCCACCGAGGTTAACTTTGCCTTTCACCCTTACGGGGTCGATAAAATAAAGTACCAGTGATGTACTGGGTAATTGCTGGCCTTGTGCCTAAAGTAGAAACAATTATTATTATTATTATTATTGTTCTTTGAGTCTCAGTCATTGATGCTATTTAACTGGAAAGTTTGTTGAAATGAATATCAAGCCGCTACCTGCAGCCTCAGATATTCAGGACGTATCGGAGGGTTCTTGCTGTTCCCAGCAAGCATACCTTTTAAAGTGTTCCAAAAAGCGGGGCGGGACCAATTTTCTTTAACCATCCTTAGAAACTCTTTGAGATAGTACCTAGTGCGCCTATGACAACTGGCCGACCTTGATTTCATGGCAGTTCCAAATCCTTTTTACCTCCCACTTTAAGTCCTCGTATCGGTTAATTGTTTCCCTCTCCTTCTCTTGCACTCTTGTGTCGAATGGGCAGGTTACATCCACAACCAGGCACGATCTTTTTTCCTTGTCCAAAACCACCAGGTAACGTCTATTGTGTTCCAGTTTCTTGTCCGTCTGTATCCTAAAATCCCACAGCAGCTTCACCTGATTGTTTTCCATCACCGACTCTGTCTTATGCTCATACCACTTCTCAGAAAGTTGTAAATTGTTTACTTTGCATAGGTGCCAGTGGATCACCCTGTATTATTATTATTATTATTATTATTATTATCATTATTATTATTATTATTGGAGAATGGGTAGAGCGTCTAACAACATACTTTGCGGATTAGCTATACGGGCATTTACGTTCTGTCTTCAAATCCGCCAAGGTTAGCTTTACCTTTCATTCTTACGGGGTCGATAAAATAAAGTACCAGTCATGCACTGGGATCGATTTAAACGACTTTCCCCTCACCTTCAAATCGCTGGCCTAGAGCAGAAATTATTATTAAGTTAGTTCGTTTATGGACACGTGTTACAGATCGCTCTCGCAAGTTTATTGTTATTCCATTGTTATCCAACGTATTTTGTTGAACGTTAGTTTATAGTTAGCCTAACCAGTACGTTTGTAAGTTGGCTAGTTTTACTCTACCTGTAGCCTTTTGGGGATGAACCTGTGTATGTTTTAAACACACCCTTCAATTGGGTTATACAATAAAAAGATGGACGTCAAAAAATTCTCCACTGAATTGTACAGCGGGCTATCCACAAGATCAAACATCCAAAGTTCAAAGAACGACAGCAACAGCAACAACAACAACAACTATGCATGGACAATTATGAGACGAAATCTCCGACGTTAAAATCTTTAACAGAGCAAACACAAGAGAAACTCAATAAAACAAACAACAAAAAACAACACTAACTCGGACACTGCCATCCCATTCCATCACCAACTCCATGATACACACCACCACTGCAATAATAAAAAAAGCATTAAAGAAACAACAAAAACTAAAATAACCATGATACAGACATCGACATATATTTGCAGCAACGGCTGCAAAGGGAACTGAACTATTTGACATGAACGTTTGGCGAATGTGACCAAACTAAAAGTAGATATAATGACGAGCTGGTGTAAACATACCAAGTGGAGTGTTTTGTTTGGAGACCGCCTGGATGGTTTTGCTGGTTATCTCTGCAGGTTGCTTATTGGCGTGGCCTATATTTAGTAAATAGGTGCTAAGAAGATGTCAGACTCTGCCAAAGATGCGTATTTTCACTTCTCCTGTCCATAATCTTTATGAATAGCATTGGCATAAGCAACCAGGATGGAAGCGGTATAATAAACGACAGGTAGAGTATCTATCGGCTGATATTCGCAGATGACATGGTGATACATTTCTCGTAGGAAAGCAATCTTCGAGATGCACTGCAAAAGAGAAATAAAAATCTGTACTGCAGAGACTGAGGCTTTCGTCCGCTCGATAAAGCATGTGTGTGGATTCACACTGAACCAAATGGAAGAGTTCGAGTATTTCGGATCCGTTTTTATAGAAGGCAGTAGGCTGAATTAAATGCAAGAATAGCTGGATCTGGTACCATAATGCAGAAGTGAGGTAGGTTTAAAAACCAAACTCGCTATCTTCATTTCGATATACAAGTGCCTGAAATAAATTTTCTCCGAAAGTTCTTGGAATGTAGCGTTACTAAATAGGTTGGATAGCTCGCCTCTCAGGACATATTACATGGTCAAAGCCAATTGGCAGGAGACGCAGAGGGAAATAAGGAGGAAGAAGTTTGGATATAATATCTCTTGTTTATCCAGGTCGATCATTTGGAGATGGTTGCTTGCAATAGGACTCTCTGGAAGAGAGGGTCTGAGGATGCTTACCCCACGAAACTCTCTGTAACAAATGGGAGAATGCGAAGAAAAAAATGAAAGAAGAAGAATTAAGGAGAAGAAGAAGAAGAAGAAGAAGAATAATAATAATAATAATAATAATAATAAGAAGAAGAAGAAGTATTTTATGTTTGTTTGTGAATATATATGGTATATTGTAAGTTTTTATGCCAAAAGAATGATAATGTAATAAACATCAGTTTAAATGCCAAGAAAATATAATTGTTTCTACGTTTGACACAAGGCCAGCAATTATTCCAGTACATTACTGGTACTTTATTTTATCGAGCCAGTAAGGATGAAAGGCAAAGTTAACCTCGGCGGAATTTGAACTCAGAATGGCAAGGGCCGTAACTCTATGCGTCAAAGCATGGCGTCCGATCCTCACCGATACTGCCAATCCACATAATGAAATCTTACCAATTATTTCTTCATCGTTTTCCTACTGGCCAATATAGATTTATTATAAAGCTGCTATTCAAACGTATATATCGGCAAACATGTACATATACACATATATACACTCTCTCATATACATATATACATAATACACACCCTCACACGCACACACTCCTCCATCAACCATACACAGAACCCACCCACACCCCTCTGTCATCCATACACACACACCCTCTGTGTACCGTGGACACACACAACACTCCGCCAACAACAGACACACACACACATACACTCCGTCAACCACAACACACACACGCACACACCCCGCCGTCAACCACACACACACACTCCGACAACCATACACAGAACACACACAACACGCACACGCCCCTCCGTCAACCATACACACACACCCCTCCGTCAACCATACACACTCAGACCCCTCCTTCAACCATACACACACACACACCCTCCTTCAACCCCCCACCCCCCGTCAACCATACACACACACACACACACACACACACCCTCCTTCAACCCCTCCTCCGTCAACCATACACACACACACACCCACCCTTCCGTCAATCATACACACACACACCCCTCCTTCACAGACACACACGCACCCTCCGTCAACCATACACAGAAACGCACAGACACGCACACAGCCCACCGTCAACCATACACATAAATGCACACACCTCTCGTTAACCTTACACAAACACACACATACACACACACACAACCCTCCGTCAACCATACAAAGAACACACAGCCACACACACACACACGTCTCCGTCAACCATGCACAGAACTCACACACACACACACACACACACACAGACACACACGCTCAAAGAAGAAATAAGGTTAATGTTATGTACACCTATGATATAACTCCATCTGTACACATATAAAAGTGTCATTGATACAGCTGGACAACGTGTCTGCCATCCTCAACCATTTAAATGTTTTTGTTTCAATCGTTCAACCTCCGTTTTTTCGACCTCCTTTGTCACCTATATTCGTTCTTTCTTGATGAAGGACTTATTTCCGATCTTGAAACATTTTTTTTTTTTTTTTTCATCTTCATTTCCAATTGTGAAAATAATACTTTATATTTTTTCATCTCTTTGTTTGTCTCGTCAATTCTCGAGTAATATATATATATATATATATATACATACATACATGGTGGCAGACAACTCGTTTTCGAGTACGGCCACTACTTTATATCCATGTAGGAGAACCCCTACCGATGCGCTGAACGAGTGTGACTTTTTAGTCCAGCCAGCGACTTGAAAACTCTGGTACAAACACTACACTTGTGACAATTAATGACAAATAGTGCTGGGCCCATGGTACCATGTGACGAAAAGTGCTAAGAGATCTCCAGATATAAAGCAATGCCTGTGCCGTGAAGCTTTTATATTGAGCAAAGGCATTGCACAAAACCAGTCCCACTCTCTTAACCAAGATGATATTTACCAAAAAGAAGAAAAAGTCAACATCATTGGATACTATCAGGGCTGCAGGTGTTATATCAGAGTTTTCCTTCTCCTAGAATTCTGCCTTGACAAAGGCTAAGGGGTCATCTCTCCCGCTGATTTTGGATGGCCATTGACTCTTAAGAGCTCCATTGCCCTTTGACAGGTTTTGTTTTTAGTCCTGCAGGATGTCCAAAGTCACCCTCCTCACCAAAAAACCTTGGTGTGGTTGTCAGTATAGTCGCCAACGACCCGTCCATGAGACAGGTTGTACTGGAATACATGTTACCAGTAGCACCAACTGGTGACCTGACATAAATGCATACATACATACATACATACATACATACATACATACATACATACATATATATATATATTGTTATACTTTGGGAGGGTCATGTTGCCAATAAGAAACACACGCACCAGTTGCTTTCACTTCAATTTATTATAATAAATTTATAAATTTAGGAATTTATAACTTTCCGGTTGGTTGGTTGGTTCCACAACCCGATGGTTGTTTATATATTGTCAAAGTTCTTTCGTCACACATTCTGTGACCTCTTCAGTGACTGGGGATTCTTTAAATTTCGCGCCAGTTCGTATTAGGGTTTTTTGTTGTGCCTCTCCTTTGTTCAAAAAACAAAAAACAAAAAAAAAGAAAAGAATCCCCAGTCACTGAAGAGGTCACAGAATGTGTGACGAAAGGACTTTGACAATATATAAACAACCATCTGGTTGTGGAACCAACCAACCAACCGGAAATTTATAAATTCCTAAATTTATAAATTTATTATAATAAATTGAAGTGAAAGCAACTGGTGCGTGTGTTTCTTATTGGCAACATGACCCTCCCAAAGTATAACAATATCGGTTTCAACACACGTTTTCAGATAAAGAATCTTGCTAAACAAATTCAGAAACGAAATATATAAATATATATATATATATATATATATATATATATATATATATATATATATATATATATATATATATATATATATATATATATATATATATATATATATATATATATATATATTTTTTTTTTTATAAGCAGACAGTATTATTGATTTAGGTGTCGCAAAAACCCTATATCGGATTATACAATCACTCCCCAGGGTCCGGGTAAATATTTCAATCATATCATATCTTATAATAAATGCGATTCGTTGATTGGTAGTATCGGTAGAGAGTCGAACGCCAGCATGGTTACGTCCCTTAACGATCTGAGTTCAAATCCCGCCGAGGTTGACTTTGCCTTTCATCCTTACGGGGTCGATAAAATAAAGTACCAGTAATGCACTGGTTATTTGCTGGCCTTGTGCCAAAAATAGAAACAATTATTATTACTATATATATATATATGTTTTATGTGGAAAAATGTGGTTAGAATTGCTAGATTAAAAAAAATATATAATTTGGTTGATTGATGACTGTCACATGAATAAGTATAATAAATTTCGCGCCAGTTCGCGTTACAAAGTTCTTTAAAAAAAGTGGCTCAAATTATGTTTTTTTCAAATATAAGTGAAATTTGGTTCGTTGATGACTGTCACGTGAATAAGTACATCAACTTTCGCGCCAGTTCGCGTTTCAGGGTTCTTTATTGTCATTTTCACTTAAAAAGTGGCTCAAATTGTTTTTTTTCATATATGTAAATTGGTTTGTTATGACTGTCACGTGAATAAGTACATTCAATTTCGTGCCAGTTCGTATTAGGGGGTTCTTTGTAGCCGGTTTCACGGTCACGTGATTTGTAATAGAGAGTTGTGTGCCAAACAAAAGATAATGGTCAAGAAAGGGGATGGGGAGAAATCGTATGGCTGATGTGCTGAGATATCAAAATTCAGACTTTCAATTGAAATAAATTGAATGTTTGTATCGATAGTTGTGGTGGTGGCGACAGGGCAGAAAATAGATATTTATATATATTTTTTGTGTGTGGATGTGTGTGTGTGTATGTATGTGTGTGTGTGTGAGAGAGGGAGAGAGAGAGAGAGAGAAAATGATTCCATTAGTAGAAATGGAGCAGGGAGTTATGTGTGTGTGGGGGGTATAGTTACCATGTTAAAGTGTTAAAATATTAACCTATGTTAAAGTATATTTAGCTCTGTTCTTTTATTTTCGTATATAAAAGAGGGTGTTATGTGTGTGTTTGGATGGTTCGCATTTTATGGTGTTAACATAAGCTATATTTAATACTTGTTTCTACTTTAGGCACAAGGCCAGCAATTACCCAGTGCATTACTGGTACTTTTTATTTTATCGACCCCGTAAGGATGAAAGGCAAAGTCAACCTCGGCGGGATTTGAACTCAGATCGTAAAGGGACGTAACTATGCTTGAAAGCATGGCGTCCGACCCTCTACCGATACTGCCAATCCACCGCCCTAATACTGGTCTATATTTTAGAATAAACATATTTTCCTTATTTATCCGTATTTGGTCAGCGTATTATCAGCGCAAAGATAAAGTGGGAAGTTTTGGAATTTGGGTGTCTTATCGCTTGAGCGTATGTCTAGATGTGCACTGAGTGGTATCCCTCCTATGGTAGGGTCTCGTAATTGTTGGCGATGAATTGCCATCCTGTTTCTCAGCGTGAGTTTAGTTTTCCCTATATAATCTTCATTGCGTCCTTTACATTTAATGGCATGAAACACATTTTTTGACAGTTGGTTGTGGGTTTGTGGTGGGTAATTTGGCATTGGTGAGTAATGTTTTAGTTCGAAATAACAGAAAACATAAAAGAGACAAACGCAGCAGAAAAGGTTACAAATATTATTAGTTCCAAGCTTGGTGACAGTGTGGTGTGTGGTTGCGACGATTCGGACATAAGCCCTTCATCAGGAGAATGGGGGGAGGTACTCCGGAAAGGAGAGAGGGGGAAGGTAGCGAGAACAATAGAAATAAAAATAAATTAAAAATGGAACGTGAAGTGGAAAGTAAATATATATATCGATCTATATATATATATATGTTTTGAAAGTTTATCTATATGAAATCGTGTGTCGAAACAGATATTGTTATATTTGGGGAGGGATGGCCATACACAAACATACACAATATACATATTGGTTTACGAACGTTTCTATCAATAGAAATCTGAGCTATATATTATTATTTGCTTTATATGTTTGTTTAATCAACTTGACTAGACTATTTTATATATAATGTATAAATATAACTATATATATATATCAATTAAAATGATAATGTGTCTCTAACACGTAGACATCTCAATGAATAGATAAAATATTTAAATAAAATATGACTCAGATAACTAATTTAACATATTAAACTTATGCCAAAATCTCATATGTCTAAATATTAGAAATGTCTAAATATTAGAGTATTAGAGACAAATAACTTTTAAATCAATATTAATCACTTCTTCATTTTAGCATAGATTTAGCTGTTTTTTCCTGCTATCTCTTGTGTAATTATACGCCTGTCGCATTGTCCTAATATATATATAGAGAGATATGTTCATTTAGTAGTTAAACAACGCAAAGTTTTGGACGTCATGCAGTTTCATCAACATAATGGTCTGCATACATAGTGATCAAAATGTTCTCTTGTTCCAAAGAAGGTTACCCTGGTGACATAAGTTCTTCCAGTATTGGTTGTTCCAATGAATTGAAATAATCTATATTGTTTCCTTATTATAGAAACCATGGTAGGGAGAATGTGAGTTCCGACTTATACTCATCTAAATTCATATACATAAATAAATGTGAGGACTAAAAAGCGAAGATGGCTCGATAAGTATTATGTATATATATATATGAAATGTATATATAATAAAAAAAAAACCGGAGAGCAAATATTTATTAAATGCAAAGATTAAACTTTAATCTGTACATGTAATATATATATATATAGTAATATTTATATTTATATATGTTTGATATAACTATAAATATGTAGGGTAGTACTAAGTACTAGTCGGTTACCGGTATGACAAAAGGCTCAATGCAAATTTTTAAATGTTGTACAGAGCCGAGATATAAAGTGTTAAAACGATCAAATTTTAGTTTAGAACATTTAGGGTACATAATTGTTACTATCGTCAAAGGCATCATGTGGAGAGTCAGGAGTTAAAAAGATGTTCCGCTTGAAATAACACAATTACAGGCAGCACTGGTTGGAAGTAAGAGTTATGAGTAAAAGTAAAAAGCACAAGCAAAAAAGTCACAACCAAAATAATCACAAGCAAAATGGTTAATAGCTGTGAATAACAAACAAAATACACACATACATACGAACTACAACACAAAAACACTTAAATGAAAATCACATACCCAACTCTATCTAGTGCTTTACATTACACCTTACATAAAAAATATCGACATTATCACCACATGCCTCTCTAACAAATTGCACACTATCTTAAACATTTATATCAAATACTAGCAGTAAAGCCCGGCGTTGCTCGGGGTCGCCAGTAGCTGTGTTAAAGTTACAATGTTAAGTTTCTTTTTTGGCTTAAAAACTGTAGTGTCTACTGTGCAGACTTGCATGTGGTGTTTTTGATTAATATTCCCTCAACCAACAATATGCCTTATGAAGTTAAGAAAACATAACGATAACCCGAATGTTATAACAAAATAGGATGCTGGGGATAAAAACTGCACTGGTTATTTATTAACAAAGATCGAAAATGTAAACACTGCAACGCAGAGAAAAACATTAGCGTAACCAAATTATCAGTTATGTCTGTCTGCACGCCTATATCACCTCTCTGCACGACTGTGTCTGCACGCCTATATCACCTCTCTGCACGACTGTCTGTCTGCACGCCTATATCACCTCTCTGCACGACTGTCTGTCTGCACGCCTATATCACTTCTCTGCACGACTGTCTGTCTGCACGCGTATATCACCTCTCTGCACGACTGTCTGTCTGCACGACTGTCTGTCTGCACGCCTAACGACGAAATATTTGCTTGTTTTACGTAGTCTTTAAATAGACTTGTTTTCAAGTAAAAATATTGTTTTAAAATGCTTTTAAATGGAAATGAAGTAAAACGGAAGCTTAGTGTTCGAATGTTCGTGTATTGTGTTAATGTCATTTTAAACGCTGAGAAAGCCAGCGTAATTTTTTACGTAAGACGCTCAATGTAAACAGAACAAAGGGAAATAACTGATAACTTACGCTCAAAAATCGATACATTATATTCGATTTCGTCACATAGGGTGGGTCAATTTGAAATTTTTTTTTTCCGATGTCTTCGCTAGCGCTCAATGTACAAGTATAGCAATTTCGGTGCAATTCCGTGAGAGATTCTAAGAGGACATGTGTGCCAAAAATCGATAGACAGACAGACAACCACAGTTTTATATATATAGATAACATGCTTTAACACCCCACACAAAATATGTTTATTTCAACTGCATTATAACTCTTTCTCCATATATGCATTATTGACAGTATTGACTCCTGACTTGACCACTAATTGTCCTTGCTTATAACTTCTTTGCCTGTGTTTTTTGCTTGTGATTATTTTGCTTGTGATTTCTTTTGCTTGTGCTTTTTACTTTTACTTATAACTGTTACACTTCCAACCAGTACTGCCTGTAATTGTGTTATTTCAAGCGGAACATCTTTTTAACTCCTGACTCTCCACATGATGCCTTTGACACTAGTAACAATTATGTATCCTAAATGACTAGCATTCTAGTTACACGTTTTCGACATTCCTTATGCTGCGATGATTCCAGACTTCCCTCTGGAAGAAAGAATTGTCAGCTAATAAATATTCTAAACTAAAACTTGATCGTTTTAACACTTTGTATATATATATATATATATATGAATGTATATATAGTGTATTTTGCAATACACTGTAAGCTTAATTAAAAGCATTTTGAAGACCATACGCTATTGTTTTAAAGTAGCGACATTGTCGGTTACTTAAATTTTCGGCAGACAGGGAGAGATAAGTTGACAGCTCTGTTTCGTACTTTTTGGTACTTATCGAAACTTACTACTCCCCATGTCTGCCGAAAATTATGTGTGTTGGATTCTTATAGAATTCCAGTAACAATCAGGAACTGATTTTACAGAGCGGTCACCGGCCCAGCAGCAGAAATTGAAAATTAG
Organism: Eledone cirrhosa; assembly: GCA_964016885.1. NCBI lineage: Eukaryota > Metazoa > Mollusca > Cephalopoda > Octopoda > Eledonidae > Eledone > Eledone cirrhosa. The sequence continues at coordinate 269,931,634 of OZ024740.1, read as the reverse complement.
AATTGGTGCTCTGAAATATATATATATATATATATATATACTGTAGCAAATGTTTGGTGGGACGAGTTTAAACAATTTCTTCCAGATTACCTGCCTCTCTTTATACACTTAGGTTATATTTCGGAAACGAAATCACACTCAACCTGGGGCGGCCATTTTATTTTTATTTCTCTTATGACAGGCTGTGTGAGAGTGACCCAACGAAACTTGAGCACTTGTTTATGTCACAGTTGTAATAATATATATATATATATACACAAACACACACAGACACACACACACACATATATATATAGAGAGAGATTCACAGCGCCATTTATATTGGACGCAGTTAATCTTATTCTGGAAAACAACACTTTCTTCTTCAATGGAAAGAATTACATCCAAATTAGAGGCACAGTGATGGGAATGAAGTTTGCACCCGTTTACGCGAACTCTGTAATGGGATACTTAGAACAACAATTCTACCAAGAAATAGAGGAAAAATATAGTACTGACTTTAGAAAGTACATTGAAAAATCTTGGAAGAGATACCTTGATGACTGTTTCATCATCTGGACAGAATGTCTAGATACTCTGGATGAGTTCAATATTCTCCTGAATAACCTACACCCATCTCTCCAATTCACAAAATACATGAGTAGGACCAAATTACCATTCCTAGATATAATGATAATCAAAAACGACACCACCATTACCACGGATACATATTATAAACACACAGACACCCATCAATATCTGAATTTTAAGTCGGGCCATCCACCTCATACAAAACGCAACATCCCATACTGCCTAGCCAGAAGGATTTGTACCATTGTAGAAGATACGAATACCAGGTACAAACGCCTAACAGAACTAAGAGAATTTTTGCTCAAACAAAAATACCCATCTCGACTTATAGAAAATGGCATACAGCGGGCTATAAAAATACCTATACAACAACTTATGACAACCCAAGGAAGATGAAACCAAGAACTGGTAATTCCATTTATAATGACACACAACCCATGTCACCAGAATATCTTCAACACTGCCAAAGCAAACCTACCGATCATTGCTCAAAGTAATGAATTAAAAGGCTTAATCACAGATCGATCTTTGACTCATAGTAAAAGACAGCCGAAAAATTTGAAGCAATTACTAACAAAAGCAAAATTTGACCTTAACAACAAAGACCAATCATTCACTGTATCTAAATGCAATGATAGTCGATGCGACACATGTTAATCCATACACGCCGGTCAATATATAAAAACAAAAACTGGAAAAATATTCTCAAATGCAAATATGAACTGCAAAAGCAGAAATCTAATTTACTGCATTAAATGCCCGAATTGTGAAGAACTATATGTCGGTCAAACTGGAAATGCACTATCAGAACGTGCACGGGTAAACCGTCAGCAAATCAGAGACCCAAATGTCCGTCAGATACCCCTAAGTAACCATCTAGCAACATGTGGTCATGGAATATTTATAATATTCCCATTCTACAAAGTGAAATCAAGAGAAAAATAAAAGAAAAGAATTTTATTGATAAATTCAAACCCAAGATAAATGAACAATAATAATGCGTCAATAGTAATGTTGTCATGGTTTACTATGACCATGACTACGACCACCACCAACAACAACAACAACAACAACAACAACAACAACAACAACAACAACAACAACAACAACAACAACAACAACAACAACAACAACAACAACAACAACAACAACAACAACAACAACAACAACAATAAAAGTGATGTTGATGGTTACTAGAAAATTCTATTTTCATCATTTCTAAAAATAGCAAAACAATTGATGCTTTGAATAGGATCAATTAGTGGTCGTTAAACATGCTCAACCAACCGTGACGCCTAAACCAATCAACTTTAGTAATTTAGTGAAACTACACACCGATTGGTCGAAATTCAGTTTGCAAGATTTAGCATTCTGGAGCCACTTTTCACTGTATATAAGGTACAAAATTTACCCATCTCATTACAGTTGAAAATTGCAAACTTGACTGTCACCACACATTATGAACCTGAAGATTGCGAAAGCATGAAAGTAATTGTTCAATTAACACTTAACATTTAATATTCTATCATACTATTTCATTATAATACCATTATTAATTTTAAAGATTGTAAATAAAACGAGTAAATCAGACAAAGTTGGAATTCAATCATACACACCCGTGTATATTTATCTATCTATCTCTCTCTCTATATATATATATATGGTGCGGAAATTGTGTGTATTTGTGTGAGGATGTATTTAGTTGAAATGAAAGATGTATATGATTTCAAGTAGGCAAATATTGATATTAGCAACTGTTCAAGTATTATGAATACACGCGCAATCTTACAATCTAGTGATTCATATATCTGAAATAAAACGGTAATTTCATGTCAAATGTGATACCTACAATCCTAGTATTTATATTAACCTCATCGCTGCAGACTGCGTTGAAATGCATAGAATATAAAATGTAGGATGCCGTCTGGTACAACACCTGGAGTCAAAGAGAATCATTTATGTTACAAACTAGAGAGTGGTTATTGTTTTATTGTTTGTGTGTGAGAGCATGCGTGTGCGTGAGCAAAAACACACACAGACGCACACATACATACACCACAAACACACAAACACACACACATATATATATATATATATATACAGATATACATATTAAAATGCTTTTAATTAAGCATGCAGTGTATAACAAAATACACTATATATACATTCATTTATATATCGCTATTTCAGAGAGCCAATTCTAATTTATATATATATATATATATATATATATATATATATATATATATATATATATATATATATATATATATATATATATATACATATATATATGTATATATATTACATATATATGTATATGTATATATATTACATATATATGTATATGTATATATATTACATATATATGTATATATATATATATATACATATATATATATATATACATATATATACACATATATATATATACATATATATACACATATATATATATACATATATATACACATATATATATACATATATATACACATATATATATATACATATATATATATATATATATATACACACACACATATATATATATATATATATATATACACACACATATATATATATATATATATATATATATATACATACACATATATATATATATATATATATATATATATATATATATATATACACACACACATATATATATATATATATATATATATATATATATATAGACGTTAAACGATGATGATGATGATGATATGCAAAAATAAAAGGAAACTACACAGCTAGCAACGTAGTTCAATGAAAACGTATATTAGTTTAACGCTTTATTTAGTAGGAAAACAGTCCTTCATCTGAAGACAGAATAACAAATAAAATCGGAATAAAAAGATAGAGAGTGAGAAGAGAAAACAATGGAAATAAGCACGTGTGTATACAGTCATATATTTTGAGAAAATGGCTTTTGAGTATTAGATATACAATAATCCAGTATCTATTTTCGAAGATCACAAAGATATCTATCAGGAATGAGTGGCAAAGTGACACGTTAACAAAACTTTGAATACGTTACTTAGCCTTAAATATGTGTATTCATCATATTGCGTATTGTAACAAGCATGTTCATACCAACATTCTTAAAATAATCCATGGACCTCACGTCAATACATGAATCTAATATTCATGATTTCTCTTTCTATAAACGACAATACAAACCACAGGCTTGCTCACATTATCAATAATCAACTCTCAAATCCCGCCGAGGTTAACTTTGCCTTTCATCCTTATGGGGTCGATAAAATAAAGTACCAGTCACGCACTGGTGTCGATTTAATCGACTTTCCCGTCCCCCCAAATTACTGGCCTTGGGCCTATATAAGAAACCATTATTAATAATCAACTCTACTGCCTCATGCTAACTACTGATACCTGTACACAGTAGTTCTGTTGTGTGTGGGGGGCAACATTTTAACATCTAATTCACTGAACAGCCGAACATTTAATCAGCGTTTCTGTATAAAAAAAATATTTCGAATTTGGTAATAAAATATCTGTTACCTATCAGAAATGTTGGCAATATTGGATATTATTGTAACAGATGTATTACACAATAGTTGCATTATTGAACTCTTGTTCTCTGAATACTATCCTTATTTGTTTTTTTATATAATCACCTATAGTGGAGTGTCGATTGCTTATGTCCACCATATAACAATGAATATACTTATCATAAAGATTTAAAATAATCTATAAGGAGAACAGCAAATCAATAGATATTAAGACGAAGTTTTACATTTTAAAAAATACCAGAGACTACATTTTTAATTTAAAAGCAGTAAATCGATGTTAGAAAATAAACAGTTCAGAAACATAATAAATAAAAATGTTTTCAAATGTTCGAAGTCCATTCTGTTTGTGTGTGTCTTTGACCCAAATCCACACACATTATTTAAAGTAATTATTAAAGGGCTCTTCTAGAATAGGGTTATACTATTTAATATCTCGTCGTTGTGTATGAAGATGTTCTGGAATGACAAAATTCAGACAATGGTCCATAAAAAAAATATTGAATAGGAATGAGCATATTTCAAGAATAATATATTTAATAATGATTTCGAGTATAGGCACAAGGACAGTAATTTTTTTTTTTTTTTTTTTGTCGGGGGGAGTCAATTAAATCGACCCCAGTACTTTTCTGGTGCTTTATTTTATCGATCCCGTAAGGATGAAAGGCAAACCTAACCTCGGCGGGATTTGAACTCAAAACCTAAAGGCCATAACTATATGCTGCAAAGCATGGTGTCCGACTCTCTACCGATACTTCCAATCCACCGCCCAGTAATGTAATGTCTAGTATCGCGAAAAATTTCACTAAATTCAAATTTTCTGATACTGAAGTACTAGAAAACGTAAAATTATCAGTATTCTACTCTTTTAATGTTTAAAGTATTTAAACCTTTTATATAAAGTGTAAGGGTAAAGAACCCTTCGGTCACGAATGACCATGAGAGTTGCACCGAGAAAGTTCCTCTCCGAGGTACAAATCCGGGCAAGTTTGTTCATGGAAGACAAGCAGTCACTCATGCATACCAACCTCTCCTCGCCCCGCCACCGATGATGGCAAAGGGAAAGGCAAAAGTTGATACAGAACAGCACCAGTGACGTAGCAACTCATTTCTACACCTGAGTAAACTGGAACAACGTGAAATACAATGCCTCACCCGGACCGCGATCTTACAGCCTCTCGATTGCAAACCAAATGCTCTTCACGTTTTACATTTTACATACATTATTCCTTGCCATTCTGAGTTCAAATCCCGCCGAGGTTAACTTTGCCTTTCATCCTTTCGGGGTCGATAAAATAAAGTACCAGTAATACACTGGGTTAATTGCTGGCCTTGTGCCAAAAGTAGAAACAATTATTACTTACTACGGTAAGTAATAATGTTTGTAAAAATCCCGCCGAGTTAAACTTTGCCTTTCATCCTTACGGGGTCGATAAAATAAAGTACCAGTAATGCACTGCGTAATTGCTGGCATTGTGCCAAGAGTAGAAACAATTATTACTTACTACGGTAATAATTTCCAAATATATTCTTGGGTTTCCAGGACAATGGTGATAATTTCCATCGATAAAAAACAGCCCACTTAACGTTCAGGTAAATGAAAAGGTTTCTTTGCCTTCAGAAGTGTAGAATATAATATTTCGTCGATCTTATTCTCCGTACAATAGGAAGAAAATATTGAGGAGTGGGATAACGAACAAGAAGGATGATATGAGGGCGTAAGAATCCAAGAAAGCCAGAGTGTTGGATAGGAAAGGTGATGGGTGTAATATTTCAAATAAGTCGCGGGTATAAATGTAGATAGAGGTATTGTCGTACTCCCAAGTATCACAGAGGACTTACGACATTTGTAAAGCTGAATATATTATCAAATAATAGCGAAGCTATATTAGCTATAGGAAATAGGTCTTAAATTATACATGTATGTCCTTATCAATATGAATATTAATTTAAAACGATGATACCAAACGAACAATATTTTGTCATTACAAGAAGACAGTTGAACATGCAACTACACGTCTGTCCATATTTATATGTATACATCATATGTTTCTATATATGCGTGTTTGCATTTTGTTTTTCTTTCAGTCACATTTAAGTGAAAAGAAGGCAGTTGCGTGTAGCAAACAATTATTTGTAGGAATTCTATTTTCGTCCAAACTACACAGAAGCTCGGTGACAAACGAAATTAAATTTAGCCAAAAGAATCTTCTGCAAGAATATATTATTCTCTATTCCAATGAGGTAAATATTCTTCATATTACTTGTATGCAATGGAAGAAATAATTCCAGACACTTCAGAGATCTTCCGATAATATTTCATTTGCATGTATCAACGTTATTATCATCATTCCTTAGGCAAAAGCATTGTTTCGTAATGTAACACTAAGGTCTGTATGGGTTTGGAATATATGATTGGGCTAAAGATATTTTAAATCTAATTAGGTACCAGTATATATATATAAATCTAATTAGGTACCAGTATATATATATATATATATATATATATATATATATATATTTATAGTAATAATAATAAATTTGAAGACTAAAATCCAAAGATTTAATAAATATATATATTTATATATATATATATATATATATATATATATATATATATATATATATATATATATAATGCATTGCTGATTTCAATACATATTCCTATACATAGGGGAAATATGAATCGAAAATATATCCTTTTCGTTGAGTAGAGAATATCTAAAACCAGCTAGTACCCTTTATGTCATCTTATAATACACTAAGAAAACTATTCCAATAATATTCCCTATTAAATTTACGTTGAGAGATACCTTCATTAGACTAAAAATTTCCGTCTTCAATATCTACTTCATATTTTGCGGCATCTACTGACGTGGCTATTGCAATCTACTTATAAGTGTTTCTACTTTTAGTACAAGGCCAGCAATTACCCCAGTGCATTATTGGTTCTTTAGTTGCAACGTTAACCTCGGCGGGAATTGAACTCAGATCGTAAAGGGCCGTAACTCTATGCTGCAAAGCATGGCATCCGACCCTCTGCCGATATAATTGTTTCTACTTTTCGCACAAGGCCAGCAATTCACTAGTGCATTACTGCTACTTTATTTCTTTGACCCCGTAAGGATGAAAGGCAAAGTTATAATACCAAACAATTACTGTCTAAAACCGTTCTACATTTGGAACACTTTTATTCTCACAATCACTTGTTGGTCAAATCCTCTAAACACTATTTGTTAAATTAAAACATTTTGTTTTAATTTCGGTGTATGTCTCACCACAAGATGTTTGCTGGTCCATCTGTCTGTTTATTCTGCAGAACATCAGACTATGTCCTGTTCTGTGTATGCCATGGTTCAGAATCAGGTTCCCATTCAATGTACTGTATTCCCGTTCAATCGCGTTTCATTTATTTTCACTTTTCATTCATCGTTTTCATTTTTCATATTTTCATAATTTCATTTCATCTCATTTTTTTGTCTTTTCATTATTGATATCTATATAAGGGCGGTGGATTGGCAGTATCGGACACCATGCTTTGTAGCAAGCAGAGTTACGGTCCTTTACGGTCTGATTTTAAATCCCGCCGAAGTTAACTTTGCCTTTTATCCTCACGGGGTCGATAAAATAATGCACCAGTAACGTACTGGTGTCGATTTAATCGACTTTCCCCTCCTCCAAATTACTGGCCTTGTGCCTATACTAGAAATCATTATTGATATCTATTCATATTTCTCAATATTTATTTAACTTTTCCTGTTTCTATCCACTCACACTTTATTATATTTTTCCTTTAATCTCTTTATCTATGTCTATATTTACGTCTGGGTGCCAATTTCTCACTATTCTTACAAACTCGCAATATGGCATTTATAGTCCTTTCGAAAGCTGCTTTCTTTTTCTGTATATTTTATTGGACAATACCTGTCAAGTAAATGTCTATATGTAAATAAAATTTCGTTAGATTTTTCTGTAAATAAATTTATTCTATTAAAGCTGTCTTTAGTTTTTGATTTGAAATCGCCAAATTCTTCTTATTTTTTAACTCTACAGTATTCTATGGCTATGTTCTGTTTTAACCAGTCCTAGTTGTCCAAACTTTTATTTTATTACATTTTTCCAGATATTTTATATCATGCACTACTTAATCTTACAAAAGTCTATATTATGCACTATATTAATCTTACAAAAGTCTTTGGTATTTTATAAAACATTACTCACTCAACAACTGCGCATGTATTCACTATTGGGTTAGGTGCTCCCTGTTAAATTTCAGTGTGTGCAGATGAAGCTCATTTAACCCACGTTTCATACTATGTATGATCTGTGTATGATCTATGTATGTTTAATGATTCCGGCGAATCATATCACTACTTGAAGCCGATGAAATCCCTTTTCACTACTTAACCATCCACACAGAGATATCATTCTGAAGCAGCCCCCCAAAAGAACCTACGCCAACCTGCTTTACATATTTGATAAAAAAATCGAAAACAGTATTTAATGGAGACGTGTCTCACTTAACAATGCACATGCATATTGTCTACTCATATCATGGAAATTCCATTTTACTCAGTCTCCCTATTTGATGGCAATACGCAATACAAATCATCAACATTTCTATTAATAGTTCGCTTCACAATGTTTGATGATCTGTCACATCCTGACAGTAATAATATCGATCACCCAAACTATGAATCCTAGTAAGTGCCAAAGAATATCCAAGATTCTCATAACTGCTGACTCATTGCAAACTTCAAGTAAGACCTACCAAGAGTGGCACTGCTGTAGTACTAAATACGATCCTAGACGCCATCCAAAAGGACATCCATCTGATGTAAGCCTAAAGAGCCATTCACCAACTCCCTTCACACTCTAGTCCACAGCTCTCCTCTCACTTTACCCTTTCTGCTGCTACCGCAATTTACACGTTAGAATTAGCCCACAGGATACACATCCATACGAATCCGCTCAACCTGGCGGCTGTCTCCATTCATCAGTCATGTTTGTCACCCCTCTCACTTCGCCCAATCTGCCTTTCCAACAACATCAATACTCTCACTTACATCTTTTCGAGCTACATATCAGGGACGTCAAACAGAAATTTAAAAAGACCTGCTAATATCATAGTAACGGTTACTTAGGACCGTCTAACACCTTAACGAATTTCGACCATTAATCTTTTTTGATGCAGCTGTTGTTATCATTTAGCTGCTCGTTAAACTGTGAAGCTTTGTGGTTACGGTATTCAGCTCACAATCATAAGATTGTGAGTTCGATTCTCGGTGGCATATTGTGTCCTTGAGCACACTGTGTCCTTTATTTCCCGTTGCTCCAGTCCACTCAGCTGGTAAAAGTGAGTTGTACCTGTAGTTCGAAAGGCCAGCCTTGTCATATTCTGTGTCACGCTGAATCTTCCTGAGAACTACGTTAAGTGTACTCGTGTTTGTGGAATGCTCAGCCACTTTCACGTTAATTTCATGAGCAGGCTGTTCCATTGATCGGATCAATTGGAACACTCATCGTCGTAACCGACGAAGTGCCTACAGAAGCTGTGAACCAAAATACCCATGATCTTATATATTCTGTTCGTGCCTAATTCGTTTTTTCTTAGCAGCCAAATTTCTCACATCACACACTTTCATATAAGAAAATGTCGTAATGGATAATGTGCTCCTATATATATTACGCCTAAATTTAATAAGGGCCGGTCAGGGCTGGAAGAACTTCGTATATAAATATAATCAATAATGATCCCCGTTTGACTGCACAACAACATTTGTGGTCATCGAAGATGTTTAGCGTTCGTGGGTTTTCAAAACGTTAAAGCTTAATCAGCCTCATCATGACTTAACTTCTGTAATCGAATGAGGGCTGACATTTTCAGACTGCCATGGCTATAAGCAATATTCTAATCAGTTTTATTATTTCTAGCATATTATTTCAACATTCAGTTCATATTGGTATTTCTACTCATTTCTACTTTAAAAAGACAGTAATAAATTACTCTAAATATCCAATTAATATTCTTCCCTGTGTGACTTTTCAAATAATAAATACTTATTCTTGGCAAGAGCAACATCAAGCGATAATTGAATATTCAAGGTTATTCATTATATAAGATACGCCTTAATATTAATGCTTGTTATAACATGTGAAATTATAATTATACATTCAAAAATATTATTGATCATGCTTCAAATCTGCAACAGAATTTTCCTAGTAACCACTCAAACACGAGAAATGTGTAACTATTTATAATATATAGAAAGTGGTTTAACTATAATATGAAAGAAATATGAAATTTTTCAAAATGCACATTGCTCCTAATAATTTTGACAATATGCTGAATAAATTACATTGCATCTATGTAGTACGTAGATTGAACTATTGGTTATTAATCATATTAGTCACGTTAATAACAGTATAAAACATTAGATTTTATGATTAGTAATTCAGCTAGGTCATCTGCTATCCAGGAGATACAATAATAAGCGTTGAGAGTTGCTTTTATTGAAAAAAGAATAAACAGTCGAACATGTATAAGAAATTATTCTTGTCTGATTAGCAGAATTGGATTTTCTGGACGGCCTCACTATAGGAATATTTAATGTACTTGTGTATGTACATATGTATGAATATGTATGTTCTTCTGGTTTTATAATTTTACAAATGTTTACCAATAGGAAGAGAGTCGGTTTCTAACATAGATACAAGACTCCCTCATTGGAATTTAGGCAACATGAACAATGTAGATATGTCTGCATGTCTGCATGCATGCGTGTGCGTATAGGTATGGATATTATTGTATGTCCGGATGTGGTTGTTTTGAGTTATATGTGTGCATGTGCATATGCTTTGTATCTGTACATATGTATATGTAGTTATCATATGCAAAATCTTTGGAATGTTTTACATATTTTTACTGTTCCATTAATGGATTGCATTTGTAATTTCCTAACTAGTTGTGTTCTTTCTGTTCCTGTGAAGCCCAGCTTCTCAAGATTTGTATTGCGGCAGTTATTAACATACTGTAGTGCCCTAATAATCACAGGCATAAATCTGAAGGTGTAATCAGGGTGGAGTATCTGCAGATTTCTCATTAGTTCTGCATTGATATTCTCATTTTCGCTAATCTTTAATATTATATTGGCATCTGCTGGGCAGCTAACTTCCACTACTGTGCATGCCTTATTTGCTCTGTGCCATATAATTATATCTGGTATATTATGCCTGCATTTTATTGGGGTTTTTACTGCAATATTCTACCAGTACTCTTTCGTATTATGTATGTGTATGTGTTCCACATTGCTGTAGCTTTTAATGTGTTTATTATCGGGGCTATCTTTTCTACGGATTGCATTGTACAGTGTTTTGGTCACTACATCATGCCTCATAAGTAGATAGTAAAGTGATAACATCTTTGGGCGGCTGCTTATGACATGGGTGACGTCTTCGGTGTTAATTCTGCACTTGTTATCACATCTAGGTGTTTTGCCTGCTATGTATGTATGTATGTATGTTTATCTTTTTCTCTTAATTTCGAGTATATTTTTGAGCGGCCACCTTCCCGATGGCAAGGCTGTAAATAAAAGAAATTGCCATTCCTTGAATCGCAAGAATGTTTTGCAAATGTTGAAGGTGCCAGCTATCGCAGCGATCTGTAGACTATGAATTAGGTAGCTGCGCTCTTTATCCACAAATCCAAGTTCAATTATACACTGGTCCAAGCGGATTGGTATATAACCCCTAGCTCCAATAATGATGGGTATGAAGCTAAAGGTGTATCTTGGATACTGAATTTGTAAACTCCTCATTAATGGTCCGTAGATGTCCTTCTCCTGTATTTTTCTGACAACGTTTACATCAAGTGGGCAGCTGATCTCCACAACAGAACACGTATTCATTGTGTGGTCCCAAACAACAATATCCGGCCGGTTGTATATATGTATGTATGTATGTATGTATTTATGTAATGTACGTATGTATATTTGTATGTATGTATGCATGTATGTACGTATGTATGTACGTTCTGGTTTTATAATTTTATAAATGTTTACCTAATGACGGAGAGGGAGAGTTGGTTTGTAACATAGACACAATGCTCTTTCATTGGAATTAAGACAACAACAACTATTTAGATATGTATGCATATATGCATGCGTACGTGTGTTTACAGGTATGTATGTTATTGTATGGGGGCATGTGTAAGCTTTAAGTTATGTGTGTGCATGTGTAAATGTTTTGTATCGGTACATGCAGAATTTTTGGAATGTTTTACATATGTATGCATGACTGTATGTGTGTATGTATATATGTATGCATATATGTATGTATGTGTATGTATTGTATGTATGAGAAGGCAACGAAAGAATATCTTTCCCGTGATGAATGTGGCCGAGTTTCCTTTTTCAAAGCAGGCCTTGCAGATCAAATGAGCCACATAAGATATCATCAGTGAATAAATAATCATACATAAGAACTGGATGATTGAATCTTTCAAATACTTATTCCGGTCACGAGTTGACTTCATCAATGTATGTTTTTAGGTATGTATGTATGTATGTATGTATGTATGTATGTATGTATGTATGTATGTATGTATGTATGTATGTATGTGTGTTTGTATGTATGAATGTATGTTGGTGCTACTGGTAACATGTATCCCAGTACAACCTGTCTCATGGTCGGGTCGTTGGCGACTAAACTGCCAACCCCACCAAGGTTTCTTGGTGAGGAGGGTGACTTTGGACATCCTGCAGGACTAAAAACAAAACCTGTCAAAGGGCAAAGGAGCTCGTAAGAGTCAATGGCCATCAAAAATCACCGAGAGAGATGACCCCTTAGCTTTTGTCAAGGCAGAATTCTAGGAGAAGGAAAACTCTGATATAACACCTGCAACCCTGATGGTATCCAATGATGTTGACTTGTTCTTCTTTTTGGTAAATATCAACTTGGTTAAGAGAGTGGGACTGGCTTTGTGCAGTGCCTTTGCTCACTATAAAAGCTTCACGGCACAAGCATTGCTTTATATCTGGAGATCTCTCTGCACTTGTCGTCACATGGTACCATGGGCCCAGCACTGTGTGTCAATAATAGTCACAAGTGTAGTGTTTGTACCAGAGTTTTCAAGACGATGGCTAGACTAAAAAGTCACACTCGTTCAGCGCATCGGTAGGGGTTCTCTTACATGGATATAAAGTAGTTGCCGTACTCGAAAACGAGCTGGCAGCCACCATGTATGTGTGTATGTATATATCTGCGTTTGTATATATGTATGTAGGTAGGTATGTATGCATGTATGTATATATAATATATATATATATATATATATATATATATATATATATATATATATATATATATATATATATATATATATATATATATATATATATATATATATATATATTGTTATATTTGGGGAGGGTCATATTTGCGTAATATTGCCAGAATTAATAACAGAACACACTCACTGTTTGGTTGGTTTTCGCTTCTCGCTGTCTTTTATATATATATATATCTGCGATCTAACTTACTCGGTCCTCAATGTTGCCATTGACTGACCGGCGGTCAAAAATAATACAGATACAATATAGACAAACACATATATATATAGTTTACATAATTTACATAAATCTTTCGTTGCACATCTGCAACATCGTCAGTGGTGTTATATTCATTGTTCCTCCTGTTGTGTTGTATGTCTACGCCATTTTTTTTTTGTTCAGTCTGTCTATATATTTATTTATTTATTTGCTTGTTTGTTTATCTTATTTTATTTTGTCTTCTTTGCGCATGCGTTTGCGTGTGTGTATAGTGTTATGTGTGATGTGTGACTAGTGTGTATAGTGTTGTGTCTGCTGGGTGACTAGTGTGTGTTTATGTGCTTGTGTATGTATTTATTTATCTTATTTTATTTATTTTATTTAATTTACTTATTTATTTATACTTCTCTTAGGTCAGTGTTGTTTGTTTGGGTGTTGTTGTTGTTCCACTCATTCTTTCTGTTTAGCTTTGGTCTTCTAATTTCTATTTCACTGGCCTCTCTGATTTGCCTATCTGCTGGGTCATTCCTATGTTTAGATAATATTCTAATTTCTATGTTGTCTATGTTACCGTCATGTTGTTGTCTAGCATGTTCGTATAGTACTGACCCGTTTTTTCGTCCTTTTAGTTCCCCCCAGTGTTGGTCTATCCTTTCACCTATGCTACAAGCTGTCTCACCTATGTATGTTGTTGTCGTGTTTCTGCAAGTACCCTCTGTACATCTTATGCTATAGACTACGTTTCTAGTTTTACAGTTTATCCGGAGGTTCACCTTACATATGATACATTTCCTATTGGTACAGTGGGTTTTCTTAATAGGGTAGGTTTTGCTGATCAGGGATTTTATGGTGGTTCCTGGCTTTTCTACCACCTTTATTTTTAAGTGGGTCTTTCTCAGGGCCTTTCTACACTGGTTAGCTAATTTCCCTCCATGGGTGGCGTCCACAAACATGACACTCTGATATCTCTGGTTGTCGTACCATGATGTGGCCTTCCCTATCTTATGTCTAGCCCTATCTAAGCTATTCCATGATTTGCTCCTGTATAGTGGGCAAATTCCTTTCATGTCCAGTTCTATGAGGGTCTTATACTTTTCCATGGCTCCTTCGTATACTCTGACTCTGTCTCTTTGGTTGTAGCCAGAGAACTGCATGCGGTTGATGAAGTGTTGGATGTGTCCTTCCATTTCTGTTGGGTCGCACATGCTGGACACATTCTTCATCACTCGTACCAAATCTGCGATCAGAATATTAAACTTAGCACTACTGGACATTGCTGAGTTTTTGAGTATCAGGTATTTGGAGGCCATGGGTTTAGCATAGTGTGAGTGGAGAATTTGGGCTCTCTCGTCTATAGTGTTAATCCAGAGTTCTGTGTCTAATACAGGTAGTCTATTGTTAGGGTGTTTGGAAGGGAAGTCTATAGTTACAGTTATACTCTGGTGTATGGAATTAGCTATCTGCTGGATGCTTTCCATCGTGCTACGTTCTAAATCAAACTTGTTAGTGCTCTCTAGTGGGGGTGTTCTTATAACTATATTGATATCGTCTACATAACGAGAGTACATGATGAGGTCTATGGAGCTTTCATTAAGGAGATCTTTAAGTCTCCTTTCCCACCATACCATGAAAAGGTTGGCAACATCACCAGCTATGCTGACGCCGATGGCTGCTCCCTCATTTTGGGTGTAGATTTTCTCATTGAACTTAAATATGTGGCCCTTTAGGGTAGTTTTGATACTAGCCCCTATTGCATGTGCGACCATTTTTCTTACCTGATCAGTGTTTTGGGGGGTCCGTATAGCTTTGGTCCACCCAATCCACCTTCCTATGGGAGTCTTTTTAGCCATTGAGGTTATGGTGGGGGGTCTACCTCTTATAGGTCTACTAGGGCAGAAACATCTAAGGTCATGGCTGTCTAGGTAGTCAGTGTCGTGGGTAAGTCTAAGTAGGAGGCCCAGTTCGTCTGTGTCGACGTCGCAGAACTCCACCTCACTCTCAATGATCATCTCCACACATCTTTTCACAGCAAAATCAATGTTAATGGATGGGTACAGTGACACCACATCCATGCTGCCTATTATGCAGTTGGATAGGCTCCTGTTTTTGTTGCACTCACTGATTCTGCTGAGGAGGTCCTCTGTACTTTCACATACATCTGGGGACATCTTGATTATGGGGCGTATAACCATTGAGAGGAAGTAGGAGATCCTGTAGTTGCTAGCTATATTAGCTCCGCATACGGGTCTTGTTGGTGGTCCTGTTGTCGGGTCGTCGACTGTCTTGTGGTCTTTGCGGAGCCCATACAAGGGTGGTATGCCATTGTTAGACGCCTGGAAGTTGTTGGCAGTGCGTCTGCTTGGCTTTAGGATGTCAGTCCACATCATCATGTGAGCGTTGAGGATTTTTTCTCTCCCATCGTGTGTTAGTTGTGCAACTTCGCTCGTGTTGGTGATGTGGGGTTGCATTGCCTCGATGTAGTTCGGCATGCTATCTATTGACATCCTACCAGACTTATCTGTGGGTAGACACACTACCTCACCATCCCTTGTGCGCTGCTTGAGGCTAACCAAGCCTTCTACAGGTTTTATCCCAAGTTGTTGGGCCTCTGGTCTGCTCTGTCTCATAGTGTACCTGTCTACTACTTGTCTAATCTTATTTCTAGCTATGGTGAACTGTGCCTCCGTCTCGTCATCTATTTGATGTGGTATGCAAACTCTTTTATTAAAGGGTAACCTCGTAGGATAGATATTACCCATCTTATATGTTTTGTCAGCTGGGTTGAAAAATAGTTTCTCTAAGGGGTTGTCGTTATTTCTATCGTCATAGTTGTGTGTGTTGCTATTATTGTTATCATGGTGGTTGTTGTTGTTTCTATCATTAGCATTAATATTATTATTGTTATGATTGCTAGATGTATTGTTGTTTACTTCACCGTTATTGTTGTTGTTGTTACTGCTATTTCTACCATTGTGGTTGTTACTATTATTATGTTTCTTGTTTTTGTTGATGTTGCTACATGTACTATTTCCATTATTACCACTGTGGTTATTGTTGTTGTTGTTGTTCGTATTGTTACCGTTATTACTACTGTGGTCACTGTTGCTGTGTCTGTGGTTAACGTTTCTATTATTATTATTATTGTGGTTGTTGTTGTTCTGTCTATCGCTAGTATTATTACCATTATCACTATTTCTCACTTTCCTGCCATTGTTATGGTTATGGCTGTTATTTCTATACCCAGAGTTATTGTTTATATTACTATTACCGTTATTATTGTTGTTGTTGTTTACCTTTGCATTCCAACGTATTTTTGTGAAACACTTTTCCAGCTCCGTTTTGCATTCCATAGGGTTAATCTTTTTGTAGATGGCAAATTTTGGTGGTAACTTTAGGATTTGTTGTTCTTGTTCACTGATTAAAGTGTTCCCATAGATATTTACTGTGTGGTCATTGGTAAATTCTTCCGGTAGTTTTACATCACTCATACGGATGTTGTCGATGTTATCTGGGTATTTTTGAGAATATTCGATTTTCCTTTCTTGTAGTTTTTTCTTATTCATCCATTCTAATTTCTTCTTGAAATGCCTACAGCATTCGTTTTGAGCATATTTCGTTTCGCGTCGGATGACGCTCATGAAGTCATCTCTCTCGTTTGCTGTGATGAGATTTCGGATTTCCTTACCGTTGATGCGTTTTTGTCTGTAGAGTGCGTTGACTTTTGTGTATGTTGTTCTTTTCATATTAACTGTTATTGTGTGTTTTAGCCGTTCAGCTAAATAGGGCTAGACATAAGATAGGGAAGGCCACATCATGGTACGACAACCAGAGATATCAGAGTGTCATGTTTGTGGACGCCACCCCTGGAGGGAAATTAGCTAACCAGTGTAGAAAGGTCCTGAGAAAGACCCACTTAAAAATAAAGGTGGTAGAAAAGCCAGGAACCACCATAAAATCCCTGATCAGCAAAACCTACCCTTTTAAGAAAACCCACTGTACCAATAGGAAATGTATCATATGTAAGGTGAACCCCCGGATAAACTGTAAAACTAGAAACGTAGTCTATAGCATAAGATGTACAGAGGGTACTTGCAGAAACACGACAACAACATACATAGGTGAGACAGCTCGTAGCATAGGTGAAAGGATAGACCAACACTGGGGGGAACTAAAAGGACGAAAAAACGGGTCAGTACTATACGAACATGCTAGACAACAACATGACGGTAACATAGACAACATAGAAATTAGAATAATATCTAAACATAGGAATGACCCAGCAGATAGGCAAATCAGAGAGGCCAGTGAAATAGAAATTAGAAGACCAAAGCTAAACAGAAAGAATGAGTGGAACAACAACAACACCCAAACAAACAACACTGACCTAAGAGAAGTATAAATAAATAAGTAAATTAAATAAAATAAATAAAATAAGATAAATAAATACATACACAAGCACATAAACACACACTAGTCACCCAGCAGACACAACACTATACACACTAGTCACACATCACACATAACACTATACACACACGCAAACCCATGCGCAAAGAAGACAAAATAAAATAAGATAAACAAACAAGCAAATAAATAAATAAATATATAGACAGACTGAACAAAAAAAATGGCGTAGACATACAACACAACAGGAGGAACAATGAATATAACACCACTGACGATGTTGCAGATGTGCAACGAAAGATTTATGTAAATTATGTAAACTATATATATATGTGTTTGTCTATATTGTATCTGTATTATTTTTGACCGCCGGTCAGTCAATGGAAACATTGAGGACCGAGTAAGTTAGATCGCAGATATATATATATAAAAGACAGCGAGAAGCGAAAACCAACCAAACAGTGAGTGTGTTCTGCTATTAATTCTGGCAATATTACGCAAATATGACCCTCCCCAAATATAACAATATCTGTTTCGACACACGATTTCATATAAAAAACCTCGCAAAACTATATATATATATATATATATATATAAAAATGAATTTATGTATGTGTGTATGTATGTGTTCTGGTTTTATAATTTCACACATTTTTACCAATAGAGAGAGAGTCGATTTCGAACATAGACACAAGACTCTCTCATTGGAATTTACACATCAACTAGGTAAATTATGTATGCATGGATGTGTATGTTAGATATGGATGTTATTGTATATTTTGAGTTGCATGTGTATATGCTTTGTATCTGTACATATGTATATGCAGTTATTATATGCAAAATCTTTGGAATGTTTTACATATTTTTACTGTTCCATTAATGGATTGCATTTGTAATTTCCTAACTAGTTGTGTTCTTTCTGTTCCTGTGAAGCCCAGCATCTCAAGATTTGTATTGCGGCAGTTATTAACATACTGTAGTGCCCCAAAAATCACAGGCATAAATCTGAAGGTGTAATCAGGGTGGAGTATCTGCAGATTTCTCATCAGTTCTGCATAAATATTCTTCTTTTCTCTAATCTTTGATATTATATTGGCATCTGTTGGGCAGCTAATTTCCACTACTGTGCATGCTTTCTTCTCCTTGTCTTATATCATAATATCTGGTCTGTTATGCCTGCATTTTATTGGGGGTTTTACTGGAACATTCCACGAGTACTCTTTCATATTATGTATATGGATGTCTTCCACATTGCTGTAGCTTTTAATGTGTTTATGTATGTATGTATGTATGTATGTATGTATGTATGTATGTATGTATGTATGCATGTATGTATGTGTGTGTGTGTGCGCGCGTATGTGTGTGTGTGTATGTTGTTCTGGTCTTATTATTTTATTGAACGCTGGGTAATTGGTGGCCTTGTGCCAAAAGTAGAAACAATTATTTTATTGATTTTTCACCAATAGAGAGAATCAACTTCCTTTCATTGGAATTTAGACAAAATCAACTAGGTAAATCTTTATGTCTATACGCGTTTGTGTCTGTATGCAATTAGGGGTTGTATTGCGTATATGGATCTGTATGCTTTTGTTATATGTAATATACGTGAATATCCCTCAAAGTGAAAGCCAACATACCGGTTGTTGGTCCAAGATAGACTGCTATGCTTATGTATTTTACTCTCTCTTTAAAGCTTTCTAGCAACATAGCTATGCATGAGATTTTGCTGATAAACACGCAGCTTTTTATCCAATTATTCATTGCTGTATTGATGTGCAATAAATACCCCTGAATATGGGGTTTTGGTTATCATGCAGGCAATATATCTAAAGGAGCTCCTTCCCAATTCTCACGATGCTATCTGGATCATCTCGTCATACCTATTTATAGATGGGTTACGGGATATGATGCGACACTCAAATGCTATGCAACTGCCATCGTTAAGATTTTAAGTAGAGGGGGTCTGTCATTGTTACTGTGGAAATTTCCAGTGCTGGTTAGAACGTTTCGGGTATAACAAGAAATGGCTCGGATCTCGGCTCACATCTACTGGTGGAGTCCAAGTGTTTGTGTCAGCATAGACACATGTAACCCATTGGGGGCTACTAATTAATTGTACGAAGAAAGTTCCCCTAGTTTGTCAGGACTACCTAGCTCTATACGGACGTTTAGATTGCTTAAATAAATAAATATTTGCAACACTCACACACACATACACACACACATAAATATATATATATATATAAATTAATAAAAATAATGAATAAAAACAAAGAAACAGTTCGTTATATTAAAAAATTCATCATTTTACGATCGTTTCTAGGATATATATGTGTGTGTTGGTATGTATATCATATAGATCTATGTAAAACTTTTACAAACTATCAGAGGGAATATACATACATACACATATATATGCTGTCTTCATCGAAAACATGTTGAATACATCTTTTCATGATATTTGGATTACATTGAGTTCTTCATACGGATTGGACACTACCGTATATTTTGGTAGATTTATCTCTCTCTCTCTCTCTCTCTCTCTCTCTCTCTCTCTCTCTCTATATATATATATATATATATATATATATATATATATATATATATATGCACATTCTAATACACTCACATTCACTAATCTCTAGAGCTGTCTTGGCAGTAAAAAATGTCTTGCTATTTTGTTCGTGATCGGTATGAATGCTGTAGAAATATTAAAGAAGTCGGAAAGTAAAACATACCTATGTACTCACATATACAATTAAAGTGCTAGATAGATGCACATTCACAATCACATCCGTGCATACATGCACACAAATACGTAATCTTCACATTAATACAACCAGACACACAGCTATATATACACATACATACACACATTGATAAGTATATATATATATATGTGTGTGTATATTTAGGTGTGTGTGTGTATATATATATATATATATATATATATATACATATATGTGTGTGTGTGTGTATATATATATATATATATACATACATACATACATACAGACACACACATGTGGTTTTACTTGTGAAATTTCAATTCAATAGATTCTCAGTTTGAGTAACTAAACTTGTTCATTGCAGTTTAGACGACATACATATATAGTTTATATATATATATATATATAAACTATATATGTATGTCGTCTAAACTGCAATGAAAAAGTTTAGTTACTCAAACTGAGAATCTATTGCATTGAAATTTCAAAAAATTAAAACCACAATATACATAAATACATACATACATACTTATATATACTTATATATATATATATATATATATATATATATATATATTTACACACATTGAGAAATAAACCAATCACTTCTAACTATATCACATTTTAATTTACTTTATACTATACACACACACACACACACACACACACACACACACATATATATATATATATATATATATATATATATATAATATTCCAATATATATATATGTGTGTATGCCTGTATGTTCAACTCTTCTGTGCCAAACCATCTTTATGTATTGCAAATACTAAAATACTTATCAGTTTTCAGGAAAATATATGAATTGACACGCAATAAATTAGAAAAAAAAATGAATATTTCCAGATTATAACGTGTATACAGCCATAAAAAAAAAAAGTAATCTTACCCACCTCCCAACCTTCCTTTATTTATGATGACTGCGCTGAACTAAAAGTACTTAATTTATGATTTGATATGAAATTTAATTGACTATATGATAGTGCTCACTAGGGGAATATCAAAATTACTGAACAATTTTGATGACTTGTAATAATAGGTTGCTTTTTTAAATGGATTTGATTTTATCCCAAATGCAATACGTCTCCATCTACTTTAACAAATATAAAAATCCTGGGAATATTAATCATGTTGTTTCTAATTGCTCCTGACAGGTGGCATTACTTGTTAACAACACTAATGTACTTTTGAGTACCTTAACACGATGTTGCTGCTTTTTAGCTCAAGAGAATGTCAAAGGTTTTTAATACATAACCGATCATTATTATAAATATATAGGGCGGTGGATTATTATAAATAACCGATCATTATTATAAATATAAAGGGCGGTGGATTGGCAGTATCGGTAGAGAGTCGGACGCCATGCTTTCCAGCATAGTTACGTCCCTTTGCGGTCTGAGTTCAAATCCCGCCGAGGTTAACTTTGCCTTTCATCCTTACGGGGTCGATAAAATAAAGTACCAGTAATGTACTGGGTAATTGCTGGCCTTGTGCCAAAAGTAGAAACAATTATTATAAATATATGATTTAGGTTGTTGAATTAGCTATGCCTTTTCTCTTTATATGGTGGGAATATGGTTGCTATTTCTAATATATCGATTGACCGCAGTGTCACTCCCTCGTCATTCGACACCTTAATATCGACTTATTCGATAGCCACAAATCCAAAGATCTGTAGGCTAGTTGACAGTCAATTCATTTCACATTAGTGTATTACTGTATTGATCTTATCGATTCTGATAACATATAATTCTGAAACCCCAAATCTGCAGGGTAGAACATTCAGTCAACTCATTTGAAATTATTATATTAAGTATTGATTTCATTGATTCTGAAATTGCGGGTGGTCAAATCTTTACTCAGTTTAAAGTTAGAAGCATGAAACAAAATTTATACATAATTTCATTAGGGTATCTGGTATGTCTCTGTACTAAATGATCTCATGTTACTTTAACAAAATATAGTATTTTCGGCCCCTCTTTTCATGTGCCAATGGAGCAGCCAAAGAACGAGAATGTAAGCGTTGGCTGAACACATTTGAAAGAGCAGTTCACGTTCCCTGACCTAATGTTCTAAGGTTGTACGACACATACATACCTAACATATATAGCTGTTCGCTGCAAATCAATTTCGAGTAATGTAATCGCTTCATACATAAGCCTTAACATCACCGAGGTGGTTTTGAGTCCTGCTAGGGACTTGCCTATGGTCAGCAATTCCATACATCACAAAAACGCCTCATATCAAGCGATACATACCTACCAGGCAAAACACCTAGATGTGATAACAAGTGCAGACTCTGCAGAATTAACATCGAAGATGTCACCCATGTCATAGGTATCTGTCCAAAGATGTCATCGCGGTACTATCTACCTATGAGGCATGACGTAGTGGCAAAAATACTGTACAATGCAATCATAGAAAAGATAGCCCCGATAATAAACCCATTAAAAGTTACAGCAATGTGGAAGACATTCATATGCATAATATGAGTACTGGTGGAATGTTCCAGTCAAAAATCCAATAAAATGCAGGCATAACAGACCAGATATTATGATATGGGACAGGGAGAAGAAAGCATGCACACTAGAGGAAATTAACTGTCCAGCAGATGCCAATGTAATATCAAAGATTAGCGAAAAGGAGAATATCAATGCAGAACTAATGATAAATCTGCAGATAGTCCACCCTGACTATACCTTCAGATTTATGCCTGTGATTATTGGGGCACTGGGATATGTTAGTAATTGCCTCAGTACAAATCTTGAGAAGATGGGCTTCACAGGAACAGAAAGAACACAACTAGTTAGGAAACTACAAGTACAATCCATTAATGGAACAGTAAAAATATGTAAAACAGTAAAAACATTCCAAACATTCTTCATCTAATAACTGCATATACACATGTACAGATACTAAGCGTATACACATGTACAGATACAACTCAAAACATACACATCCACACATACAGTAACATCCATATCTACACATGCATGCAGACATGTATACATATCTACCTAGTTGATGTTGTGTAAATTCCAATAAGAGAGTCTTGTATCTATGTTAGAAACCGACTCTCTCTCTATTGGCAAAAGTTTGTGAAATTATAAAACCAGAAGAACATATACATATAAACATATATAAATACATACAATAGCGGCACTACGTCGGTTACGACGATGAGGGTTCCAAATAAACAATCTACGGAACAGACTGTTCTTGAAATTAACGTGCAAGTGGCTGAGCATTCCATAAACAGGCGTACCCATAACGCTGTCCTCAGGGAGATTCAGCCCGACACAAGATCTGACAAGGCTGGCCCTTCGAATTTCAGGTACAACTCAGCTTCATCAGCTAGGTGGACTCGAGCAACGTGAAATAAAATGCCTTGCTCAAGGACATAGCACGCCGCCGGGAATCGAAACTACGATCTTACGATCTTGAGCCGATTACCCTAACCACAAAGACACGCATCTTCACACATGCATACATACATACATACATACATATATACATACATACATATATACATACATACATACATACACATATACCTACATACATAAATACATATATACATGCATACGTACATACATACATACATACATACATACATGGTGGCTGCCAACACGTTTTCGAGTACGGCCACTACTTTATATTCATGTAGGACAACCCCTACCGATGTGCTGAACGAGTGTGACTTTTTAGTCCAGCCAGCGACTTGAAAACTCTGGTACAAACACTACACTTGTGACAATTATTGACACATAGGGCTGGGCCCATGGTAACATGTAACGACAAGTGCAGAGAGATCTCCAGATATAAAGCAATGCCTGTGCCGTGAAGCTCTTATAGTGAGCAAAGGCACTGCACAAAGCCAGTCCCACTCGCTTAACCAACATGATACATACATATAAACATACATACAACAACAAGATTTCAATCCTATCTGCTTCTCACACCCCTTTGAAATTATCGACATCGCTGATATCACCGCTCACATCTTTCTTAGCTCTCACAATCCTTCAATGCTGATGAAGGGTTGCAAATCTATGCTCTTTATAGCAATTAACTTCATCGAATCTCAAACGGCAGGTAATCAGTCTAACGAGATGGTCATATTCACACTCTTGTCTCTTTCTCCCACTCTCATGATTTATACCTATATGTGTAGTGTGTCATATTTAAGGTGATAATAACCGCTCTGCCTCCACCAAACGTTTTTCTAACACTCTCAATTCCAACATAGTTTACATATTCACTACCTCTCACTTCGTATTGTCTACTGGATTTCGTAAATCAGGATTGACTGGAAATTTTCATTGACTCGTGTCCCAGTTATTTTAGCAGTTAATGAAATTACTTTTCATGCACTCGCCTGATATTAAAATTCCTCTCGAAACAGTACATCTATGGGTTTCAGCCGTCTTCTGACTCTTGAGGTGATGTGTTATTGATGGTATTGCATTTGGCTCACACACTCGCTCCGCTTATGATTGGTGATTTTGATTTACATTTTATTTCTAAAGTAGTATTGGCATACTTGCCATATCTGCCAAAGCATCTACTTCCATAAATATTGTTCTAAACTTAATTTCCCCTTATTCGACAACATACAAAGAACCTAAACCCTTCTCGGCAAATCTTCACCGACTTCAAAACTATTCCAGTTTTGTCATTACAAAGAGCCAAAATTTAAACACACTACAAATATAAAAGAACACACAATCGTACACACGTCTCTAACA
>OZ024740.1:269821077-269901077 GCA_964016885.1 Eledone cirrhosa | reverse complement strand
ATTGGCCAAAACTGCTACTATAGTTCATAGTAACGGTTCGGCTGCTGTCTTCTTAACAAAACACTCCTCACTGATTAACCTCGATGTCACGTGATTGATTCTTTTGAATTTTCCACCGACGCAGTAGGCAGTGATTTTTTCAATGGCTTGGAACTTAGTCCACGCTTTGCTTTTTTCCATCTACTGAATTATTTTTGTATAAGTTCCCTGTGTCCACGCATTGCCTGGAAACTTAGCTGAGAATAGACTTCCCAGATGACGAAAGGCCTCTCCGTACGTTTCTTCGGAAACTATGTTTATTCCCTTTCAGAAACTAATTAGTTGGAGTGAAATTTTAGTAAGTAAGTTAATTTTTATAATTTTCTTATTTTACGTCTTTCATATTATTGTTCTGCATCCCCATGCATTGAACCACAAAGTTACTAAGACAAAACCTATATATTTGCTGGCATAGGTATGCATCTGTATATATATGTTAGTAGATATACTAATTCTTTATATATATATATATATATATATATATATATATATATATATATATATATATGTATATATATGTATATACATATATATATATATATGTATATACATATATATATATATATATATGTATATACATATATATATATATATATATATGTATATATATATATATATATATATGTATATATATATATATATATATATGTATATATATATATATATATATATATATATATATATATGTGTGTGTGTGTGTGTGTGTGTGTGTGTGTGTGTGTGTGTGTGTGTGTGTGAGTGGGTTTGTGTATTTGTGTGACAGATTTTACAACAATGAGTATAACCTTTCAAATATATTTTCCCTATCCATTTCTCTGATAACGTTTCACTTGCAAATTAAATCCTATAGGAACTTTAGATAATAGTAATGCCGTGAAGGTTATTTCATCTAACTAATACTATTTCATGAATATATGTTGTCAAATGATGCTTCGCATAATTCGCATTTGCTTTTGATTTTCACACTTACGAGGTCGATAATATAAAATAAATAACCTGTAACACATTGGGGAGATTTAATCGATTTTCCCTTCCTCAAAATATGTTGGCCTTGTGTATAAATCAGGAATCATTACTTACATCTGCCACAATATTTAGGTTTCTTGGTGTGTCGCTTTGGAGGATTAGAGTAAATATCATTTGAGACCAAATGATATATAATGACCTCTGTTATATCACTAAACGCTTTTGTCACATAATAAAACACATCTACAGTATATCCTTTGGTTGTTTATCAGATACGACTGGTCAATTATCCTATGTAAATACCTAGCATCGTTTAACCTTGTTTTTATATACTATACTTATACAGAAAGATTGCTTACCTGTGTTGTTGGTCGTTTATTTCCAAAAGAATATTAAACTTTGGAACATGTTTTAATACTAACACTTATAAGTTATAAATGTTATAAGTTATAACCCATCGTATAATATTTCTGATTCATTAGCATTTAAAGAAATATACTAGTTTAGGAAAAAATATATTTTACGAGGTGAATTGTTATGTGCTTTTGTTATAAATTACCACATTATTTTGAAGTATTGTGTTTTGTCAAAATTATTGGAAAACGTAATTTTCTGGAAAATGTAGGAAATTGCGATGATAACTTGTTGGTTTAATAAGTTTTCTGTTACTGAAATAAATAAATAAAACCATCCAATACTGAGTATTCGGTTTAGTTGAAAAATAATAGGAAATATATTGACTGTAACGATATTTAATGAAATTAATTAAAATGTATTCAGTTTGCAAGATAATAAGTATTCAAGAGAACCGAAAAAGATTACATTTTGTATAATATTACTTCCACCGTAATGCCATAATAAGTGAAGCATATTTCAGTGTCTCCATTATAATCTTGGAATCAGTCAATATGACTATGTCGAGGGCTCGTTAAATGTATTCAAGAATATATCTATAATGTATATAAAATGAACATGATAGAACATTCATCTAAAATTGAATATTATGTTCAGAGTCAGTCTCAAATGAGATTTTCAGATTATTATTAACATGATTTGTTTATTCTATTTTATAATTCATATATGATTCATCTGTGCAACAAGTTTAAATGCTTATCAGAAGAATTACTGTGGGAACTCCATAATGGTAAATGAAAAGTTTTAGTGTTGTTATCTCACAATTTGCTTGCATTATGTTATGGAAATCCATGATGAAAGAAAGTTTACACGTAAAATCAACATCCCTGCCTGCAAAATAATGTCTGTTCTCGTACTAATCAAACGTTGCTTTTAATCAGTGGATGTGGGAATATACATGGGATGTATTTTAATGTAAATATTTATATAGTTTTACAAAATATGTAACATGACTACAACTAATATTAAATGAACACTCCCATTAAAGCAAACTATTTAGTAGGGTTTTAATACAATAGAACGTTTATAGACTCTCTAGATCACATGACTCAAAGGTTCTTACAGAAACAAATTTGTCTTGAATTAAAATCATCTAATGTTTGTTAATGCTTTATATTCTTTCTTTGGAGAAGGCAAAGTATAACGATCCTAATTCGACAAAAATAATTTCTGGTAAAAAGGAATTATGAGCATGACTAAGTTAACCATACCAATTACGAATGCACCTTATACGATGCAACATTAGATTCGTCATTTGACGTGTTTTTTCGTATCGAGTGAAGAAGAATGTCTCCTCAACTTCAACATTAAAGACACATTCTTTCTATTATTCGCAAAATGCTAGTATTTTGGGGAAAACGAAAGGTCGAGAATATTGACACCAGTATTTAACAAGTACTTTATTTTAGCCCGGAATGATGTAAGCCAGAGTTTACTTCGTTGGTATCTGAACTCAAGACGTAAAATGTCTCAACAAACAATTTTCCGATGCTCCCCCAAAATAATAAATATCATTTCATCTCAGGCTCAGTTTGCAAAGAGATCAATAAAATATAGGACGGCTAATTTACTAATTATGAATTTCATTCTTAATATAAATATTTCACTATATTTCTCACCAGGATAATGGATCTTAAATACATTCAGCAGAATGTGACCAAAGAAATTTATGGTTTACCTTTGACACAAGGCCAGCAATTTGAGGGGAGTGTATAGTCAATCAAATCAATGTCAGAATTTGACGGGTAATTTGAAGATATTGTGTTCCTGCTTAGTGTTTTTCAATACTCATTCAGCATAATTATCAACATAGTTATTCCAGCTTCAACAATTACATTTTAGGGCAGCCGTAAACTATACGTTTTCTGTGTCCTTCCGTTTTATTTAGGTGGTAGCGTGTAATTTTGAAAGATTTGTCTCATATCTTTAGTATGTCGAGCGACTATGCAGAGGCTCCCCATTCGCCAGGGTTATGGATATTTACCAATGCTTTATATCAAGGTAACTTAAGCGTATGAATACCAAATATCAAATAAGAGTTTCGTAGTTTACCAATTATTTATATCGTATTTCATTTAGACTATCATTTACTTTTTTCCCACATACACTGTCGTTGTAATACAACAGAATAAATTTCACTTCCAGGCATACAAACGAAAGATTTAAAACAATTCTGTTTTGGTCTATAATTATGAGCATAGTACAATTCCCATAAATTGCGCATAGTTAGTTAATATAAGCCGTTCATATATAGTAAATGTTGGTAACGATTTCAATTTACATATTTCATAGGCCGCTTGCCTTAGTGATATGGTACCAGTTTACATTGATTGTTCAAAATAATAAGAATATCTTGGAGATATCATTTCCTTAGTTCAAATTATATCAACAGAATCCAACCCGCGTTTAAGAGGACATTAGGGAAAAGATATCTGTGACTGCAAGTGAGAAATCAAAGATTGTCGATTCATTGATTTATTGGAAAATGTTCTCTGTAAAAGATATATAATCATAGATATCAAATCAATGAAACTGTTTGGCCTTTAAAGTACCTATAAGTCAACAAGGGAAATCTCAAGGTTGAATTATGTCACAATAGTTCTCAGGAAACGACATTTTTATACCTTAGTAACTCTAAAATTTTGCCAAACATCTAGTTTGCTTCCTTATTCTAAATATTGTCATCAATATTCGATTCGACATTTTGACTGGATAACTTTTGTTCTCTTTATTTATTTAATCTTTGAATGGATTTTGCATTGAAAGCTTGCAATAAAGAAGCCACGCAGTCTATTTTAGAGCCAATTACCATTATTTTATTCACAACCTATAAACTATACTCACATACAGACACACACATACTCACACAATTATTATTATTAACCCATCACAATTCTAAAGCGTATTTCTCATTGAGGAATTCACATTAGACTTTGGCTCATTCAATCTCTGAGAGATGAAATAGAAATTCTGTGACCATTTGGAAAAATGAAGGCTACATATGTCAATTCAATTAACTGCGTTTACTGAAATTGCCCTCAACCAAAAGAAATAAACATTGTCTTTTATCAAATTGTTATGTTTAGGTGTGTCATTTTCTATTTCTACTTTCACTTCTGCATGTCAAAACATGTAAATTTGATTTGAACTGCAAAACAAATAAATCAATAGATATTATACAAGTGAAAAATACGTAAGATATGCATAATCTATAATATACAAATTTAGAAGAGTTGCTGCATATTTTCCTCTCTTTATGGTGTTTTTATATTAATTTTAAGAATAAATCTTTATAAACAGAGTTACAAGATTTTTTGGCTTCAGGGAAATCAGATTTATACAACAGAACTTCAAGTCATTTAATATTTCACCTCTTATAATCATACCTTATTTGAATTATAAAAAAAATCGTCGAAGCTCAGATAATGAATGTATCTGATCTTGAATGTTTAATCAGCAGTATGTAATGCATAGGAATTAGAGAATTGTGAAGAACGTATACGCGTCTGTTATTCTTATCATAGTGTGGCTCAAAGAGCAAATTTTAGGTGGAGAGATGACAGACATACTTTCTATATAGCTGGATTAATCACGCAACGCAACATAAGATTCAGTTAAATTTCAATGCAAAACGAAGGTTCCACATTAGGTGCTTATAAG
The DNA here is from genome assembly GCA_964016885.1 of Eledone cirrhosa. NCBI lineage: Eukaryota > Metazoa > Mollusca > Cephalopoda > Octopoda > Eledonidae > Eledone > Eledone cirrhosa. The sequence continues at coordinate 269,895,998 of OZ024740.1, read as the reverse complement.
AATGGGTTAATTCAGAAGCATTCCCATTAAGCAGATGTTGGTGTTAAAGATTTTAACGACGGCATATACTTCACATACACTTACCTAGCGAACTAGATAATGTAGACACTGAGGCGGTCAAGGCATTTTCCCAGGTTAATACACGTTTCATCAAGCCTGTTGACTAGCCTTCCAAACATGTATTTAACGTAGATGAAGCAGATTCCTTCTGTAAAAGAATTTCATTCTACACTTCTATTCCTCTAGAGGAAAAACAATCGTTTCTTGTTTCAAAATTAAAGCAGACTGAATACTTGGCTATCATTGTATGTTCTTGTTTATCATTCAGAATCACTGCAATAGATAAGGGGAATATTATAAATGCATCTGTTTGTGATCTGAGAAGCAGAAGAGGGTGGGGTAACTGTAATATCATCACTAAGATTAAGGAAATCACAGACCAATCTTTTGAGCTTTATCCTAACTGAAGATACGTAAGCAAAAAAAAGACAATATATTGTAGACATAATATATTGTAAAGACATAATATATTGAAACCATGAATTCATTCCTTGACAAGCAAACAACATGTGAGAAAAAAGCACAATCTGATCTCTTTTGTCATACACAATCTCAATTCCAACAATGAAATGTCTCTCTGTTGATTTTCAAATGAGTTAATGGTAGATAGGCCTGTGAATTTGTTATTAAAGTTATTTAAGTTAACTTGACTTGTGACAGTATCTTAATGTAACATTAGATCTTAATTAATTAAATGTCCTTTCCAAGTTATTAATAGCTGTACATTCCCGTGTGAGACATCATATTGTTTAAGGCTTTCGCAAAGGATTAAGTGCTTTGAGGGTGTGATATCGAGGCTCTGGATATTTCAATCTATAATCTTTATGTGTTCCTGTATCATATGTTTATACGCCTATTATATAGAGTTAAATTTGTAGGAAAATGGTTACATCTACAGAAAAACATTGAATCGGTGTAGAAATATCGCCAGAGATAACAACGTTTAAAATATGTAAAGAAAGAATTAAAGATACATTGCGCCATATATTCACAAACCTATGGACATTTGCTCCCATGATATTTGCATGATTGTTGTGATACTAAGCGAAAGTAGAACATGTAAGCATATACGGGGGATTATATGAATTTATTGGGTGGAAATAACTATGTTGGTCATATATAATCAACACATACGAATGTTTACTGAATATAAAAACTATATTGCATTTCTCTCCTTTACACCCTGAATAGAAATAATATTTGAATGCACTGCGCAGGCTTCCTTGAGAGGATGAATGTCTCAGTTACCGCAGCGCTGATTTTCATTCCTGTCATGCATGAATCCTATCAAGTGCATGTCAGAGATCCCCTTCTGACAAGTTAAGAAATACTATTTTTGACCTTACACTGACCAGTCACAATAGAATTTCTAAACCAGATGTGCAGGTCCATCCCGTCCATGACGATTATGAACAGGAGAGTTGATAGTATGTAACCCAGGCGGAGACCGGCGCCCACATTAAGTGTTTTCAAGCACCATTTATACCAACATAATTACTAGGGCCTTCATATAGGGACATCAGGGTAACAAGAAGCTGTCGATCGATCCCCTACACCTGCAGAACCGTTCACAATAATTCCTATGGAATACCTTTTAATGGTGAACAAAATAAGCATTCACGTCTTTGCAGTACTCCCACAATTTATCAAAGACCTACCACAGTGCTGCATCCGGGGTGAAAACCACACTTAATTTGCTATCTTGAACTCGACAATAATCTCACATGTCTTTTCCAGACCTTTAGCATATATTCTTGACTTTCATTTTGAAACTTGGGATTATCTTTCCCGATTGTTATTGCTTGGGTGTCTTTCCAGAGATCCAGGCCACCCGGTACATACGGACCAACCAGAGAATACCTTCGTATTTAAGGCTTCTAACATCTCAGATCGAATTCCATCTTCACCAGATGCCTTGCCACAATTGGACTATTTAATCGCCCTTGTGACCTCATCGTACGAGAGGTTAGTCATCCCTTCCAGATGCACCTCATGAACATCAGAATATTCTGTTATGAAAAGGTTTAGGCGATCAGCAAAGTATTCTCCCCACCTCACAGGATGTACTTTTCTGAAACATTTGGTCATCAAAAGAAGGGAGGTAGATATAAATGCCAAACTCACTATCTTCAAATCAGTAACCATGCAGGCCTTTAACTATGGTCATGAAGCATGGGTAGTGACCGAATGAATGTGATCGATATTACAAGCGGTAGCGAAGGTTCTTTGGAATAGCTTTACTCGATAATGTGCGTAACTCAGAGACTAGAGAGTCGCTCCGGGTAGAGTCACAACTTCTCCAAATTTAGAAAATGCAGCTCCAATATTTTGGCTAGGGGGGGGGGTCTAGAATGTAACAGGAAAGAATCGCTGGACAGATTGTACGGGCAAAACGAACCTGCGAGTGATCCACAGGTAGACACCGTGTAAGATGGCTGGATAACATCCATGAGCTCAGCTTGTCTTGCTTGGGGATTCAGGCAGATCAATTGGAGAAGGTTGCTTCTGACAGGACCTAATGGAAGATGTGCTTCAGGACAGCGCCCCCACTATCTTTCCAGGAATAAGTGGGAGAAGAAGAAGAAGAAGAAGAAGAAGAAGAAGAAGAAGAAGGGGAGGAGGGGTGGAGGAGGATAGATGAGGAGGACGAGGAGGAGGTGTTGGTGGTGGTGGTGGTGGTGATGATGGAAGAAGAAGACGAAGAAGAAGAAGAACTCTCATATGTAGGTAAGTGGGATCTGATATGCTCAAACATGTTTTCGTGTTGGGTACTGAATTAATTATTTACGATTATTGAACATTGACGAAGGTGTATAATGAATGTATTCAAGCAGGGTGTAACACAGTAATAATCGCTTTCATACCAGAGCTATACTTATAGTTATCTTTAAAGCTCTGTAGGTTTCTCAACTAACTGATTGTTGACATCTATGAAAACTGTTACTGGAAAATGACAGGTACTTATCATGGAAACAATACATATTCTATAATCATTACTTTCTATGTAGGTAATATTCAAGAAGCCAAATAACGAAGAAGCTCAGTGGTACGCTTAGACAAATATTTGTAAAATATCACCAATTTCGTTTCCTTAAATCTCTTTTTATGATTTTTTTTTTCGTGTGCGCAAAATAAATATCAATTACACATTTTAATATGAGATAGCGGAAGACATTATATTCAAACTATATTCCTAAAAAAACATCACTACAATGTATGTGTAGAAAACTATGTGGGAAACTATGGAAGCAATAATGCAATGTGTTACCAGAACTATAATGAGCTTAGTATTATAACAATGAGTCGTTTCATCTGTAAAGTAAGCCAAGCGATATCTATTAATCGGATACATAAAAACGTAGGAAAGTATATAGAATTAGATTTTAACTGACAAGTGATTGGTCTCATTCGCACAGATATTGTATTAGTTAAGCTGTTTCAGTTTATCTTGAATTGAGGTCAAACCTAAATGGAAATGGAGATGCTTTTGAAGAATAAATCAAAATTTGAGATTTGTACCTGATGTAACCAGTTACGATAGTGGTGATTGTTTCCTGTTTCGGCACTTAAAGTGGGACCTTAGACAAGTGTTTTCTGTTATAGCCACGGATTGGGCAAACTATTATGAGGGAAGTGTGGCAGCCAGACATTATATAGGAATACCCTCTACATGTGTATATGCTTCTTTGTGTATGGACATGTGCACATATAAGGTTTACCAAGATCACATAATCATCAGTTCAGCCACCTTTCCTCCGTACACAAACGCACACATTCTAATATAAATAACATTGCACGGACAACAGCTCTTCAGATACGTCATAGTGAAATACGAATAAATAAATACACACACATACAAACTGACACACGCACGCATACGCACACGCATGCATACAAATACACAAGGTAACTTTAACAACACGACGTCTATCTCCCTTGTAATATTTCAATATATGTGAGTTCAAATCCCGCCGAGGTTAACTTTGCCTTTCATCCTCACGGGTTCGATAAAATAAAGTACCAGTCACGCACTGGGGTAAATTTAATCGACTTTCCTCTCCCCCAAAATCACTGGCCTTGTGCCTATATAAGAAACCAATATTTCAATATATGAGTCTATCTATGAAATGCATACGAGTTTTCTGCAGTAAAGAAAAAAACCCAATTCCTTTCTTTTCTTAATCCTGTCTATCTTTTTATCTATTCTTCTATCTCTCATTATATCTTCAATTAACATGTTTAATAATTATATATTGTCCTCTCTTATTGTTTTTCCTTATTGATATTTCTCTTTTACTTTCTTTTTCACTCTCACCCCTCCCCCCATATATATATATATATATATGTATATATATATATATATATATATATGCGTGTGTGTGTATTTCCAGGGAGTGTAACGCGTGGTTACTGTAGGTTCACCCAGCCAGATGAACACTCGATGTTTAGGTTCACGACAGTATCGCGGTGTAGAGCTGGACAGAGTGTAATATAATAATACAAGGACGAATGGGTACGCCTTCATTACGTTTATTGGTTGGTGACACGCGTTTCGCTATTAATCAGCTCAAAGTTCGATCTGTATCGATCTGGCCCGACTCTGGAATCAAAAACTCGTCGGTCCTACGAGCTTTTGATTCCAAAGTTATTATTATTATTATCATTTATATACATACATATATATATATTTATTTATATTATTATATTATTTATATATATATATATGGCAACAAACCATCAAACATTTACAAGAGTTACCTCCCTCACACCCTACCTAATCCTTTTTCTTAAATAAATTAAATATCACCCAGCAAGAATTGCTTCCCCCTCCATATTAACTCTCTAAAAAGGGAAATCATATCAAACCACAGTCCACCATTTGCCTCCATCACGGAACCATGGTTCAACTAAGCACTCTTGCGATATTAACACATTTTGAACTGCTTAACTTCAATGACTGTGCTTGTAAATAACATTAACTTTCTTCCACATTGACTTTTTACGTTCCACATTATGCACGTTTTTTTTTTCCTTTTTCTTTTTTCTTTTCACTTCTTAAACCTTGTTTGTATATAACATTATTCTTTCTGCACCTTCTGCTGTTTAACATGTGCGACACCACACTAATACTAATATCATTTGATAATGCATATAAATGCAGAAACCGGTAATAGACAATAATTAAAATATATAAATGGATAAATAAATGCCATTGTTAAATAATAAATAAATCAACTAATACCTTAACACTTCACACAAAGTAAAACATTTCGTTTTAATCATTTTCTAACCCAGAAAAAAAGAGAGAGAGAGAGAGAGACAAAAAAAAGGGGAAAAAAATATTTTTCTTCCTCATAATCGTCTCTTTCTCCCTATTTTCACACACACACACATATATATATATATATATATATATATATATATATATATATATATATATATATATATATATATATATATATATATATATATATATATATATATTTATTTATTTATTAAAATAACAGATTAAAGTTTAAGCAAAGAATCGTTGCTTTCACCTTTAACGGGACCTTCTGAAACTAAGAAAGTCAATATGTGAACGCAGAAGGGAATATTTCAAAAAACGTTGCAACCGGAAGAAGACAGGAAGACGATACTTTGGTTCGTGGAAACGTTCCCTGGCAAAGAACGGAAAAAAAACGAATATAATACGTCATTATTTGGAGCGGTGAAAAACAATTACACGCAAACACAAAACCACGTTTGTGGTATAAAAGAAGTCGTAGACTAATATTCTATTAGGTGGTTCATAGAGACGTTCTCTGGGAATGAACGGAAAAACGAAGATAATACGTCATATGTGGAGCGTGGAGAACAATTGCACGCAAAGACAAAACCACGTAAATGGTATAACTGATGTCGTAGACTAACATTCTAACTAGGAAACCCAATGATTCTCGGCTTCAGAGTTAAGAATAAAGTAAATAAAATACAGAGGTAATTGAAATTAAATAAATACATACACGCATCCATATACGTACATACACAAGCATACATAGGTATACAAATACACGCACATATAAATATGTGTGTGTGTGTGTGCGCGTGTATACAAATAATTAAATAAACGTATATAAATAAATAAATACGTATATAACAAGCGCACAGACATACCTACATGTAAATACACAAATGTTCGGAGACCACGTGAACCAAAACACGAAGTACACATATACACACACCCTACATACGTACGAACCCGCATACTCACACAGACGCAAAACTCACGTATACACATAACCTAAAGCATATGTACCAGAAAGATAAAATATACGCCATAACATATACAATCAGATATACGTATGAGGAAGTATACGTAGCTTCACAAAACATACAGGTAATATATACTTACCTATGCAAATAAGTAATGGTATAAACATAACATATACTTAGCTACCACATCAAGACGTAAAATATCCGCGTATAGATCATACTATCTGTTAGGGTATAATGTGGGGCTGTAATACAGGAAAGTTTTGTGCAATTTGTTTACAAGCCGACATTGCCTCAGATTTGTTGTTTAAGATGTGGTCTGTGGCGTAGAGTATTTTTAGGGCCTCAGCGGCGCAGAGGTCACATGGTCTTTTATTTCCGTTATACGATCTATCCCTAGCTAGGATCTCCCAGTGTAACTTATATTGGGTGTGGCTGTCTTTTAAACTTCAGATATAAGCTGAAAGTGAAGTCATATTTCTTCTTAGAGGGTAACGAAAAGAATGGGTATGCATGTAAAGACGCTGCTTGAATCTATTGGCGGTTAACCTTATGTAGGCCCTACGGGACGTGGGTGTTTCAACCTTACATTTGTAGACAATGTTACTAGAGAGGCATTTCCTAGATAGTGGGAAATCCACCCGATTCCTACAATTACAGTTAGTACTAACTACAGGGCTGCACGTGTTCCTACGATTAGGTAGTTTAGCTAAATTTGAAGCTGTGATGTTATGTGCAAGATTAGGAGTCGTAGAGTAAGAAATTTTAATAGTATTTCTATTAAAAACTTTACTATATTTATGTGTAGGGGGAAAATGCTTCGTAATAAGGGATAGAAAGATCTTAGCTAATGCTGTGGCCACCTCCATATTATATGGTGGGTTATACCATATAATGCGTCGGGAGCTATTTCTTCTAGGTCTATTCTCGTACTCTGTATATGCTACCTTATCGACAAATCCACTACGAGCAAGAGCTTCATTGTAATATGTGGAATGGTCATTGAAAATATGCTCGTTAGTAGATAGACGGGAAAGCCCCCAAAAAACGTTTCTTACCAGGTTCTTGGTTATGATGGCAGGATGGTTAGAATGTTTACTTATGTAATTAACCGTATCATTCGGCTTTCTATACGGGTAATACAAGCCATTCGATAAATTGAGGGTAACGTCGAGGTAATTAACGACCGAGAGGTTTGCCTCAACCTGTATAGAGAGGTTGAAGCCTTTAAAGAAGGTTGTGAGTTCTTTTCTGAACCTGTCGCAAGCACGTGGGCCGCACTTAGTCATGGTCAAAATACCATCATCACGGTACAAACCACCGCCTACGTTGGGGAATTAGTCCTTGATAGAGAAAAGAAGGAAAATGCCGATAAGATCAGCAAAGATCATCGAGCCATCCGAGTATTAGGTTTATTTTCTTTATATATTGTCCAGGCATGCAGTTTTTAAACGATTAGGTCTGTTGCGGCCCACGTTCCAAAATACCTTATCCCGTGCAACGCCGGGTACCACTGCTAGTATATATATATATATATACACACACACCCACACACCCATATATATATATATATATATATATATATATATATATATATATAAAGTTCAAAGTCAATATTGGATCATCGGTGACATAACATCTTTATTTCAGTTAGTAATATATATATATATAAGAACCCGAGAGCAAATATTTATTAAAATAACAGATTAAAGTTTAAGCAAAGAATCCTTAACGGGCCCAATAATTCTTTGCTTAAAGATTCTTTGCTTAAACTTTAATCTGTTATTTTAATATATGTATATATATATATATATATATATATATATGAACCAGTAAGACCCCGACAGCTGAGCTCAAGCCGTTTCGACGGCTAATTCTGGACTCAATTAGCCGTTGAAACGGCTTGATCTCAGCTGTCGGGGTCTTACTGGTTCCTATTACCCACTCTACTACCTCAAGTATTGAGTACTTTGGTGCGTTATGGTCCACCTGGTTCCTTACCACATTTCCTTCGTTATATATATATATATATATGTGTGTGTGTGTGTGTGTGTGTGTGTGTGTGTGTGTGTGTGTGTGTGTGTGTGTGTATGTATGTATGTATGTATGTATGTATGTATGTATGTATGTATGTATTACTATAACAGAAATAAAGATGTTATGTCACCGATGATCCAAAATTGACTTTTGAACTTTACCTTTTAATGGTGTTACATATTTCTAAAGCAATAATGGAATATCTATGAGAGAGTACATATAATTAATGCCATGTTTTTGCATTCCTTGCAATATATATATATATATATATATATATATATATATATATATGTGTGCTTTGGGAGGGTCATAGCAATAGAACAACAACGCAATCTGGAATTCCACTTTTTATATCCCTTCTGATATGTCCTTCGATCTACGACGAGTCCACGCCACGACTTTAGCTTTTAACAAAAGCACGCAATCGCCGTCGCAGGTCAATGAACAAACAGGAGTACAATTTAATATAGCTAGATCTAAACTTAGAAATATTTTAGAACAGTATAGCAATAAACACAATAGAATGAAGGACCAGCAACTGGGAGAAAAATCCGCAAATGGCTTGCGTAAGCTCATGCAGCGCTCAGGTAATGGAGAGATCGCATGCTTTCCAACAGACATGTCTGGCAGAATGTCGGTTGACAGTCTGTCAAACTACATCAAGGCCATGCAATCTCTAACACAAGAGAAGTAATACCATAAGAGCATGAGGATAGGGAGAAAACCATCAACGCTCATATGATGATGTGGACAAACAATGCAGCTCAATAAACGGACTGCCAACAACTTTCAGGCCTGGAAGAATGACGTGCCAGCGTTGTATGGGCTTCGAAAAGACCATAAGATGAACAGTGACGCAGTCACCGGACCATCAACACGGCCAGTCTGTCGAGCTAACATTGCTAGCAACCACAGACTTTCCTATTTCCTCTCCCTGATCGTACGCCCCATCATTGAAATTTCCCCGGATATATGTGACAGCACGGATTACCTCCTCAGCAGAATCAGCGAAAATAACCTGTCCAGGGACCTAACAGACTGTATAATAGGTAGTATGGATGTAGTGTCCCTATACCCATCCATTGACGTGGATTTTGCTGTGGAGAAATGCGTGGAAATGATCAGTGAGAGCAATTTTGAATTCCGTGGGATTGATACCAGTAAGCTGGGACTCCTACATAAACTCACATATAATAATTGTTTCTACTTTAGGCACAAGGCCAGCAATTACCCAGTGCATTACTGGTACTTTATTTTATCGACCCCGTAAGGATGAAAGGCAAAGTCAACCTCGGCGGGATTTGAACTCACATATAATAATGATTACCTAGATACGTATTACCTTAGCAACCTCTGCCCCACAAGGCTAGCAAGAGGCAGACCACCTACCATTACTTCAATGGCCAAGAAAACCCACACTGAAAGATGGAACGGGTGGACCAGAGCCATACGGACCCCCGAAAACCATGATGAACTAAAGAAAATGATTGCACATGCGGTCGGGGCCAGTATAAAACTAACCCCTATGGAACATATTTTCAAATTCAATGGAAAAACATATGCCCAAGAGGAGGGAGCAGCCATTGGTGTTAGCATTGCAGTTGACATAGCTAACCTATTTATGGTTTAGTGGGACAATAAACTTAAAGAACTATTAGAAGATAACAATCTCTTAACCCTGATTATGTACTCCCGCTAAGTTGATGATATAAACATCGTAGTAAAAACACCCCACTAGAGAACAGTCAGGAATTAGAGAAAACCACCATGGAAAGCATCCAGCAAATAGCTAACTCCATCCATCAGAATATCAAAGTTACTATAGACTACCCAAGCAAACACCCCAACCATCAATTACCTGTACTAGACACAGAGCTCTGGTTAGAAACCATTAATAACAAAAACCAAATCCTCCATTCCCATTATGCCAAACCGATGACTTCCAAATACTTGATCCACCGAAACTCAACTGTTTCGTATCACACCAAAATCAACATACTGATTGCGTAAGGGTGATGAGGAACGTGTCCCGCATGTGCAACCCTAAAGAACTAGAGAGACACATACAACACTTCATCCACCGTATGCAATTCTCTGGTTACAATCTGAGAGATAAAATCAGAGTATATAGAGGAGCCAGAACCATGGTAAATAATTATTTCTACTTTAGGCACAAGGCCAGCAAATAGCCAGTGCATTACTGGTACTTTATTTTATCGGCCCCGTAAGGATGAAAGGCAAAGTCAACCTCGGCGGGATTTGAACTCAGATTGTAAAGGGACGTAACTATGCTGGAAAGCATGGCGTCCGACCTAAATTTTAAGATAGTGGAAAGATCAGGTACCTCCATAAAAACACTTATTAGTAATACATACCGTTTTCAAAGACCCCCCTGTATAGATAGGAAATGCATAATCTGTAAACTAAGACCCCATATTAACTGTAAAACTAGAAACGTAGTATATAGCATAAGATGTACTGAGGGACAATGTAAAGATAAGAATATAATGTACGTAGGTGAGATAGCTCGTAGCAAAGGAGAACGATTAAATGAACACTGGCTCCATCAACATGCTAAAATAGTACATAAGGGCGAATTAGAGAACATAGAAATAAAAATAGAATCTACACACAGAAAAGACGCAATGTCACAAATCACAGAGGCAATAAAGATAAATGAACTCCAACCAAATTAAATAGAAAACATGAATAGAATAGCAACATCACAACTTACAATTAAGAACAAAATGAAAACACACACACATAGAACAAACAACTAACTAGTAACATATAAATAAACAAATAAATAAACAAATAAAAATAAAAATAAAAATATAAACACACACAGACACCCGGATGTAAGACATGCGCAAACTAAGCACACAACACACACAAAAACAAGATGGCGTAGGACAGAGCAAAGAAGAGGCACAAAACAAAGAAAAGAATCCCCAGTCACTGAAGAGGTCACAGAATATGTGACGAAGGAACTTTGACACTATATGAACAACTGTCCGGTTGTGGAACCAAACAACCAACCAACCGGAAATTTATAATAAATTGAACTGAAAGCAACTGGTGCGTGTGTTTCTTATCGGCAGCTTGACCCTCCCAAAGTATAACAATATCGGTTTCAACACACGTTTTCAGATAAAGAATCTTGCTAAACAAATTCAGAAACGAAATATATATATATATATATATATATATATATATATATATATATATATATATATATATATATATATATATATATATATATATATAACTCTATGTTTTTATGCGCGTGTCTGTGTATATGTCTACGCCGGTTTAAAAACTAATATGGTCAATGTTGTATCTATGTACATAAATCACAAATCATATTTCAGCCTTAAGGGAAATATTTATTTATGAAATCTAATGATTATAATGTATCAGTAACTTCAGAAAACACTAACAATATACGCTTTCCATAATTTCTTTGCAGATACATCTAAACTCCATTTTAGTATGAGAGTAAAAATGATAAAGTTATATACGCACATCTGATAGTACATTCAGATAAAGATAGTATTCTTTAGGAGGTAAGTCTCATTGTCATTTCGTGGCTGAACAAGAAAATATGGATACCGTGACATAGTTAAACATAGATAACGTAATTATAGAGTTACTAATCAACATAACAAGTATAGTACATCTAAACTTTCCTCTTAAAAATATAAATCAATATCCAATGAAAAATTTACACAATTATTGTGGGAATAAATTTAGAATATTTTATTGAACACTTGGGTTTTTTCAATCCATAAATATAAAAGCTACAATGCAAAGTAACATTGATTTTAGCTGATATGAAACCTGCAAGCATAAATTTAGAAACTTATATGTGAAGGGTGAGAAATCGACAAATAAAAATAAAATACCATAACATTTAGTAATTAATTAAGAGTAATATAGGTTGTGACTGAAATGTAATCGACTGAATCCACCTAAACATTTGGGAATATACTATATGCATATGAGTGCTCACAGTAAACAGTATACAGGGCTGAATCCAATACACTCTAAACAAAACAAATACCAATTTCCTCTGTCTAGTCAAGAGGCCGTTATATTTTTACAATATGCACAATATGTAAAGTATTAATTACAAAAAGCTGTTGCGTATAGTTGTGTTTATGTATTTAGTAACGATGTATAACATGTAATAAATGTTATATGCTTATTGTTGCTAAACTATCACTCTATCATTACCTAGTAATCAGATGAGTCAAAAGATCAAGTCTCTCTTTGAGAATCTCGACTAATCAAATACATTCACCTTCAAATATTGTCGGCTATTATATTGTCAAATATTTCTTTGCATTTTTCATTATATTTTCTCGGTCATATAGAATGTCCATCTAGAAATGAGGGAAATTCTATATATATTTCGAAAAGAAATCGATATTTGATTTGTGGGCAATTCCATACATTGCTTTCAGTACGCAAATCATTCTCTTATCTTAATCCAGTTGACAGTTCCTAAAATATTATTAATATGTGAAATAGTAATATCTCTGGAAAAAACATTCCATAAATGAATGTTTATATATTTATGCAATGTTGGTGTCAACCACATGAATCATACCGCTTGAGGTTACAATATTATTTAAATAAAATGACACTGCTCCACACAATGGCACCCGAAGAATAATTTATATCATAGCACCTATAGCCAGGTTCTTCCTTGGAAATCTTACAGATATGAGTCACCAAATAGAATTTTATAGATTTAAATTCAAATAACAATTTTTCAAACATATTATATTTAGTACTATATTAATCAGTGTGTACTTTTTTTTATGAAAGTAGGGTGTTCTAATCCTGGCAGATCAACGTACCAGTGGAGGCTCTCTGGATTTAGGCATATATGGGGATAGATAGAGTATGACAAAAATAATCTTTTAAAAGGCGTCTAATATGCTTATGTTTACACTTTGTTTAAATATATGAATATATGTATTTCTGTTAATATTTTCAGCAAATAAAATGTTAGCCAACTAAATATATTTAATCTAAATCAGACCTGTGTTTACATTAGTCAGACTCCTAACTGATGACATTCACTTATGAAATTTAGATTAAGAGAAAACATGTATTCTCATGTAATGTAAAACTCAACATTCAACTATTTGAATATATATATATATATATGGCAAAAAGGTATACGTTGCTGACGATAGCTAATAAGCTTGAAACTAGTACAGCGTTCCTTTGTCAGTGTTGAACAAACGAGTAACGATGGTTGCTAGACACTACGGCTTAATACGGGATGTTTGTTTACAAACACACCGAGCATTATAATAAATGTTCGATGAATCCATACGTGCATATATATAGGTGTGCATGTATGTATATATATATACATACTACTGTACGTCTGTATACATATATGTATGTACGTGTACATACTTATATTTAAGTAACAGCCGTACTAAGAGTTGGAAATGAAATTTCGTTTCATTTTTTCCGTTTATATATATATATATATATATATATATATATATATATAAGGGTAAAATCCCATTCGGTCATGAATGACAATTGGATTTTTAGCGTGAAAGCTCTCCTCCGAGGGGCAAGTCCGGGCAAGTCTGTTTGTGGAAGAGCAGCAGTCGTCCATGCATACCAGTCTCTCCTTTCCAATGGAAAGGCAAATGCCGATACAGCTTGGCACCAGTGACGTCGCAACGCGTTTCTACAGCTGAGTAAACTGGAGCAACGTGAAATAAAGTGTCCTGCTCAAGAACACAACGTATCACCCGGTCTGAAAACCGATCTAATAACGTTACGGTTGCCAGCCCAACGCTCTAACATCTAAGTCATTTGCCAAGGATTCACGACGGTTTCAAAATTGAATATGTACGACTTATTTGGCAATATTTATCCTGAAAAAGGAAAGGCTAATAGTTACAAATGTACTTTTAAACACATTTGTCTTATTAGATTTTGTTCCCTTTAGAAAATATGTATATCTAATATTTCACATAAAACCATAATTATTCTATCTGTATGAAGAACGATGTATAATGCGTATATATTTATTTGTACAAGGATTCCTGAAATAATATTAACATATCAAATTCGTATCGGATGCTAACTCTCTCAAGCTGAATCAAAATCATGAAAAACATTTTAATAGTTTTCAATAGTTGTTTCCTTAAATTAAACGGCTAATTTCTTCAGACATATTTCAAAACTAAATATCTGTAGAAACAAAGTAAACACATACAAACTTTTTGTTGTAATCGTGGTATTCAGATAAAAACATTATTAATATTTATATCTCAGCAGCATTTATTATAAATGCTTTTACCTTTGTTGTTATACATTTTACATATGTTTTAATCGATAACACACATACACACACACATACACACACAGACACACACAGGCACACACACAGACAGACAGACAGACAGACACACACACGCACACACACACACACACACACACATATATATATATATATATATATATAGGAAAAGGTATGACCCCGACGGCAGAGCTCAAGCCGTTTCGACGGCTATTTCTGCACTCTGAGTCCAGAAATAGCCATCGAAACGGCTTGAGCTCTGCCGTCGTGGTCATACTTTTTCCTATTTCCCACTCTACCCTAAGTATTGAGTACTCTGGTGCGTTATGGTCCATCTGGTTCCTTACCATAATTCCTTTGTTATATATATATATATATATATATATAGTAATAATAATAAATTTGAAGACTAAAATCCAAAGAGGCGTCCTAAAAAATACAGACACACTTTTATTAGAATGCAATTGAAATGTATATACATTTTGGGGGGCACCCTGTATACACACACATACACACACACACACGCACACACACACACACACACACATACACACACGCACACACACACACACATACATATATATAGGAAAAGATATGACCCCGACGGCAGAGCTCAAGCCGTTTCGACGGCTATTTCTGCACTCTGAGTCCAGAAATAGCCGTCGAAACGGCTTGAGCTCTGCCGTCGGGGTCACACTTTTTCCTATTTCCCATTCTACTACCCTAAGTATTGAATACTCTGGTGCGTTATGGTCCATCTGGTTCCTTACCACAATTCCTTTGTTATTTATATATACAGGCGTCCCAAAAAATACAGACACACTTATATTAGAATGCAATTGAAATGTATATACAATTTTTGGGGGCACCCTCTATACACACAAATACACACACACACACATATATATATATATATATATATATATATATATATATATATATACATATATGTATGTATATATATATCATAGACTTTACGAATATTCAAAACCAAAATTTCTTCATTCTAAATATTGAAAATAATTCTATGATTTAATAGTTAAATTCTTAATAGAATTTCCGTCGTTATTTCAAAATCTCACGCAGTTGATAATTAATGGCACAATAGTGGTGTCATAGACCTATCTGTAAAGCGTTGGAATGTAGTGAAACTGTTCTGAAACTTTCATTTGATATTTTCAGACATATAGTTCGACCATCTGAAAGAAATCGAGGTTCGATTTATGTTCAAAGCCATAAATTGAATGAGCAATGAATTTCTTTTAAGTAGTAGTGGGTTTCTGACAGCAGAGCTCTAAAATGTTCGTATTTCTTCAGAAATATTTTAATGTATTGACTAAATTCTTTTTTATAATTTGTAATGAAATCCTCTAATAAAAAAGTGATGATATGCATACTATTATTAGAATTGTGTTTTGTAAGCTTCCTCAATTATTTTTCAAATATAAAACTGTTTTCTGTCAGACATTTTTGTAAGAACTCTGAGCCGGTTTTATGATACTGCGGGTTTATTCTCTACAGTGTATTTAGTAATACAAGCTCTTTCCTATAGCTTTTTATTCTATTTTCTTGTCATGTCTACTGTGGGAAAAAATATGTTATAACTAGCATGAAGTGGTGATAGAAACATATGCATACTTCCCTTACTAGTCATCATGCAGACTAAAAAAGATGAATAGTTTATTCTAAATACGTGGTAACTCAGAAAGTTGGAAATATTCCATAAACTACAACTTACATGCCATTCAATAAAACAATAAAACCTAATAAAACAATTCGAATTGATAAGTAAGATTACTTTGTATGTGAAGGACCTGTATTAAACAAAGAAAACAGCCATGACATTTGCTTTCATTGAAATGCAATTATCACGTAATAATATAACTTAATATAATTATAAGAAGTTATTCATGTTTATACACAGAACAAACGTGTTACTTAAGGTTTCATGGCCAAATATTGACCATATCTCCAGAATAGAAGCGGGATCAAATTGTGACTTAATCTTCAGACGCTTATACAAGTTTGAAAGATACCATTTCTTTTTGTCGACTTCATCCACCTCCAACTAACGTTCCCGCCTCAATTTGGTAACATTCACGTTTGACCTAGTTATTGTAATTTAAGAACTTACAAAACCGCACTGGTTTATCTCATATACATAAATTCCATCCTTGAATTGTAAACTCTTTTGCATTTTTATTTGTAAAAATATTTTATTGGACTTTTCCTTAAATTGAAGAGAGTAGATGTACTTAACGTCAGATAAGTATCATTTTGATATTGAATCCAGGCATTCCAAAGACTAATAGCACCAAGTAAATTCGATTACATTTTGAAGCACCTAATAAGAATATGTAATATTTTCCACAACGCATTTTTGACATAATAGCTAACGTTAATGGCAGTTTAGGTGTATATGTGATACTTGTCCTTTTGTCGAAAAATGTAGTTTGTAGATAATTAAATGTCAACGAAGAGTTGTCGTTAACAATATTATTTTCTTTCATAGGCTTGCATTGCAATAGTTATGATGTTTATTTAATTATGAATCCATGTTATTGAAATTATTTTTGCAGATTGAAAACATTTTGCAGATGGGTGAAGCATTACTACTCCATGATTTTTAGTCAGGCTCGTTCAGTAGGTTTAGAGAGTCAATCCTGAAATTTCAGATTCTGTTTTCAAACCATACTTGCAGAAGTTTGTTTTCGTCAGTTGCAGCTTCGTTGGTGTTTTATTTCGTTTACCACAGAAAGATGAAAGACAACTTTGACCATGATGGGTTTAGGAAACCGAACGTCAATAGCTGGAGGTAATGAAATATTGAAAATCATTTTTGCCGACGCTTTAGCAATTCTACCTATCCAGAAACTCACTATCTGATCGTAATATAGCAAGCTAGTCTCATATCGATTTCACCTTCCATGGTTCTTTTATGTTTACATAAGATGGTTCTTCTTTAGAACAACATCTTATATCACTCTGCCATTACTAAGTCTCATTATGATTGCGATATGTTGTACAGTTTTCCAAGATTTCGGAAAAGCTTCAGAGTTTACATGGTATATGCCATATTGAATGTTCATTGTTGAAAACTTTCTTGACATTCATAATCTTCAGTCATAAAAAATTAACTTCCTCTTTATAAAAGTTGCTGATTTATATAGTCTCCCAGCATAAAGCTTGTGGGCAGCGAATTGGCAGACTCGTTAGAACGTCGGATAGAATGCTTTACCGTATTCGTTTCAGCTCTCTGCTCTCTGAGTTCAAATCCCGTCAAGGTCAACTTTGTCTTTCATCCATTCGAGATCGTTAAAAAAAGTACCAATCTAGTATTAGGGTTGATTTAGCTTCTATATCTCCCTTTCTCTTCTATTCTCGCACTATCTCTATCCTTCTCATGAAGAGATCTCATGTAATTAAATCTGTAGAGGATTGCGCTCCACTGGGTTTTTAAAGAAATGTCCTAGAAACGCCGTATGTCGATACAGTGCTCCAACGACTCCATCAGGAGTTAGGGGACCATGCATGCATATAGCTTGTGAGTTTCATTGATGCAATCGTTTTTCCTATATGATGTAGGAAATGCAATTGACGTTATCGCTTCTCCTTTTCCTTTGAAACCATTCTGCACTGCCTGAAACATAATAGCAGATATGTATTTAGCAAAGCAGATCAAATGCTATTTGGATAAGCTGATTTCTATATTAATGCTAGTTCAAATAACATTTGGAATACCTAAGTTCACAAGTGTAACGTAACAACTGAAAATAACTATAATCAATGAGCATACATAAAGATTTTATCCACGTAGGGATTACTTTTCCTTGGAAAGCGTTTCATATATAGGCGCCTAATATGTCATGTATCTTTGTTTATCAAATTCGTAGATTGTATTTCATATTTTAAGAAACGTCCATTCTAAATGTTTATATTCTACTTTCATACGGTGGATAAGAAGTACTGGTAGAGCATCGGGTACCATGATTTGCGACATAGAGTTACAGCCCTTTACGTTTTGAGTTCAAATAATGCTGAGTTTGACTTTGCCTTTCATCCTTACGAAGTCGATAAATAAAACACCAGCAATGTATTGAGGTCGATTGAATTGTTGGCATTAAGCTTAAATCAGAAACCATTATTATTATTATTATTACAGTTGCATTTATCTTTCTTTATGTTCATACGAGTTATCACCAAGTCACAACCAGTGACCTCAAGAGACAACAAGGTCTGCCATGTTCAAGAAAGAACATACATGCATGTTTAGACTTGTGATGTACTTATATTGACAGAATCTTCCTTAGTATATGGGCAGTTCCCATTAGTACTATCTTTTGTATTTCTCCTATACGCGGATTTTCCTGGGATTTGCGATAAGTAATCATTAGACCCGTTAGGTATCATTCCTAGAGCGCCTACAACCACTGGTATTGTTTAGTTCTCAATTTCCACATTTTTCCAATTTCTATCTCCAGGTCCTTATACTTGCTCAATTTTTCAAATGTTTTTATAGATACATTCTTGTCTATTGGAACGGACATATCAATTAGCAGGCATACCCTCTTTTTAAAGTCCTTCAGTATTATATCAGGTCTATTTGCATCTATTTTTCGGTCTGTTTGGATGCTAAAGTTCCACAAGATTGAGATGTGATCGTTTTCAAGTATGGGAGGTGGCTGATGCTCCCACCAATTCTTTTGATGGGGCAGGTCAAAATGCTTACACATTATCCAATGTATGTATTGTGCAGCTCTGTCATGCCTGTTTAGGTATTCGGTTGGAGCTATAGGACTGCACATTGAAATTATATGATCAATGGTCTCTGGTTGTTTTTTACATACACGGCATAACATAATGGGTTGCGTCCATTTTTTATTATGTTGGCTTGGTAATTTTTTGTTGGCAGACACTGATCTTGTGCTGATATAATCAGTCCTTCAGTCTCCGATTTCAGTCCAGGGGATGCCAACCACTGATGGGTTAAAGTTTTGTCAACATCAGGATTGTTAGCTCTTTCTGGGTATTTTCCATACAGAGGCTTCTTGTCATTTCTTAGCCAGTTTCTGTAGCAGTTCTTTCTTTGCAATTACTTTTACCTGCTTTGCTTTTTCTGTGTTTTCCATTTCAGCAGTAAATGGGACTTCTGAGATTTGTAGTCCATTACTGTAACTTTGTGCATCTTTTGTAATGGAGTGTGATCGTTTGATGCTTTCGTGTTTCAAAACGAGTTTGATCATCCAATCATGTGATTCCCTTAGATATGTAAATAATCCAATTGTTGCTGTTTTCAACGCAATCTGTAACTGGATTAACCCACGTCCTCCTTCTTTCCTAGGGAGATATATTCTATCTGTATCTGCCTTAGGGTGATGCATTCTGTGCATGGTTCCACAAGATTTTCTAATATTTGTATCGAGCCTACGGATTATTATTACTATTATTATTATTATTATTATTATTATTATTATTATTATTATTATTATTATTGCTCTTGTTTGATTGAGAGGACTTCGACTCGGCTCTTGTAAGTTTGTTGTTTTTTTACCTGTTTTTAAAATGTCTTTTGTTTAAATTCTATTTATTAAATGCATATAGTGTACCATACAATGCCCTAGGAAAGGTGACCCCATACTATTTAGGCCTGGGGTCCAAGTATGTCAATTATATTTGCCAAAATGCGCCCACTAATCTTTTAAAAAAATGAAGATGACAACACATTCCACAATCGCGAGGAGAGCAAAGATATTTCGCAAGTGTAAAATATGAGTCACAATTTGAGCAAACGACCAAAAAGCAACAACTTCACGGCGAACACACTCACTGTCACCACCAGCGCTACAGAAATAACCTACAAAGCCGATTCCACTACCAACAACTGCAACAACAGCAATAGGATCAGCCGAAACAATAGCAATGACATCAACAGCAGTAGCATCTGCATCAACAACAACGACAACAATATCAACGACAAAAGCAACGGAAACAACAAGAACAACAACAACAACAGCAATAGCAACAACAACAACAACAACAACAACAACATTAGCAACAACAGTAAAGTCACAACAAAAGCAACGACAACAACCATAACGATAACAATAACAATGACAACAATAACAACAGCAACAACAGCAACAACTACAAATGCACGTTCACAGCAATGGCTATGTTAACAATGGAAGTGTTCCATATGGACTTGAGCAGTAGAAGGGGATGTTTGACTCAGACTTCCACACTTGTAACAGTTGAGAAAATCTGGGCTAATATAAGTGTTCCGCCTGAGGTGTTGGCAGCGAAGGAAATCACCTAATGTATCGGTATCAAGAGGAAAGAGCTGAAGCTTGCTCTGCAATCGCACTATGAGGTAGCTTTAGAGTAGCAGCAGTCACACAAGCATTCGCAGCAGCAGCAGCAGCATCGACATCAACAACACCATCCAAATCATCAGCAGAAAACCACCACAACCACCAACAACAGACAAGGTGAGAAACACCCGGGGTGTCTCCCAACGAAATTATTCCTCCTCCCCCCCTCTCTCTCTCTCTTCTAAACATAACTCACACAGAGACACTCACATCAGCACAAACACACTCGCCCATATCAGAGACAGAATCTGCACACACCGGTACCTTTTCATCTCGAAGTGAAGATGAGGAGGGATATCACGAACTCCCAAGAATAAAAGGAGAAAACAAAACAAAATCATCTTGCCTCACACCAACACACACACCAGAAAACACAACAAAAAAAACACACCCACAACAAATACATAAACATCTACAACAAGAACATTGCTATCATCGCAACCACTGCTACCACCGCCAACATTACCACATCCACAATCACCCACAAAAACAAAATACACGCAGCAACAACAACCAACAATACAGATACAACATTTCCAGCTAGGGAGAATGGATAACAATTTATGTTCTTCAGAGCACGAAGTAAAGATATTAAGAAAATTGGTAAAATATTCGGCACCAGCAATTTTAAAGAACTACATAATCTATTGATAATGTGAATTTCCCTTGAAACATAAACACGATTATGTAGTGCTTCTCTCGAAACGTGGAAAACACTAATGTAAAAGCCAAGATTGGCTTGTTAAGGGGTTACCAATGAACCCCAATCAGATAGGAAGATCGTACAACCCGATCTCAACCAGCACCCGGAGGGTATGTAGCCGTCCCTTTTTTTCTTTTTACTAACCAGCCAATATGGTGATTCTAAGAGCCGATTGTATACACCTGCGTGGTCTGGGGTCGTTCTAGAAGCAACGTCGCTTGCTCAATGACCTCAGCTATTGATGTGACCACCGTCCCCGAGTGAAGGATACTCGCACGCGAGCTGTAGCCCTGACGTTTACGTATCTCTAGTCTAGTTGTCCTGGAACGGAAGCTGACATGGCATGCTGTTTCTGAAAGAGCAGGATCTTAAGTGACAATCGATATTCCTGGCCCCTGATGGTAAGTTGGTGGTCCTGGACGTGACCAATAGCAAAGGTCTTGCTTTTAAACTATGGTTGTCGTCTACACCCCGACATTGAAATCGATGGCAAAGATATGACAACCAATTTCCAAAATGTAATCAACAAAAGTTTCTAACTTGACAAATAGATTTAAATTTTATATTTTCCTTTCTTTTTCTCTGTTGTATTGTCTTATTAGTGCATAATATAGATGAGATCTCATCGATTCGGCAACATGCTGTAAAATATTGCGACATTTGTGGCTCCATAAACTCGCCTAAAATTAAGAAATATGCCAATCTATTTACAAACGTATTTGTCTCTCATTTAAGTTACATTAATGTTCTAATTATGAACTAAACTGGTGAACCATTGACACATTTTGAACCGGTCATAATCATTTCAGCTTCAGAATTAAGTAGATTACGCTTCTTAAAACTTTCGGGTATGTTCTTAATATCATAGCTATCATTTAGTAGGGATAATTCAATAACATGATTAAAGATTAATATATTCATATACGCTTCTCAGCATACGGCTTTTCCAGAGTGATCAATTATATCAAGGTTTAAAGGAATTTTTCGTATTTGCATTTGTAATTGAAAGAGGAATTTCGAGGCTGTATTTATGGCTCTCACGTTGAAATACATATACACAAAGATGTATAAGTATATTGAAAATAGAGTAATCACAATGTATACAGCTATAATAGTTGAATAAATTGGCTAGAGTATCCCTGGAGACGAAAGAAAATGTAGATATTCGTCACTGTACACTGATTTTCGTCGCCAAGGGTGCTTTACAAGATAAATTCAACTTTTATCAAGATAGGTATCAACTATTATTAAGATTATCTGCATTGTCGAGACTGTATTTTCGCATTTAAATTTTCTCAGTGGTTCCTAATTCAATATCTTTGCACAAACACACACAAAAACATGCACACACACAGACACACACACATATATATATGTATATATATTGGCCGAGCCAAGTCTGAGCAGAATTGACTTCTGCCAGAGAATGAGCGAAATATTAATGCAGAGGAATTGAGAAAGAGATACAGAAAAAGAATCGACCCCAATACTGGAATGGTACATTTTTGGCGACCTCTAAAGCATTAAATACGAAGTGGATAAGGCTGGATTTTGAACTCAGAGTGCAGAGAGACGGAATCTATACCGCAAAGTATTGTATCCGACATCCTAACGACTCTGCCAATTCCCTGCCTACCAAATGAAATGCAGTATTTGATTTCGTTCCAATATGGTGAGACATCATTTTCAGCTCCTTTTTTATGAATTAATTTCCCCTTGTGTATTCAATCAATTTTCTTTCACTCTACCCTCCTTTGGTTCAAATACTATTGGTTTAGCTTAGTATATAACCATCAAAGTTATTAATTCAGTTAAAAAAAGTAAACATATTACCATGTATTTGATTCGATAATCATAGACAGGCACTTAATCAAATAGCCAACAGCTCTATCTTGAACATAGAAGTTAATAAAATATATACTCAGTCGTCTTCAAAAGTAGATGCATAGGAAACATTTAGTATTAATCATGTGCTAAGATATTCGAGAAGTGTCCTCTAGCAAAGGTAATTTCGTTTGATGTCATTGGTGAATATGATAATAGCACAATAGTCTTAATTATCTGTTACATACCACATAGTTCTACCTGCATTTTTAAGAAATGTGCAACACTTTTCATTAAGATCACTATAAAATTAATTTCATAAAGTTGATATAACTTCACTATTTCATGGCCCCTATTGTGATACTGTCGTATATTTTATATTTATTTCAATATTCATAGGGATTAGACATATACTCACACCCTAACTCATTCGACTATTTCATAGTTCTTGTGATTTTGGTTCTATTCAAAATATTCAAATAAAAATATTATTCAAGTGAAAGCGTAGTAGTTTGACGTTGAACACATTGATATGACCGATTTGGTATCGTGCAAGCTATATGTATATATATAGCTTTCCTGATGATTTCCTTCGAAGCCATGTCTATGTTGAATATTATTACTCTGTTATGTATTGAGTACCTTACTGTGGTGAAACCGGAATACACATATCTTTTAGCACCTTACCGTGCCCCTCTTAATCATCAACAAGAAACCATTTTGACCAAACTCGGCATCAATATTACCATGACAAGTTCATTAATCGTATTTGATGGAGAACCTTGGTGTAGCATCTACCAATGATGAGAAGTTCAGTATCAAAACGATACAATAAGGGACCACCCACCAGCAGCCTACTTGAACCATTTGAGGAAGACCTCTTCAAAATGATCAGAGACATCAATTTTCGTAGAGACAACACACCATTCCAAGCCAATTTAAAAGACGAAATACTGAAATTAAAAGGTTCCCGCAATCTCCATGTCCTCTCTGATAAAACTAAAAACGTTTATGAGGTGAACTTACGACCTATAGGAAGCTGGCAACATATGCAATCACGACCACTTACGAAAAAGTGGACGAGTTGTTATTGATTGAGACCAATTTAGTTGGTAAAGAGATTGCAAAGTCCCTTAAAACAGAAGACCAGACTGAACCATTTAGAGTAAAGATCCAGCCCTTTATCCTAAAAGACCGCAAGGGAAATTTCTTTAACAAACTGTCGCTTAGACTGATTAACCTTACACGCTCGGACATCGGATCTATCAGTAAAAAAAATCCTCGATAGAGTACTACCGTCGTTGCGTGCAGCCTCACATCTCCCACTCTGGAGTAGAATCTCTGAGGCAATCTCTTAGTTCCAAGAATTGCCTGATAAACGTATACCCGTTTTCTGCAACTAGATATAGAAGAGCCTCTACCAAAGGATACACTTGCTTTTTATAGTTTTTTCAAAGAACCCCCATTATTTAAATCCATCAGCCAATGACCTCCACCCATCCCAATTACCACCTTCCCCTACCACCAGAAAATGTATAAATACCACTATATCACATTGGCAGTCGGGTTTCCTGATGATTTCCTTCGAATGAAACAGTTGTAGTCATGTAGAAGCCATTTCTATAATAAACACACACACACACACACACACACACATATATATATATATATATATATACACACACATATATATATTGTTGATTTAAGAGGTGGGAGTGATATATATATATATATATATATATATATATATATATATATATATATATATATATATATATATATATATAATATATATATATATATATATATATATATAACGGAGGAAATGTGGTAAGGAACCAGGTGGACCATAACACACCAAAGTACTCAATACTTAGGGTAGTAGAGTGGGCAATAGGAATGAGTAGGACCCCGACGGCTGAGCTCAAGCCGTTTCGACGGCTAATTCTGAATTAGCCGTCGAAACGGCTTGAGCTCAGCCGTCGGGGTCCTACTCGTTCCTATATATATATATATATATATATATACGATATTAAACAAATGGAAACTATATTTATAAAACCATATTTATTTCATTATACATATTTAAGGGATACCATATTAAAAATATGGCATGCCTTCGTCAGATAAAATACAATATATAAACAGTTTTATAAATAATTTTGACGTACCATAAATATGAGCGACCATTATGTAGGAAGCTGGTTTGATATCGTATATCTACTCCAAAAACTTGTCGAGTGCTTTATATCAGTTATAAAATATTTACTTGTTGTAACCCAACAATTTTAAATAAAACTTTTGCATATATATATATATATATATATATATATATATATATATATATATATATATATCACTCCCACCTCTTAAATCAACAATATATATATATGAGTGTGTATACATATATATATATATATATATATATGTGTGTGTGTGTGTGTGTGTTTATTATATATATATATATATATATATATATATATATGTATGTATGTATATATATCACCCCCAACTCTTTTAAATCAACTGTTTGCATTTATCCATTTTTCCAGTTGATTCTATCCCATATGAACCTGACACAATCTTTTTGACTTTTTGCACAAATCCATCTTTTGTAATCTTATGTTCTTCTATGGACATTTCTAGATCTTACCAGATTAGATTATCTGTAATGTTCATTTTTCACCCGGAAATTCATAGCCTAAATCCGCAATGAAATGTGTTTTGGGCAACTGTATTGTAGGCAGGTCAATAAATTTAATATTAAAAAAATACATTGTCGTTGGTTCAATCGATTATATATAAGAACCGCAGAAACACAGGCATTATTACATATAGTTACTGGCGGTGGATTGGCAGTATCGGTAGAGGGTCGGATGCCATGCTTTCCAGCATAGTTACGTCCCTTTACGATCTGAGTTCAAATCCCGTCGAGGTTGACTTTGGCTTTCATCCTTACGGGGTAGATAAAATAAAGTACCAGTAATGCACTGGTTAATTGCTGGCATTGTGCCTAAAGTAGAAACAATTATTTCATATAGTTACGTCCCTTTACGGTCTGAGTTCAAATCCCGTCGAAGTTAACTTTGCCTTTCATCCTTACGGGGTCGATAAAATAAAGTACCAGTAATGTACTGCTTATTTGCTGGCCTTGTGCCAAAAGTAGAAGCAATTATTACATGAAGGTTTTCAATTATATATTAGATACAGTTAATCTTAAATTTCTTATGATGTCCATGTATTATATTTATCAATATGGGCGATGGATTGGCAGTATCGGTAGAGGGTCGGACGCCATGCTTTGACGCATAGAGTTACGGTCTTTGCCATTCTGAGTTCAAATCCCGCCGAGGTTAACTTTGCCTTTCATCCTTACGGGGTCGATAAAATAAAGTACCAGTAATGCACTGGGTAATTGCTGGCCTTGTGCCAAAAGTAGAAACAATTATATTTATCAATATAGGTCACAACATTGGCTAAAACGTTATATAGTTATTTCCTCTAAAATGCAGCAAGTTCTAATATCCAAACTATTTTCACCTCAACCTTTATTCTAAGGATCAATGGTCAATGTTAATAAAGATTCAACTCCACCTGCATGTTGTGTGATTGCTAGGAAATATTAAATTCTTCTTCTTCTTCTTCTTCTTCTTCAGTCCAATCCTATCAGAAGCAACCGTCTCCGTTTGCTCTGGCTGGATCCCCTAAGCGAGACCAGCTGAGTTAATGGATGTCATCTTACGTATGGTCTACATCTGGATTTCTTGCCGGTTGTCTTCGCCCGTAAAATCTGTTCAGCGATTTCTTCCTGAGATATTTTAACCACATGCCAATATTATCGGAGCTGTGATATCTCATTTCGATGAAGAAGCGACTCTAATTAGGGTGACTCTCTGATCTCCGAGCTAAGCACGCTACCGAGTAACGTTACTCCAATGATTTTTTGCAGGAACGTCATTGGGCTGCTTGTATTCGCGATCGTAATTTTTCAGTCATAACCCCGGATTTATGACCATAGGTAAGGGCTGGCATGAATACCGAATTAAAGATAGTAAGTTGGGCTTTTGCACCTACCTCCCTTCTTCTGATTACCGAATGCTAAAGCATTTAATTATATATTTATATTTTAATAGTATATAACATTTATACTCTTTCCAGACTTGCACATGATTTGTATAGTTGACTCATAAAAGCTTCCATCTGCACTAAGTTCCCATCTGCACTAAGTCGAATGTTTATAATATACTATATTACAAAAGATATAAACGTATATAACCAGTGTTGACATTCTTAACATAGATATCATGAGACAATTAAACACGAATTTCTAATATTATAAAAGTTAAGATCGGTTAGCTTTTTTGTAGTACTTCATATTATAGTTTGTTTTTCCTTTAGTAATGCTTCTCTTCAAAACATACGTTATCCTTCAAACATAATTACATGAACATCATAAATCAAATTATCACCGTGGGTACTAACAAAATTCATACAATAAAATATGCTTACCAAATTTCTCCTCCATATAAGATATTCTGATGAACAACACATATGACGTTGTCTTTAAACATAAAGAAATATAATGTCGAAATATTCAAATTGTGTGTTACTGATATAGACGCGCAGTAAAGAGATACAGATATGCAGAAAATTGCCTACACTATACATAGTTAGTAGAAACCTAAAATTGAAATACATATTTCAATTATTGTTCAAAGCTTTAAGATAAACACGTTTTCTACAAAACTATATAATAAAATACGCATAAATATTCTGTATCCATTTACCCGCTTGATTACAAAATCGTCATATGTATTTAAATATCCATTCAGTAGAATCATATTTTCTATATCGTGTTACTCACCGCTTACTATTCGTCTATTGGATCCGAAATGCTATAAGACCAGCCAAATTAAATCACATCTAATTTCAATATTAAAATAAAAACCATGTCTCTCAGATAGACCATAATTACACACCTTAGAAATTGTTTTCGTATTGAATACTATTATCGTATGTTTGTTACTTATACTATGGGGATAGATTCTTTGGTTTGTGTTCATGACACTCCTTTTTTCTTCATTCGTGCATCTATTATTACTCTGCAGACTATTCATTTACATACATTCAATACTTAATTTGTACGTTCTTTTCAGACTACGTACCTGTATGGAATGGCTGCCAGAAATGTTTATAATCTTTGACAGATTATTGTGAGTAGGATAACGTATCCCAAATACAAAGAGGCACAAGACCATATATCAGGAAATGAGATCACCAATATAGTATTTTAAGTGTTGCTGATATACCTCGGAAACTGTCATCAAGTATTATCCTTAGAAAAGATTCCTTCTGATGAAAGAATTCAGACGCTTCTGTTAGAATCGTCCAACTTCGTGAAACTTTGGGTAATGGAATAATTATATTGTGTTGTTTATTAAATTATATATATATATATATATATATATATATATATATATATATATATATATATATATATATATATATATATATATATATATATATATATATATATATATATATATATAGAGAGAGAGAGAGAGAGAGAGAGAGAGAGAAGGAAAAAAGATGAAATCGAAAATGCAACTGCAGTCTTTTTTCCCAGTTTTTGCGCTTATCAAAACTAGAATTGAGATGGAGGGTTTGTGGTTTTTCTCACATCTGATATGTATATATATATATATATATATATATATACACACACTCACGTATACACACACACTAAGGAAACCCTTCCTATTTAGCGGGAAATATTCGCTACACAGATCCTGTCCTAAACACAAGTTATATCATAGATATGACTTAATAGTTGGTCATCAAATTCATCCTATATACAATAAAGCTGTATTCGATTCTTTGAAATCACCTGTTATAATTCCATTCAAAACCATAAGGTCTCTCTCTCTTTCTACACCCCCCCCCCTCTCTCCTTCTCTTCCATGTTCCTTCCCTGTTTAATTCTCCCTCTTGTCTCTCTTTCAATCTACCCTCTCCCAACCACCATCTCTTTCTCTCTATTCATGAAGGTACCCGGGAAAAACCCGTATATCGGGAACCCGTGCCCCGATTCACGGGAACTTGTTTTATTTCATTTGAAGGGCAACTTCCTTTCAAAGTATTTTCCCATTATGTGCCGCTGTGGCCGTATTAAATTACAGACAAACACACAATCACATAGTTTTAGTAGTATATAGAATACTTTCATTAATGCTCTATTTGAAATTGCTCGATATATCTAATACACTTTTATATATATTATTATATACAGATGCGGTGGATTGGCAGTATCGGTAGAGGGTCGGTCACCATGCTTTGACCTATAGAGTTACGGCCCTTGCCTTTCTGAGTTCAAATCCCACCGAGGTTAACTTTGCCTTTCAACCTTACGGGGTCGATAAAATAAAGTACCAGTAATGCACTGTGTAATTTCTGGCCTTGTGCCAAAAAGTAGAAACAATTATTATATACAGATGCCACAACATAAATTTGAATACTCTTTATAGCATTAATGTTGCTTAATTTTCTTTCATCCTTAGTACATCACACAATCTTATCTACCAGCTTTGTTTCTCTGGGTTAGCTTTTTAAATGCTGTAGAATCTGTTTTTGTTTTGAACCTCTAAACCTTTCACCCATATCCAAACAGAAACTAGTCAGCTATGTTATTTCCACATAGCCACACTCAAATTCAATTTTCAAAATGCTCATTCTCTTTTTCCTCTTTATGTTCACTTCAGCTTTTGTTTTTGTATTTGCTCTTTGCTTTCGTTTTCTGTTTCATATTTTCGTATCTTTTTTACTTGTAGGTTCTTTTTTATATTTGATAAAAACTGAAAAATGAACGCATCTCACTTCACTGCAATCTGAGATTTTACCAGTTGATGTCACCATAACAATTATATATTTAGCATTCAAACGTATAATTTTTTTCTGTGGTCTAGCATGAAGCGCCATCGAAAGTAGCATCAGAGATGATCCTTCTCAGAAAGTAGATGATGTTTTCAAAATTAAACAGTATTGAAGAGATAACACAATCGCTTCAATGACGATAATATATGAAATGCAAAGCAATATAATAACGCTTTCGGATATAATAACACATTCTGCCTCGTGGTTACCTTTAGCAATTTAAGCTATTTTGCAGGCTGTCTGGACATACACATCATTTTTATACACATTTCCTGCATATATGAAACCACTGTTTTTACGTGTTGATAAGACCTACACGAAACAGTTAATAAGGTGTGTATAGGGACATCATCGTCATACGAGTCTCATGAAAGGATGAGCGATATAGGTTGTAGATGCAGAGAAACAAGAATGTATATTTAGTAAGGAAGGTTTGATGCATACTTATGTTCATAAATTAGATGTCTGAAGTATTATTATAGTACTGCAAAATATAATCTTAGTAGAAACCTTTCATAGAAATATATAGGGAATTGAATGTCAGTCTAAACAATGATGAACTAGTGTCGTGACATTTTGTATTTGCAAACTAAATGTCAGTTTTGAAAAGATCTGTTATGAATATTCTTCCGACAAAGCATTCCGGTAGCCCGATATATGCAAGAAACAAGAGACATTTGATTTATATTAGAAAAACGAAAGCCCATTGAACTAAACAATGAAACCTATTAAATTGAATTTGCAAATTAAACCCAAAAATTTATGGTAGTGTTCATCCATCATTATATTTAAAATCTAGGGCGGTGGATTGGCAGTATCGGTAGAGGGTCGGACGCCATGCTTTGACGTATAGAGTTACGGCCCTTGCCATTCTGAGTTCAAATCCCGCCGAGGCTAACTTTGCCTTTCATCCTTACGGGGTCGATAAAATAAAGTACCAGCAATGCACTGGGTAATTGCTGGCCTTGTGCCAAAAGTAGAAACAATTATATTTAAAATCTAGTATTATTGGAAATTATCCCATTTATAACTAATAAACATATGATGTTTCGCAAATCAAAGTTTATTATTGAATGCAAATTACAAACCTTTTGGACTCAGTACTGAATTAACCATTAAATTGAATCATGAATACCAGTCTAAACAATAATGGAATAGTATCATGACATTTTTTATCTACAATATATCAATCAGCTTTGAATAACCGCAATAATATTGTCGAAAAATTACTGAATAGACTGTCCACAATGACTGCATTTTACAACTCAAAGATACCATTCAGATCAGTTTGAAATAACTAACAATTGAAATTAGTTGTCTCCAGATCTCCAAATGACACGAGCTGATGACCCCCTAGATATCAATACAGTTAAGAATGCCAACATCTTTCTTAGGTAGATCAACTCACGTAATGCATCTACAGAAAACAATTGAGAGAAAGAGTAAATAAGTTAGGTTTCTGGTTCGAAGCATTTAGAGATGGCAATCTGAAAAGTGAAATATAAAATATAGTAACGACTAACTCTAATGTTTTCATGTCACGTCCAAACTTATTTCGTATCATTCGTTGCTGTTGAATTTTGTAATCTTTATTTTATGTGGCTCTGAATGGCTTATAATCTCTGTGTTAAATATAGACAAAAGTCACGGGGCTTGTGTTGTCCTGATCCCTATAGCAAAGGATGCTAAGAATGCATAGAATATCGTACTGAGTTGTATCAAGGATCCCAAGGTTTTAGCAAACACGGAAAATGGAGTTATGAAAATGCCTGTAAGATAGGGCATCAAATAATTAATCAGTTTCAAGCATATTAAGATTAGTGTAATGAATTTGTTGGCATTGCTTAACATAAATGTTTCGATTTTCTTATGTTTACTATTTCCTATTCTCTGCCGAATGTCGTAAAAATATCCTGTTTGACGGACTATTGAATACCGTTCTGTGAGGATCTTAATTTCAGATCTTTTGAAACTATATCTAATCCGTACGTGAATACTGGGAAAATTGCTTTAGTGATTTGTATATCATAGATAATCAGAAATTGCAAAAGATGTCATTTTCGAGAGCATTAGAAGATGAGAAGTTATAAAATTTCCCCCCTCGTAATAAATTTCGGAGTACTTTTAAGCAATGTTGGTGATAGAACACACACTCGTTGTAATCCAGCAAGAAATTTAAAAATGCTCTCAGACAGCTACGTTGATTATTGGGTGGGTTAGTGGTTGAAAGATAATTAATTCGCATCTAATGGAATATGTGCTTCCGTTTCAAGTTGAGGGAATTTAGTATAATAGAATGTATGAACATACAAGTGAAGAAAATAGCGATAGAAAGAAAATACAAGCCAAAAAGATGGAAATATTGGGGAGATATATTGGGAAATATATTGGGGAGTAATATTGGGAAAAAGTGGAGAGAGTGGGGTGGTATAGAATATAAGACATAAATATAAACGTAGGCATATAAATCATGTTAGTTAAGTCGATAATAAATATTCTTGTTTAATAATTTTCCGGAAGCGTGAAAATGTAAATTATCAAGCAAAAATAGCCGAACAAGTATTTTCTGTAATTTGAAGACGTCTTTAGAATATGGATGGAAGTATTTTAAGTAAAAGCCTGGAGAAAAAATCATTTAATGATGAAACAGAGCAGTATAATTCACCAATAGAGATTCTTGTTCCAATACCAATGTTGTTAGCAATACAGATAAGCTCAAAACGAATTCACTGAAACTTACATTAACTATATTTCAACCTACTCAAAACTTACTTTACAGTGACCTCACCCACACTTGCACACACACACACACACACAAACACACACACACACACACACCCACCCACCCACACACACACACACACACACACACACACACACATACACACACACACACACACACACACATACGCACACACACACACACGCACATACGTACGCACGCACAAGGTTGGTTACATAAATATTAGCGCTCTATAAATCCAACATTTCTTCATATCTATTAAAGTTTTAATCACTATATTTTATGACGGTATGCGCATTAATTTCTCCTCATTTTGGGTTTTATATAAAGAATATATATTACATAATACTACTGTTAAATAAACGTAGACTAGTTTATAAACTCATTCCGCTCACTTCATGCTAGTGCTTGCGTCCGTGACAATATCACATCAGTAATGCTTTTTATCCGTAATTATATAAAGCATAATTACAATTTTTGAGGTTTACATTTTTCCTATGTCATATATATATATATATATATATATATATATATATATATAAACACACGCGCGCACACACACACACATACACATACACACACACATACGCACACACACACACAAACACATATATATATATATATATATACATATATATATATATATATAGTTTTTTCCAAAGATTTCTGACTAAACACACACGAGCTTAAGTCGGACATTTTGGGAAAAAACTATATTTATATATATATATATGTAAATATATATATATATATATATATATATATATATATATATATATATATATATATATATATATATAAAACTATATATATATATATATATAGGAACAAGTAAGACCCCGACGGCTGAGCTCAAGCCGTTTCGACGGCTAATTCTGAATTAGCCGTCGAAACGGCTTGAACTCAGCCGTCGGGGTCTTACTTGTTCCTATTACCCACTCTACTACCCTAAGTATTGAGTACTTTGGTGCGTTATGGTCCACCTGGTTCCTTACCACATTTCCTTCGTTATATATATATATATATATATTGTTTATGCCATTACTTATTTGTATGGTAAGTATACCTTACCCGTATGTTTTGTGAAGGTACGTATACTTTCTCGTACGTTATAGGTGTTATAGGTGTATATATTATATTATATATACTGGTATGTGTATATGTGTATTTTGTGTTTGTGTGTGTATGCGTGTATGCGTGTATGCGTGTTTGCATGTATGTAAGGTGTGTATATGTGTACATTGTGATTTGGTTGACGTACGTTTGGTGAACATATGTGTATTTACCTGTAGGTATGTGTGTGCGTGCGATATATACGTATTTATGTGTGTATATTTATATACGTTTATATAATTATATAAATAAACACACACATATATATATATATATAAAATAACTAAGTCTAATATATAATATTTGGCTTCGTTTATTATAAACTATAGATTTACTGCTATATATATTTCGGTGACAATCATTATTGGCTGTGACCTCTTCAGGCAGTCCGAATTGGTGTGGAAAAGACTGGTACACATGTTGTTGAAGTGTGTTTCCGTCTGTCGATACATCAATATGTCCAGCTCCTGGGTGTGTTGTTATTCTTCCGAGAGACTGGAATCATATGAGCTAGAACAAACGAATTTCAGCGTCATAGGGCACGCTCGTATCCCATTGGTCAGTTGTGAGACCACTCCTCAGTCAAAAGATATTCCTCTGAGGCAGATCATCAGCTGTTATTGTTTTTGTCAGAATGTTTAAGTACAGCTGACATCCTCCATTGTGTTGGTAGTGGTAGTGTTAAGAGGTCAGTTAGCAGGTCAACTTTAGTATGCTGCTGTTATGGTCTGAAGGATTTATGTGTGTAGGCTGGCATCTATCCTGCCACCATTTCACTTGGTGGGGGATGCCAAACAAATAAAGAATGCGTGTGTGTTACAACCAATATAAAAATTTTGAAAAATATAAACTGAATATATATATTTTTTAATGTGTATTTAGTGTATACGTTCGTATGTGTGCGGGTACATGTGTTGCGCGTGTTTATGTGCACGTGCATGTATATATGCATGCATGACGGGTGTTTTTGTGTATGCACATGTATATACGTATATAGATGCGTGTGTGTATATATTTATTATTATTACTTTTATGATTTTAATAACATCTGTCATTTTCGTTCTACTAATTTATTTACATTATTCTTAACTCTGAAGCCGAGAATCATTCGGTTTCCTAATAGAATATTAGTCTACGACTCCATTTATACCATAAACGTGGTTTTATCTTAGCGTGTAATTGTTCTCTCCGTTCCACATAACGCCGTATTATCTTCGCTTTTTTCCGTTCATTGCCAGGGAATGTCTTCACGAACCAAAGTATCGTCTTCCTGTTTTCCTTCGGTTGCAACGTTTTTCGAAATATTTACTTCTTCGTTCACAGATTGATTTTTTTAGTTTCAGAAGATCCTGTTAAAGGTGAAATCAGTTATTTTAATAAATATTTGCTCTAGGGTTCTTATATATTTGATATATATATATCCTTATCGAGCCCTCTTTGGATTTTAGTCTTCACATTTATTATTATTACTTTATATATATATATATATATATATATATATATATATATATAAGAGAGAGAGAGAGAGGGAGAGATTTTGAGTATATGTTGGTTGTATACCAACACCTCAGTATGCAGGCTGGAGCACTCGACGAAGTGCGCAGGTTGGTTTGGTTACTCCGGAGTAATGTAAAATAAAGTAAAATAAATAAGTCAAATGTTTAAAATTTAGCTTCGTTTATTACTGTTATATATATATCTCGGTGACAGCCATCTTTGGCTGTGACTTCTTCAGGCAGTCCGAATTAGTGTGGTATAGACAAGTACATATGTTGTTGAGGTGTATAATTTTGTCAATACTATGATATGCCCAGTTCCTGGTTGGGTTGTTATTTAACTGAGGAACTGGAATCATATATGATGATATGATTCCTCAGTGAAATAACAACCCAACCAGGAACTGGATATATCAGAGTATTGACAAAATTATACACCTCAACAACATATGTACTTGTCTATACCACACTAATTCGGACTGCCTGAAGAGGTCACAGCCGAAGATGGCTGTCACCGAAATATATATAGCAGTAATAAACGAAGCTAAATTTTAAACATTTGACTTATTGATTTTACTTTATTGTATATATATATATATATATATATATATATATATATATATATATATATATATATATATATATATATATATATATATATATATATATATATACATATATATATATATATATATATATATATATACATATATATATATATATATATATATATATATATATATATATACATATATATATATATATATATATATATATATATATATACATATATATATATATATATATATATATATATATATATATATATATATATATATATATATACATTTATATATATATATATATATATATATATATATATATATATATATACATTTATATATATATATATATATATATATATATATATATATATATATACATTTATATATATATATATATATATATATCAATATATATATATATATACATTTATAAATATATATATATATATATATATACATTTATATATATATATATATATATATACATTTATATATATATATATATATATATATATATATATATATATATATATATATATATATATATAGTTTTTCCCCCAAATGTCTGACATAACACACACGTACTTTCCTACTCTAAAATTGTTTATTTTTTCGTTTCTTCCTTTTCTCACACTCGTCTATCCTTCTATTTTTACTATTTTTCATTCTACTTTCTGATAAAGAACAACATCCGAATTATTAAGAGACGTTTCCTACGTTATCAAACGTTAAACTAACATATATGACCATTGAACGATGTTATTTTCCTTTGTTGATTTTCACATACATATGCATAATACTTCAATTACACATACTTGGCAAGTGATTAAATTGATAATTATATATTGAAATCAAAATATTTGCATACCGGCAGATTCAACAATTCATTTAGAATACACGTATACTGCTATCTCCATTTTTAATAGAAGGAAATGAAAACATGATAAGGATACCAGTATTCTTGTAAAATAATATGTTTGGTGAAGTTAAATGTTGAGATAGAGAGAACCATTATAATGAACGGGTGTAAAGAATCTTCCTATAAAAGCAACAAAAATGTTGATGGCCGAGAGGAAATGAATGATGATAGATATTCAATCGAAATAAATTACCATGTCGTTGATATATTTGTCAATATCATTATTATAGTAAAATCACAATAACTATGAAGTAAATATAATATTGTAGGTATATTTACATGGGTTTTATGATGTCATCATAACATAGTGAGTCATAATTTAACAGACACTCCAACTTTTATAATCCAAATGATAATATCTACTATAAACTTTGGTGATACATCACAAAATAATAAATATATCAAACAAAAATGGTAAACTGTTATCTTGCTTAAGCATACACTCTAGATATTCATATATATATGTCTATTTATATATATATATATATATGTATATATATATATATAGTTAAATATTAGACAAGAACAAAAAAACAGTGAGGCAGTACAAATGGTAATTTATTAGGTTCCCGCTTTAGAGAGTGGGTGGGGTTATAATATATATATATATATATATATATATATATATATATATATATATGTATATATATATATATACTTTATAAATAAAAAACAAAGAGTGTTTAATAACATTAAATTTTATTAAAATTTGATTGTTATCTATAAAGTATTCCGGCTCTGTATTATATTTATTTTACATCGAGCTACCCTCATGCTTGTAATTGGATGATATTACCCATATTATTAATATATGTGTATATATTTATATATATATTAATACAATTATATATACATATATCCCCCCCCCCCCCACCACCACCACCATTTGGTCTCTTTCTTCCTCTCTCCTCACTACCTTTCCCGTTTTTTCTTCTTCTTTTTCCCTTACGTGGACAGGTTAGTATTTCACCTCCGTACGACTCTCAAAGGGTGAACAATGCTTTAATGACGGGATTTAGATTTTTAGGCGGTTCCCTGCAATTACTTCACACCTCAGCAACACATGGCCTCCGCTCACCTCTATTTCCCTCCCTCCGTCGGCACAGCAGCAGGCTCATCCTCTACGTCCGACGTACATGATTCACCAACCATACAATGACCCCTCTTCCTCTTTTTTGGTTGTCATAATTCGACAATGTTTTTAGGCTCCTGTTTGCGGTTCCCTCAATCCACCCCCTCCCCCGTTAAAACATGTCATGCAGAACAACTCCATTGCAGTTCTGTTGTTCGGCTGGCATCGTCTACGCGCGTGTTGCGCAAGTACTGTGAAACAATAAATTTGAACACTTCTTTGCACAGAGATAATATCAATAGGCGAAATTACAATTGTCACTGCTGGCGCAGCTCCTGCTCCGGCAGTGCAGGTTTGCAATTCATTTAACCAGTGCCTGGCAGACAAAAAAGTGCTGCCATAAAATGGGCGGTGCAACCTAACTGTGGTAACTTAGTGACACCGAGCAACGCCGGGCTTTAATGCCAGTATATATATAAATGTGTGTGTGTTTGTTTTTGTATTTATTAATCGGAATTTTACTCCAAAGGATATAATATATTTCATTCACTATTTAAATTAATAGTGCACCCCAAGTTTCGAATGGAAAATATGTAGTTTATATTATCATGATTTTCTATTTAGGGTGCTTTGTAATTTTGTTTCTTCATGTATAGGATTGAATGTTGTGCAAATACTAATGAAATTCACAGGAATACTTCAAGCTTTAAATATAAAGTAATAGTAAAACTAACAACAAACCATTTTACACGCCGTAATGATGCTTACTCCGATTTTGAACGTCTGAACGATTCTTACACGCCCCAAAGGATTATGAGGGAAGTTAAAAACAATACAAATTCAAGGATGTTCTGTAATTGATATAAATTTAGGGACTATGCCAGCAATTTTGGGCGCCGATGGAAGAGAATAACCATACGTTGGTTTCGACGTTGAGTGTTCGAGTTTTTCAATGAACGGAACAGCCTGCCCATGATGTTAACGTGTAAATGGCCGAGCAACTCCGTCACACAGTGTGTGATAAAACGGGTCATCTGAATTATAAGTACAATTCATCCTACGAGATTCAAAACTGTTTTCGTTTAATTATTTTCATTCACAAGTCATGGTTCTACACGAGACTATGGTAAATTATACGAACACAAGGTAACATACAGTGAGATCAAATCCGGGAATTGATTATAGTGATGAGACTCTTAAAGCATTCAGACATACTGCTTTCGATTTGGGGGGGGGGGGGCGGAGCAGATGGCCATTACATTGAACCCAGTAGAACCATATTTTGTCGAACAAGAAAAAATGAAAAGCAAATTTTGCCTCAGTAGGATTTGCACGCAGAACGTGAAATTCCAGAAAGAAAACGACACAATATTAATCTAAATAAGTTAAGCAAGGCTCTGTCTTAAGCCGGTGTTTATCCCGGTTTCATGGCTTGAAGCGTCTGAGAGTACAAAACTTCCCCACTGGACAGGACGCCGTTCCATCGCAGGATTAAATCCTTGGCTATTGTTGGCACTCATTTTCAGCTGGGTATACTGGAGCAACTGGAAATGAAATATTTGGCTCAAGAACACAACGTAGTCCAGGAATCGAACTCGCGGCTTTATGATCGCAAGTCCAACAAACTTACCACTAGGCCACGCGCCTTCACTAAATTAACTCAATAATATTAGGTGAAAATAAATATAAAACCAAGTATATTATTGACATGATTAAATATTCGATTTAATCAGTTCTAATTAAACATTAAGAATTATACTTAAATTAGGCGAGCGTTAGTATAGTTTCTTTTCAAAACATAAACAGCTTACTGATTTTGTTCGTAAAATTGGTCTTTCTATTACCTAGTCTCATGTATCTATCTATCTATCTATCTATCTATCTATCTATCTATCTATCAATGTATACATACATATATGGTGGCTGCCAACTCGTTTCCGAGTACGGCCACTACTTCATATCCATGTAGGAGAACCCCTACCAATGCGCTGAACGAGTGTGACTTTTTAGTCCAGCCAGCGACTTGAAAACTCTGGTACAAACACTACACCTGTGACAATTATTGACACATAGTGCTGGGCCCTTGGTACCATGTGACGACAAGTGCAGAGAGATCTCCAGATATAAAGCAATGCCTGTGCCGTGAAGCTTTTATAGTGAGCAAAGGCATTGCACAAAGCCAGTCCCACTCTCTTAACCAAGATGATATTTACCAAAAAGAAGAACAAGTCAACATCATTGGATACCATCAGGGTTGCAGGTGTTATATCAGAGTTTTCCTTCTCCTAGAATTCTGCCTTGACAAAGGCTAAGGTGTCATCTCTCCCGGTGATTTTGGATGGCCATTGACTCTTAAGAGCTCCTTTGCCCTTTGACAGGTTTTGTTTTTAGTCCTGCAGGATGTCCAAAGTCGCCCTCCTCACCAAGAAACCTTGGTGGGGTTGCCAGTTTAGTCGCCAACGACCCGACCATGGGACAGGTTGTACTGGAATACATGTTACCAGTAGCACCAACTGGTGACCTGACATACATACATACATACGTACGTACATACATACATGATGGCTTCCCCTTCGTTATCGAGCATGGCCATTGCATGATATACCATTATTAATAATTATTACTTAATTCTATCGTGCAATGCCGGAGGACATGTTTTTACCAGCGCACGCGGTGGTTGACTATGAAGTGGGTGGCTACGCGCACACAACTCTTTGCTAGAAACCTGAAGGTGCCATCTGCTGCTCTCGATGGTCCTCAGTCCTTTGCTATCGAAGTCGTTAATCCTCTTTGCCAGGGTCTTTGTGAAGTGCCATGTTTCTACGCCTTACAGGAGCAAGCAAATAATTGTTTCTACTTTTTGGCACAAGGCTAGCAATTAAACCAGTGCATTACTGGTACTTTATTCTATCGACCCCGTAAGGATGAAAGGCAAAGTTAACCTCGGCGGGATTTGAAATCAGACCGTTAGTGGCCGTAACTCTATGATGGAGAGCATGGCATCCGAACCTCTGCCGATACTGCCAATCCACAATAATATTAAGTCATAACACATCACCTCTCACTACAACACCAATTCATAACGAATCCCTCACGATCACCACCGCCACCACCACCACCACCACCGTCACTACCACTACCACACTACTTCTACCACACCCTCACAATACCAGCACCCAATGCCACACAAACACGTCAATTTACAACACCGGCTTATTTACCACAACAACAACAACAATAGCATCATCGATAAATTTCTTCGGTCATATATATATTTTCATTTTTCATTTAATGAGTAAGTAGCAACACAAATATACACAGATACGTAGCGTTGTGATCAAAGTACGCTATCTCTCCTCTCTATATATAACAAATTGTTCCCTTTGATTTTTTTTTTTTCATATTTCAATACATTTTTTCTTTATCTCTTTCTCTCCCTTTTGACGTATGTCGCATTTTATATCCATTTATTTCCTTTACTCTAAGACTTTCACTCGTACGTTAAGTCCTCTATCTCATTCCTTTCTTTAAATATCCTACCATCTCTATCTACCCTCTGCCTCATATTTTCTTTTTCTTATCATTGCTTTCTCTTTTTTCTTTCTCCCCCCCCCCACTCTGTTTTAATGTTCCCCTATTCTTTGATACTCTCTCCATCCTCTTTCTATTTCTCTAGTTTCGTGCTCTCACCCACGCACATTCTCATTTTATACAGAATGGGAAAAGATATCTGGAAATCAAAATGGCCGGATCTTTCAATATGCATAAAAAGATATGTTCAATTCAATTTAAAATTTATCGCTTACAGCAAAAGAAATATACCATTACTCCGGTAATGTAGTGAATATATATATATATATATATTCAGGACAAACAAACGCACGCGCACCCCCACCCCCCACCCACCCACACACACACAAATACATACATACATATATATATATATATATATATATACACGTATATATAAAGAGAAAAGGTGGAATTGGAAATAGCATGGAAAATATATTTAAGGATCCGTTTTTCCTCTTTTCCTCCTAGATTCTTGAAAGCAACATTACTTTATCTTCAATATTCTTTCATCTTTTCTGTTAGAAATCCCTAAATTGTGTTGTTTCTGACTACAACCGGGCATGGGGAGACGCTTTCCTTTATATTATATATACGTGTATTTGTGGCTTCATATGTTTTTCGCTTTCTTATTTCTCCTATTCTCTCTTACGTAGATGTATTGTGGATTGGGGATGTAGCTATTTCATTCGTATTATCTGTTGAGGCTCGGTCTACTCTTTATTATAAGTGTGGCTTCCTTAATTTATGTTGTGTTAATTTATGTGTAGATAGGATTCTTACCTTGATCTCCATCTTCTAGTTTTCCATGATGGGATAGTATTGATGATCTTTACTCATCTTTCAGCTCCCACCAGTATTCCCTCAATCCCACGTTTATACTACGGGCTATCTCTCCTAATGTATTTGTTGTGTTTCTCTGCCGCCCCTCTGTACAAATTTGGTGTTAGTATGCTGGACCATAATATTATGTTGTAACCGTTGAGGCCACCCACCTCTCTCTCTCTCTCTCTCTCTCTCTCTCTCTCTCTCTCTCTCTCTTCTCATGTGCACGCGTTGTTGTATCTCTCGTGAGGTTGCATTACCCGGTTGTAGTTCAGCAGGCTGTCCATTGACAATCTGTAGGACCTGTCGATCGATATATATATATATATATATATATATATATATATATATATATATATATATATATATATATATATATACATACATATATATATATAATAAATGTAATCTGAGTTTTTCGAATA
Source organism: Eledone cirrhosa (assembly GCA_964016885.1). Lineage (NCBI taxonomy): Eukaryota > Metazoa > Mollusca > Cephalopoda > Octopoda > Eledonidae > Eledone > Eledone cirrhosa. Next base: position 269,852,749 of record OZ024740.1, on the reverse strand, counting down.
TTAATAATTGTTTCTACTTTAGGCACAAGGCCAGCAATTATCCAGTGCATTTCTGGTACTTTATTTTATCGACCCCGTAAGGATTAAAGGCAAAGTAAACCTCGGCAGGATTTGAACTCATACCGTAAAGGGACGTAACTATGCTGGAAGGCATGGCGTCCGACACCCTACCGATACTGCAATCCACCGCCCTTTTCGAATATCAATAATAACATTCGATTCGTTTGCAATTGCGCAAACAAGCCTCAATTTTATAACCATATCAGTAGAATGAACCCTTCATTATTGCTCTTGTGTTGGCATGCGAATAGAACTGCAGACACTAATGTTTCTGGGTATCACCCTTCATCAGTACAGCTCACTGTTCACCTGCCAAACTGTCAGAGCTAGTGAAAATATATGCTATTTTCAAAAATACACAGTGACTGATCGGCCTGATTTGCATGTTAGCAGACTGGCTGATTAGTCAGATCTGCATATTAGCAGATCCACTGATCAGCCAGATTTGCATATCAGTGGATCTGCTAATATACAGATCTAACTGATCAGCCAGTCTGCTAACATGCAAATCAGGCCGATCAGTCACTGTGTATTTTTGAAAATAACATATTTTCACTAGCTCTGACAGTTTGGCAGGTGAACAATGAGCTGTACTGATGAAGGGTGATACCCAGAAACATTAGTGTCTGCAGTTCTATTCGCATGCCAACACAAGAGCAATAATGAAGGGTTCATTCTACTGACATGGCTATACATTTGAGGTTTGTTTGCGTAATTGCAAACGAATTGAATGTTATTATTCGAAAAATTCAGATTACATTTATTGTATTCAGCCATAGAGCGAAAATTTTCTTTTTATATATATATATATATATATATATATATATATATATATATATATATATATATATTTGCATATATATATATATATATATATATATATATATATATATATATCGATCGATAGTCAATCGAAAAAATTCCAGACATCATTCGCTTAACGAGTGGGATGGAGCTCGTCAAATCAGACCGAGGAAACAAGGTTTCCATTGATCTTTCCAATTGCTAATACAATCTGTCAATCGCAACACCGGGCACGCACACACTCGCAGACATACACACACACACACAGACACCCACGCCCACAAAGACACACACACGCACACACACACACATACACACACACACACATACACACACACACACATATATATATATATTTATACTTGGGGAGGGTTATATTGTTGTAACATTGCCAGAAATAATAGAACACACTCACTGTTTGGTTGGTTTTCGCTTCTGTATGTTTTATATCTCCATAGTTAATTTATTTGTCAAAAAATACAGATATAAATATATATATATCCAAAATTAAGATAAATTAAATTAAATTAAGGGTGTCATGCCAGATAGACATGCGCCATATCACCCGTAAAATATGCTCCAAGATTCTAATGAATATATCCGAGCATTTTATATCAACTAGAAATTGATTGACATGTAAATAAACATGAAACAGGGGGTAATTTGTAAAAGTGTGTAAGCACACATAGCTAGGTAGGTAACTAAATAAAGTTTAACTAGAACTTCAAAAATAGATACCTTATAATATGATTAATCTTCCTTGTATATATTCCATTAAAGAAATATATTTCACCAATTAATCGATTGGTAAACGACAGTAGCCAGATCCCGGATTTTCAACAGGATCCGGCTACTGTCGTTTACCAATCGATTAATTGGTGAAATATATTTCTTTAATGGAATATATACATGGAAGATTAATCAATTTATAAGGTATCTATTTTTGAAGTTCTAGTTAAACTTTACTTAGTTACCTACATAGCTATGTGAGCTTACACACTTTTACAAATTATCCCCTGTGATTGTTTCATATGTTTATCTACATGTCAATCAATTTCTAGTTGATATAAAATGCTCGGATCTATTCATTAGAATCTTGGAGCATATTTTACGGGTGATATGGCGCATGTCTATCTGGCATGACACCCTTAATTTAATTTAATTTATCTTAATTTGGGATATATATAAATACAGCCCCTTAATTGTAGAGCTAACTCAGTTAAAAGGACTTGACTGCTGTTTCTAGTTGTCGATAACCCTATTCACGCCACTGGGACGAAGCTGGTATGATGTGTGTATTTTTAGTAAATACAGCACGTGTTACTAGCCAGTCGCTGATTTGAAATTGATGCGTAAACACAGATGGTCGGAACTCTTCCTTATTGAAAATCATATTTATTTATTTATATTTCCCTTAGTATTAAAACTACCCTAAAGGGCCATATGTTTAAATTTAATATAAAGATCTACATCTAGAATGATGGAGAAGCCATTGTCGTCAGTATAGCTGGCGATGTTGCCAATCTATTTATGGTGTGGTGGGCGAGGAGACTCAGAGAACACCCCGAAGAGAACTCCATAGACCTCGTAATGTACTCTCGTTACGTAGACGATATTAATATAATAATGAGAACACCCCCACAAGATATAAACATGAATTAGAAATAAGACAATGGAGAGCTTCCAGCAGATAGCTAACTCCATATACAAGAGTATAATTATAGCTATTGACTACCCTTCCAAACAGCCTAACAATAGACTACCAGTATTAGACACGGAACTCTGGATTAATACTATAGACGAGAAGGCCCATATTCTCCACTCACACTATGCCAAACCCATGGACTCCAAATAGTTGATACTAAAAAATTCAGCAATGTCCAATAGTGCTAAGTTTAATATTCTGATCGCAGACATAGTAACAGTGATGGAGAATGTGTCCCGCATGGGCGACCCAACAGAAATGGAAAGACACATCCAACATGTCATCAATCGCATGCAGTTCTCCAAAGAGACAGAATCAGAGTATACAAAGGGACCACGGAGAAATATAGGACCCTCATAGAAATGGACATGAAAGGAATCTGCCGATTATACAGGAGAAAATCATGGAATAGCTTAGATAGGACTAAACATAAGATAGGGAAAGCCACTTCAGGGTACGACAACCAGAGATACCAGAGTGTCATGTTCGTGGATGCTACCCCTGGAGGGAAATTAGCTAAGCAATTTAGAAAGGCCCTAAGAAAGATCCATCTAAAGATTAAAGTGGTAGAAATGCCAGGAACTACCATAGAATCGCTGATCAGCAAGACACACCCCTTTAAGGAAACCCACTGTACAAATAAGAAACGTGTTATATGTTAAACGAACCCCCAGATAAATTATAAAACTAGAAATGTAGCCTGTAGCATAAGATGTACAGAAGTTACTCACAGAAAGATGACAACGACATACATAGGTGAGACAGCTCGAATCATAGGAGAAAGAATAGAGCAACACTGGGGGAACTTAAAGGACAAAAATACGGTTCAGTACCATATGAACATGCCAGACAAAAACAGGACGGTAATATAGACAACATAGAAATTACAATAATATCTAAACATAGAAATGACTCTGCAGGTAGGCAAATCAGAGAAGCAACTGAGATAGAACTAAGAAGAATAAAGTTAAACAGAAAAAAATGAATGGAATAACAACAACAACACTCAAACAAACAATACTGACTTAAGGGAGATATAAATAAATAAATAAATAAATAAATAAATAAATAAATAAATAAATAAAATAAAAATGACGTAGACATTACAATACAATAGGAGGGAACATAATAGTACCACTGATGATGTTGCAGATGTGTAACGAAAGAACTTTGATAGACTATATATGTATATTTATATCTGTATTTTTAACCACTGGTCAATCAATGATAAACATTGATTGCGAAATAAATTAAGTATGGCGATATAAAACCGAAAACCAACCAACCAGTGAGTGTGTTCTGCTATTATTTCTGGCAATATTACAACAATATGACCCTCCACAACATATCAATATTTGTTTCGACACACGATTTCATATCAAAAACCTTGCAAAACAAATATATATATATATTCAGTAGTTAAGCAAATCAAGACCACTAGCTCACGTAGAAGACATTAGACAAAGAGTATCAACATTAAGTGCAGTTTAATATAAAAAAAGGGTAATAATTGTTTCTACTTTTGGCACAAGGCCAGCAATTACCCAGTGCATTACTGGTACTTTACTTTATCGACCCCGTAAGGATGAAAGGCAAAGTTAACCTCGGCGGGATTTGAACTCAGAATGGCAAGGGCCGTAACTCTATGCTGCAAAGCATGGCGTCCGACCCTCTACCGATATTGCCAATCTACCGCCTTTAGAAAGAGGGTAATAATAATCGTTTCTATATTAAACTGCACTTAATGTTGATACTCTTTGACTAATGTCTTCTATGTGAGCTAGTGGTCTTGATTTGCTTAACTACGGAATATTTCCAGCTCTGTACACCTAACCTCAGCATGAACCCAGTTTTCCAACTGCTTTCCACTGCATATTGCAGATCGAGCACCCGCTTTTAAGCTTTGGCTTCTAACACCGTCACCAATCTCTCCTATCCCATCACTATATCTCTATTTAAGATTGGTTTACACTTGAACTGTCTCTCTCTCTATATATATATATATACATAAATATTCATTATTTATAATTATATTACTTTGGTCGACCTTTTAATATAATCGTTTGAACTTTATGAATTAATGCCAGGGGTGAAGTATACGTTGATGATAAGAAATGCGCAAAACTGCATAACTAAGAAATAACGATTATCTTGGATCTAATATAAGAGACTGAAAAAAACTTTACAAGAAAAAGCATATTCCGGAATTTTAGTATACAAACACTATAGCAATAAATTCTGAATTTAACGATAACAGCTCAATGGGAAACAGAACTAACACATCCAAAATGTCTGCTGCAAAGTAGATACTTGGAGACATAGTAAATGGAGACATTCCAAATCAATGGTCACTGCAATACATTAAAAGTTATGCTCATTTCAAATTATTCCATTAAAATTGTATCAATGAAATGCCGTCGCTACATATGTATATGTTTACATACACAACACACACACACACACACACACACACACACACACACACACACACACACACACACACACATGTATATGTATATATATATATATATATATATATATAAGGATAGAACCAGTTTTAAACTAGTTAGTTACACCCTTACTCAACAGAGCACTCGATACTTGGGCTAGTAGAGTATGGGTATATGGGAAAGAGTCGTAGCCTGATGACTGAGCTGTTGTTACAACATCTATTTCTAGACTGGAACTAGCTGTTAGACGACAAGAGTTCAATCATCGAGCCACAACTCTCTCTAATATATATATGTGTGTGTGTGTGTGTGTGTGTGTGTGTGCGTGTGTGTGTGTGTGTGTGTGTGTGTGTGTGTGTGTCTGATGGTAGCTAAGATGCTTCCATATGCTGTATTCCGGTTGAGCACTCTATGTTCTTACAGAGCAGAGTGTGATATAATATGAAACGAAAAATCAGTGATGCATCCGAACTCAATTTATTGATGTTACAATTGTTTCGCCGGCAGACAGCTCTAGACACGATCATTGTGTGGTTCTGTCTGATTCTGGATCTGCAGGTTCGTCGGACACTTCTAAAAATTTCGGATCAAATGTTCACTGGGGTGTTAGCGTCAAAAAACATCCTCTTCGCTCATCCTGCTTTTGGCTGTTGTTTTTCTACGTCATCATAAATTTTGACCAATAGGTACTGTCACATTGATCATCAGCTGTCCTTCCTGCCACACTTCAATGAATCCCTGCTGGGTTTGGTTGTTCACACATCCACGCGCTATTCACACACCCACACACACACACATATATATATATACACACACACTCACACAGACACACACGCACACAATCATATAAATAACATCCGCACGCATATACTCCCGCACGCATATACTCCCGCTATACATACGAAGCCAAAGAGAACCCGTAAAACTATAGAAATACGCATCTACATCAACTGACACACACACACACACACGCACGCACACATGCGTACACACATGCATACGCGTATATCTACTCGTATACACAAACACGTACAGACATATACATAGGCACGCACACGCACATACACACACGTGTCCATATATACAGGCACAAAAACAGACTCGCTCGCAAACACACATATATATGTATACATATATATATATATAGTGGCTGCCAACTCGTTTTCGAGTACGGCCACTACTTTATATCCATGTAGGAGAACCCCTACCGATGCGCTGAACGAGTGTGACTTTTTAGTCCAGCCAGCGACTTAAAAACTCTGGTACAAACACTACACTTGTGACAATTATTGACACATAGTACTGGGCCCATGGTACCATGTGACGACAAGTGCAGAGAGATCTCCAGATATAAAGCAATGCCCGTGCCGTGAAGCTTTTATAGTGAGCAAAGGCACTGAACAAAGCCAGTCCCACTCTCTTAACCAAGATGATATTTACCAAAAAGAAGAACAAGTCAACATAATTGGATACCATCAGAGTTGCAGGTGTTATATCAGAGTTTTCCTTCTCCTAGAATTCTGCCTTGACAAAGGCTAAGGGGTCATCTCTCCCGGTGATTTTGGATGGCCATTGACACTTAAGAGCTCCTTTGCCCTTTGACAGGTTTTGTTTTTAGTCCTGCAGGATGTCCAAAGTCACCCTCCTCACCAAGAAACCTTGGTGGGGTTGCCAGTTTAGTCGCCAACGACCCGAACATGTATATATATATACACACAAACAAGCCCTTACCCTACAGTGGGGGCACGTACACACACACTGGCTCATATACACTCTTACAAATATGCGCCTATTACCTACAAGCCCACGCACGTCTACAAACATACATACATACATATATCTGTCTATACACAAATATGAAATACACACAAAGTCATATAAAGCTACACAATGGGTCAACAATGGGTCATACATGAAAAGATGCATCTTGTTACACACATGCACAAATGTAAACAATATAACCATATACATACATCCATACACATACATATATATATATATATATAAATATATACATATATACACACATATATATATATACATACACATACACACATACACACACACACATATGTACATACACAGACATTCATACACGTATATGAAAAAAAACCCACGATATACTAAAATATACATATAACGTCATACATTGAAGGATGTATCTTGTAGTAAACATGCACATATATAAACAACATAACCATATACATACATCCATACACATACACATATTCATATATATATATATATATATATATATTTATATATACACATATATATACATATACGAATACATATATACACACATATAAAAAATAAATATACAATATATTAAAAATATAAATATAACTGTTTCTACTTTAGGCACAAGGCCAGCAAATACCCAGTGCATTACTGGTACTTTATTTTATCGACCCCGTAAGGATGAAAGGCAAAGTCAACCTCGGCGGTATTTGAAAATATAACGTCACATAGAAATATATAAAAAAGAAGGGGGGACGTGTATGCGTATGAGATAGTACATAGGAGGAGTATGAGATGTACACTTGGGCCTGTATACGGAACAAGTAATATGTGTTTCAAAATGGAATACGTGGAGAGTATGGATTCTCGATTGAAAAGGTACACATGCATGGGGTGCGTGGACCGGCCATATTGGAGTATGTCACTGTGGTTGAGGTATGTTGTCCTATAGGTGTAAGGTATTTGACTGAAAGTCAGTGGAATCCGTGTCAACCTGTCCCGGCTCAGGCGATGTTCTTGCCTAAGGTGACGTGCAGAGTCGAGTATGCATCTTGGGTTATTTTGGGTTACCCCACGGGGCATATTCTGTCATCAGAGTATGGTGCCTGATCCCTTGAACCCGTTTCGCCGCCCTCGTCGGCGTGCGCTCCGCCGCATGCCTTTAGCCTGGGCTTCCCGGCTAAAGGGAACGTCCAGGAAATTCACCGTTTTAGTGCTAGGATCTATCGTCACGGATAAGCCGTGTTGCTTAAAAAAATGCGATATGCGCTTCCTTATACGATGCATCTGGCTGGGGTTTAGGGGACGGAAGGTAAAAATTGCGACGTATCTGTATATTCCTTCGCCGATCCCTGGGATCTCCTCCGCTAATCTATGGAGGAGATAGATCCCCATCAGCTCGGTCACCTGCGCCGAGTCGCGGGACCCCATGGTGAAATCGAAACTGTCGGGTCTGTACCTCCTCTCCTATAACTTGTCTTCGAATCTAATTAGCGTCTTTCTAGTTGCTACTATGAGGCTAGCCGCCTCCCTAGTGAGGTTGGACTTGACCATGGCGCTCATGAGGGCCTTGTTCACTATTACAGGTGATACTGACACGTAGTAATTCGCTATGTCTAATTGAATAAAATTTACCTGCTGTTTGCTATCTATTAGCGAGAACCAGTCAATTACCTCCTTAGTGGAGGTCCATAAGCTAAGCCTAGTTTTGTTCCTAAGTACCGGTAGTATCCTGTCTATGATATTCTTGCTGGTCCTACCTATGTCTAATTTGGAGGGTGCTATTGACCTAACAGGTAGATTAGTTCTAAAGTCTAATCTATGATCCTTAATAGATATCCAAGGTTTTCTAGGTACATATATTTCGGTCCTATCATCTATTCCTAACCCGATGATTATTGTTTTGGTCATGGCGTTAATGTTATCTAGGTGTCCTGTCCTGTGCTCCTGTAATTTTTCCTAATCTCTTTCCCAGTGCAGTCGTATGTATATATATATATATATATATATATATATATATATATATATATATATATATATATATATATATATATATATATGATAATAATGGAGCTGCGGCGCTGCAAATGGGTTACATATGAAAAAGTCTGTCCTCATCAGTGGCCTTCCAACCGTCGTAGGCATTTCGTCGCATTAAAGGCCATATACCTCAGGTTGGTGCGAGCAACGGCTAAAAAAAGTCGTTGGTACACGTAAATAAGGGGGACGCTAGGGTAAACATACAAAATGGTTTAAGCAACAGAAAGTGATGAAGAAGAACAAGTCCCAGATTTCTATGAATATAAATTCGGTGGAATCGTGAACGAGTGAATAAAGACCATCAAACCTGGTTGAAATGTGAGCAAGGAAGGAATATATATATATATATATATATATATATATATATATATATATATATATATATACACAAATGATAGGGATAAACACTGATACAAGTATACATGTGTTCGTATTGCAAATGACCAAGTTAGCTAGATTGAAAAATACTAATTAAAATAAAAATTCTTTGAGCTAATTAATTGTAAAAGACTATTTGAGTTTATAACTCTATATATAATCGAACAACGATGGTTGCTTAATACGGGATGTTTGTTTACGAACACACCGAGCATTATAATAAATGTTCGGTGAATCCATACGTACATATATATATATATATATATATGTGTGCATCTATGTATATATATATATACATACTACTGTACGTCTGTATACATATATGTATGTACGTATACATACTTATATTTAAGTAACAGCCGTACTAAGAGTGGGAAATTAAATTTCGTCTCATTTTTTCCGTTTATATATATATATATATATATATGTATATATATATATATATAAGTATGCATGTATACGTACATACATATATGTATACAGTTTGTTTACAAACGAACAAAGCGACGTTATAATAAGCGCCGCTAAACTGATACGTGCATATATGTATGTGTACCTGTATGCATATGTATGTGTATATGTATATATATATATATATATATGTGCATGCTACTGTACGTCTGTATACATATATGTATGTACGTATACATGCATACTTACATTTAAGTAAGTGCCATACTAGGAGTGAGAAATGAAATTTCGTTTTCATTTTGTTTCAATTTATATATATATATATATATATATATATATAAACGTTTGAATATGTGTAATAAGGCCAAGACAATGCAGGTATGGACATAGAAAAAAGAATGCAATAGTGAAAGATATTGATGTGAATTCGTCTTTCACCTTGAATTTATTTAAATGTCCTTAATTTTCGAGATAATATCTCTTCTTCGGAGGGAAGTAAAGGTCTCAAACCAGCGTCTTTAAATCATTTCCGGTCAGCATGGCTTGGCTAGAGATTTAAAGACGCTGGTTTGAGACCTACGCTGGTTTGAGACCTTTACTTCCCTCCGAAGAAGAGATATTATCTCGAAAATTAAGGACATTTAAATAAATTCAAGGTGAAAGACGAATTCACATCAATATCTTTCACTATTACATTCTTTTTTCTATGTCCATACCTGCATTGTCTTGGCCTTATTACAAACGTTTATACCTCATTACACAATGCTTCAAGTGAACTATAACCTCCTCCTCCCATATATATATATATATATATATATATATATATATATATATATGCAATAATTGTAATACCGTAACTCTATTAATAATTGCTAATTATGGTAACTTATTTAAGAAAAAAAGTGAATTATTTATTCTGAAACTGCCTGCACAAATCTACATCTACATTCCAAGCATCATATAAAATTAGGAAAAAACACTGACTATACGTGAAATGATTTCGACTTTTATTAATAATTTCAAGTGTGAAATGATATTGACTCTGTTTAATAATTCTTGAAATGCTTTTATTATTATTGCTATTATTAAAAGTATAATAAAGTACCAGTAATGCACTGGGGTATTTGCTGGCCTTGTGCCTAAAGTAGAAACAATTATTATTGCTATTATTAATATTGGATATTGACTCTGATTAATAATTCTTGAAATGCTTTTATTATTATTGCTATTATTAGGCGGTGGATTGGCAGTGTTGGTAGAGTGTCGGATGCCATGCTTTGGCGCATAGAGTTACGGCCCTTGCCATTCTGAGTTCAAATCCCGCCGAGGTTAACTTTGCCTTTCATCCTTACGGGGTCGATAAAATAAAGTACCAGTAATACACTGGGTATTTGCTGGCCTTGTGCCTAACGTTGAAACAATTATTATTGCTATTATTAAAAGTATAATAAAGTACCAGTAATGTACTGGGTAATTGCTGGCCTTGTGCCTAAAGTAGAAACAATTATTATTGCTATTATTAATATTGGATATAAGGTTTCTACCTAACCATAGAAATTGTTTAGCTGCTCTCTTATCGAGTATGTTAATCTCTAGATTGTTTAAATACCCGTAGTTTTGATTTCGTATTTTTAAATCTTGTATCTTATAAATTTGATACCTGCAATGTCTTCAGACTCGTAAACCGTTTAATTACTTTAAATGTTTGTTTACGTCTTACGAGGATATTGTTTACATTTATCGTATAAAAGTTTCGTTTTATCTAAATTGATTAATGATCTGTACTTAACTTGATGTATAATTGTGAATACAGTAAAATTTAGTTGAATCAAATTTATAACACTCTTAAGTGTAATTATATGCAATAATTAATATTATATATAATTGTTAACTTTGCCTTTCATCCTTACGGGGTAGATAAAATAAAGTACCAGTAATGTACTGGGTATTTGCTGGCCTTGTGCCAAAAGTAGAAACAATTATATATCATTGATAAATATCGATTTAAATCTTATAGTTCATATATGAACTATACAAATGCTTATATCTAAAAAAATCTGGTTTAATAATATCATATTTACTACATTTATAAGCTTTATGGTTAGTTAATAACATTTTTAATTTTAATCTTTCTAACTAAGTTATTGACTATATTTAATAATTTAAATATACTCTTGATGAACCTTGGAGTTATGTTAAATTATCTTTTTCACTTTATATTTGTTTTCATTTTGATATAATACAGTAATATAGGTTCTTTCAAATATTATAGTCTAAACATTTCAAGTTATTTAGTTAATTGATTATTTCTAATTAATTTAATATTTGAAAAAAACGGTCACGTATCATATACCTTGATTCTCCTTCTCCTTATGTAATTATATGTTACCATACATATCACCCTTTCTTTGTCTTTACTATCATCTCTTTCGTTTTTCTCTCTCTCCTCCTGTTAGCTCTGTCACTCTCTCATTTGCGCCTTATGTATATGGAGGTATACATATTTTATTATTTAAATTTTTAACAGTTATGTAGTTTTGTTTATATTTATTACTTGCCTTTATATATATTTATTATTAACTAACTTAGCTAACTTAGTCGTTTACAATACAAACACGGATATGTTGGTATTTGTGTTTATCAAATATATTAATTTATATTTACTTGTATTTATTATTATATATTTTTATACACATTTTCCTACGTACCCTCTTTACAACTTATGGTATATAAATATTGAGTTTTGTCATAACTAATCACTGCCAAAACTGGAATTGAACCATCAGCACAGTTGAGGTATGTCAGACATCAATTTATTTTATCTGATCAGGACGTACTGATGAAATAGCTCAGTACCTCTGAAATATGTACAATAAAATATATTTGATCACATGAATGTCTATATTTATTAATATTTTGAAGTAATATTATATATATATATATAAAACAAAGGAATTGTGGTAAAGAACCAGATGGACCATAACGCACCAGAGTACTCAATACTTAGAGTAGTAGAGTGGGAAATATGAAAAAGTATGACCCCGACGGCAGAGCTCAACCCGTTTCGACGGCTATTTCTGGACTAAATTAAAATTTTTAGACTGGTGAATAAATAGCCGAACTTGTCAAGAGGGTACTTCCCATATAAGGAAGTATCCTCTTGACAAGTTCGGCTATTTATTCACCAAGCTAAGAATTCTAATTTAGTCCAGAAATAGCCGTCAAAACGGCTTGAGCTCTGCCGTCGGGGTCATACTTTTATATATATATATATATATATGGGGGGGGGGGGGGCGTCGGTTTGTTTTAGTGTGTATGTGAGAGTGTTTATGGGTATATGTGTGAGCATATTTTCTCTGTATGCGTAGGTGTCATTGTGTTTCTTAGCTTATTTTTAACAACATAATTGACACCATCCCTAATCACTGCCATCATAAATATCATTGAATTTAATTGTGTATCTGGAAGCTTTCTTTTACAAATATGATTCTTCGAAAAAATATTTTGGGGCTAAAATTTAGAAACATATTCGGATGTATATATGTAGGCAAATCCATATGCATACACATATCTATATATGTGTATGTATACATAGAAACATACATAAATACAAACATACAAACAAGCATACATATATAAATACATACACACATACATATATACATACACACGTATATACATACATACATTCATACATACATACATACATACATACATAGATACATACATACATACATACATACATACATACATACATACATACATACATACATACATACATAGACCAAGCTCAAATTTTAAAACTTGAGAAAACAAATAAATGCCGTGGGTATAGGTTTTTAAAGTCAAGTGGTTGCATTGGAAATCGAATGACGTATTGTATCCTGATGCTAAGTTAATGAAAAGCCGCTAGTATTGCATGTATGTTGTCTAATGGAAGGGAAACACTCGAATGACAGTCATCTTCTTCAGCTGAATCAGATTCTTGGGATGCTTACAAATAATAAATATAGATAAAAATGCAAGCACACATTACAACAAACACACATGTTATACAAGATTAGCGACGATAGTCGACCCGCACAAGAGAAAAGTGAAATATAGATATATATAGAGATAGAGGAACTGGTGTTGGCTATCGCAGGAGATGCAGGTAGGTGTGAGATAATACATTTCTACTAACAGTAATGAGAGGAAGATGAGAATAACAAGCAGCTTATCTACTTATATATATAACCAGCAATTTCTCTGTCTGTCTGTGCGTAGAGAGAGAGAGTGAGAGTGAAAGAAAGAGACAGACTACGAAGGGGGATAGCGGGAGGGAGAGATAGAGAGAGAGAGAGAGTGAATAGACGCTAAAACACGTGCTACAGAAATATTACCTTCCCCTTCCTTTATAGAAACATTACCTTCCCCTCTCCACTGACTTTGGTCACTGAGGCCGAGGGAATCGCTGGTTGCTATAGAGACACCTTGACCAAGCCAGAAGTAACCAGTTCGAGGCGGTTCTGACTTGACACCATGCGAAGAAGGTTGCCATTGAATTTGTGGTTTGAAGAAGGTTGCCATTGAATTTGTGGTTGTTGCTGCTGATAATAAGGACCATTTGAAGAAGGTTGCTGCTGATGAGGTAATTTATTAATCAGATTGCGCAGTTCCATAACCTACGTTTGATTTGTTCAATTTTTTTCTTCAATTTTTTTTTGTTGTTTTTTTTTATTTCTTATTGAAAAAATATAAATAATAAAATAAGGTTAGAAATTTAAATACAATTAAATACGATTTAATTTCCATTTGCAGCAGCCAATGTCCAGTGTTCAATTTCATGAAAAAATTGGAAATAATTCAAAAAATTGAAGTTTAACTTTTGAACATTTGTTTTGACAACAAAAAAATATTTCCTTATTCACACCTAATGGTAGGATTAAAATTTCATAGGAATATTTTTTCTAACCGCCAGTTATTTATTTTCTCCTTTTTCGTTTTAACATATATTTATTTCAAAGATTTCACCGTATAGATAACATATATATTAATACATGCATAAAAGACACACCGAGAGACGGTGAACATGTGGTGCCGAAAACATTTCTCATCCAAATCTCAACAATATCAATATATACACTAGATTTGCTAGCAGAAAACCGCCCACCGTATGCTTTTCTGCTAGTCCATATATATAAAAGAGAGGATGTATGTGTGTCTGTTTTCCTAAAACTCGAGAAGTACCCAACCGGTTTTTTTCAAACTTTATACATGTAACTCGTATGACCTCGGAAGTGTTTTGAGCAAAACAAATTTCAAATTTTCAATGCCCTAGGGACCGCATTAGGTGATTTAGCGATCTCTTCCTCTTTCTCTTAGTATTTCTCTTTTTAGATAGATACATAGATATGACGTTGCGCCTTCATAATATCTGTATGTATGCCTGACTGTCTGCATTACGTCATTATGACGCGATCAGTGTGTGTGTGTATATATATTCTTATGCCAGGGAACGTCTTCACGAACCAAAGTATCGTCTTCCTGTTTTCCAGATTGATTTTTTTTAGTTTCAGAAGATCCCGTTAAGGTTGAAAGCAGCGATTCTTTGCTTAAACATTAATATGTTATTTTAATATAGATATTCGTGTACAGATATTTTTGCATACACAAAAACAAAATATAAACAAACAAGGCCAAAGATTACATCAATTAGTCTTAGTGTATGTACTTCATGCTGCTTTTAGGTAGAATATCCCGTTAAGGGTGAAAGCAGTGATTATTTGCTTAAACTTTAGTCTGTTATTTTAATATATATATATATATATATAATTATATATTTATGGACAGATATTTTTGCATACACAATAACAAAATATAAACAAACGTATTTATTTCACGAGGTTCGATAAGGATAAATATATATCAAATATATAAGAACCCTATAGCAAATCCCGAGCAACGCCGGGCCATTCTGCTAGTTTACTTATATATATAACCAGCAATGTCTCTGTCTGTCTGTCCGACAGTGGAAACACGTGCGTAGAGAGAGAGTGAGAGTGAAAGAAAGAGACAGACTACGAGAGGGGGATAGCGGGAGGGAGAGATGGAGAGAGAGAGAGAGAGAGAGAGAGAATAGACGCTAAAACACGTGCTACAGAAATATTACCTTCCCCTTCCTTTATAGAAACATTACCTTCCCCTCTCCACTGACTTTGGTCACTGAGGCCGAGGGAATCGCTGGTTGCTATAGAAACACCTTGACCAAGCCAGAAGTAACCAGTTCGAGGCGGTTCTGACTTGACACCATGCGAAGAAGGTTGCCATTGAATTTGTGGTTTGAAGAAGGTTGCCATTGAATTTGTGGTTGTTGCTGCTGATAATAAGGACCATTTGAAGAAGGTTGCTGCTGATGAGGTAATTTATTAATCAGATTGCGCAGTTCCATAACCTACGTTTGATTTGTTCAATTTTTTTCTTCAATTTTTTTTTGTTGTTTTTTTTTATTTCTTATTGAAAAAATATAAATAATAAAATAAGGTTAGAAATTTAAATACAATTAAATACGATTTAATTTCCATTTGCAGCAGCCAATGTCCAGTGTTCAATTTCATGAAAAAATTGGAAATAATTCAAAAAGTTTAACTTTTGAACATTTGTTTTCGTTTTAACATATATTTATTTCAAAAATTTCACCGTATAGATAACATATATATTTATACATGCATATAAGACACACCGAGAGACGGTGAACATGTGGTGCCGAAAACATTTCTCATCCAAATCTCAACAATATCAGTTACACTATATTTGCTAGTAGAAAACCGCCCACCGGGTGGTTTTCTGCTAGTCTATATATATAAAACAGAGGATGTATGTCTGTGTCTGTTTCCCTAAATTTCGAGAAGTACCCAACTGTTTTTTTTCAAATTTTACACATGTAACCCGTATGGCCCCGGAAGTGTTTTGAGCAAAAGAAAATTTAAATTCTTCTGACCTAGGGACGTCCCGCTCCTTGTTTTTAGTGGGGGACTGGAATGGTATCCTAGGTGCATGTTGGGACTATGTAGGGGAATGTCCTGATAGAGGGGGTTGTAACAGCCTCAAGGGGTTAATCGGCCGATTCGACCTGGCCGATAGATATCGACTAGATTTTCCGACTGTGCCAACCTGGACTTGGAGAAACCACAGCGTTCAATCTAGATCGTACCTAGATAGGTTCTTAGTTAGAAATAAGGATAGGGACTTTTTAAGTTGTCCAAAAATGCTCATGGTTGCCTATTCAGATCACAAGTTAGTGACCTCCATGGTCAACCTTGATAGAACGTATAGACAGAGACCCGGTTACTGGAAGCTCAAATTGTCCTTACCGGCAAGTAAAGCTTAGAGGAACCGGATTAGTACATTAGTTAAGGAGCGGTTGACGGGCGCTATCGTCATCTGCAGGTGGTGGGGCTCTCTCAAAAGAGAGATTACAGTAGCTTCAATAGGAGTTATTAAGGAGTTAGCCTCAGACAGAAATAGGAAGGAAAGGGAGTTGGTAGATAGTGTAGAAGAGGCAATTAGAAGCGGCAACGTAGCCAGAGTGCTAGCGTCGAGAACGGCCTTGGGCCAGTTTTTCGACGCGAAACACGAAGGCTTCGTTGTCCGAAGCAAAATACGTGCTCTGGGAAACGAGGGGACCAAAGCTGTTAGCTGGGCCCGCGTGACAGAAGCCAAAAGTGGGACTAAATCCACTATCCGGTCTTTGCGAGACCAGGATGGACGAGTGATCCTTGAACCTAAGCAGATGTGCGAGGCCCTCAGACAAGCCCTAGGCATGGAGGAAGACGAACTGGCCAGACTATTCGGGAAGACATTTGGTCCGGGACCAATGGACAACTTCCAGAGGTCCCTGGCCTGGCAGTGCTACTGAGAGGCGCTGCCCGTTCGAGAAAAGCTCTACAGACACGGGCGCCCGGGTAGGGACCCCTCGAAAAAAATCTATCCCAGATGCGTGCGTGACGAGAAAACCGTTACGCACTCATTGGTACACTGCTTGGGCGTTGCCGATCTGTGGTGCTATGTCGAACGACTGCTGTCACGGGTGGGACCAATCCTGTTGACCACTGAGTCCATTGTAACGACCAAGCCGCCTCCACCTTCAAAAATGAAGGAGAGGTGGTTTTCCTCTGTGTAATAGCCATGGTGAAAGTGGTGGTATGGTGGACACGTTTGAAAGGGCTGAGGTCGGACACCTTTCTCTCCGGCCAACAACTGGTCCTTTTCTTTAAATACCATTTTAAGAGAAGGATCAGAATGGAGAGAGAGGTGCTCTACCCCAGCAAGTTTTATGAAAGGTGGGTGAAAGTAGCGAGAATGGCCCGTGTGAATGGGCCTTCTCTCTTTATCAGCCTGTAGGTGGAAAGGTGGAAGTGCAAAGAAGCACCCCCTCTCTGTGCTCCTAAGGAAAAGGGTTGCACACTTTTCCGGGGGTGTGGGTTACCCCCAAAACGCCTCCTCCCTATTGAGGAGTGAATTGTTAATTTTATATTTGTTATTTGTTTTTTACTCGTTCCTTTATGTAAACTTGTATTTGTCCCCTTCTTTTGTGCCCTCGTGGCAAATAAATAGAAACTTATCTATCTATCTATCTATCTATCTATCTAAACATATCTATCTATCTATCTATCTTTCTATCTGTGTATCTATCTATCTTACAGCCCTCTACCAAGCGGAAACGGCAATCAGCCGAGACTCCACTTCGACATTCTATAGGGGATTAGTGGAGGATAAGTGCAAAGACGTTCTCTGGGAAACTCTAGGCATCGAAGAGGACGAACTGACTAGTCTGTTTGGGAGGACTTTCCATCCAGGGCCTATGGATAACTTCCAGAGGTCGCTGGCCTGGCAATGCTTCCTAGGAGCTCTACCAGTTCGAGATAAAATCTTCAGACACGGACGCCCTGGCAGATATCCTGCCAAAAGGACATGTCTAAGATGTGAGCAGCACATTGAAATTGTCCTGCACGCAATTGTTCTGTGCCCAGGGGTGTCCGACCTGTAGAATTATGTCAAACAGCTACTGTCACGTGTGGGACGCATCCAGTTGTCAGCCGAGTCCATCGTGAGGATCACGCCGCCGCCTTCATTTAAGAATGAAGGAGGGGCGGCTTTCCTCTGTCTGGTGGCTATGGCGAAAGAGGTAATATGGTAGAAGAGGTTAAAAGGACTGAGAGCAAACACCATTCTCTCCGGACAACAACTCACCCCCTTCTTTAAGTACCACTTCAGAAGAAAGGTGAGAGTGGAGAGAGAGGTGTTACACCCCAGTTAATTCGCTGAAAAGTGGTGAATGTGGCGAAAATGACCCGAGTGAATGGACCTTCGCTGTATATAAACTTGTAGGTTGAAGAAGACAAACAGAGAGAAGCCGGGAACACCTAAAAAAATGCGTTCGTGGCGTTGAGGGTTGTTCTATCCACGGGGTGTAAAACAACCCCACAGTAATGCCCCCCCATTGGGGATTTCAATTGTTTTATTTTATATATATTCTATTGTTTTGCATTTGTATTGTTAAATATTTTATGCAAAACTCCCGCCGTCACGTCTTGTAATGTCCCATTTTTGTACGCCCTTGTGGCAAATAAAGAAATATATCTATCTATCTATCTTTCTATCTATCTATTTATTTATCTATCTATCTCTCTATATATATCTAAATATCCATCTGTCTGTCTGGACAAATCTCCAATAGCATCAACAAAAGAGAAATCCTAATAGTAGGCGGAAGATATATTGGTATGTAACTATGTAGAACGAAGTCATCGTAATTTAGTGCATATATCTTGGATTACGATTCACGAAAGTAACGAAGAAATTCTTTGTAATAGAGATTAATGAATGTAAAATAAAATGCGGTGATGGCGAAAGGAACAATAAAGTGAAGATCAATAAAAAATCCAGAATTCAAGTTACTTTATATAGAATGATGTAATAAAATAATAATTAAATTAAATACATTTCCGGATAAATACCGGTATTTTGTGTATTCTTTGTGATATATATATATAAGTTCTGCTACCGATGTCAACATATGTGGGTTTCAGAGCTATTCTTTCTTAGTGTCTGATGTTTATGACTTTTATGAGACTTTAATCCAACCAATGATTTCCAGACGAATTCACAGATTAGACCAAAGTATGGACTACCATATAATGAACTGAATACGAGAGTGACAAGCATGTTAAATCGAGACTTTGTATTTTCTCCCAACTCTATAAGATACGATGATTCAGACGTCTTATTTTATAACATGTTCAACTCCATGCCTTACAATTCAAAACAGTTTTTATAAATGTATCTGGAGGAATCTTTGGTGACGTCTGTTTACCATTGAGCTTTCCCTTTTGCCTCAGCTATGGTTGTTATATGTTTGTCTTTCGATCAAGGTGCTGGATATACATAAGAACCTCTGAAACTCGTTTTCTACTCATTCTGATAATATGCCCAATCCAACTTAACTGGGTTTGTTAGGGAAAGGATTCAATTCCACCAATTTTACATTTATAGATAGGTCAATATTGTAATTCTGTCACTTAAACTGGTTTCACAACTGGTCTAAAGACATCCCTTATGAATACCATCAAAATAATTAATGTGTGTTGAATCAGATTCCTCGGGCAACGCACAGACGTTTACGACGTGCGCCAAAATGTTTGTAGCTTTAGCTATAAGGGTGACTCTCTAATCCCCAAGAGAGGCATCGTGGTTCATTTTGTTCCCCTGATGTGTGAAGGTCTTCGGTCTTTTGTCATCGATGGAGATAGAAGTAGTATGGAACTGATTAAGTGAATTTCTTGGGGTGGGCCATGGCTTGTAGATTATTTCATTCATTTTAGTGTAGATTGTTAGGCAGAAAGTTTACTCATATTATAAATATGTTTAAAATGTTCTATCTCTTTGATCGATGCTGGCATCATCAGCAAATAAAAGCTCGCTCATCGCCGTTCCGACAAGTATTTTGGCTTTAAAACGCTGGCAATTGAATATGCTACCTTTGGTAAATAAATGGAATCTTACACTTTAATGGAAGTTGCCATGCGCATAATGCAGCAAGACTGAAATAAAAGCGCAGCAAAATTGGAACGAGAAATCTATAAGAAAAGATACTCAGTTCATGATAAGTATCAGGAATATTCTCAATAACGTGAGGAAGAGAAATGATCATGTCAATGTTACCGCGACATGATCTAACATCACATTGCGACTCTGGTGAATATCATCGATAACATGCTTAATTATTGCTACAAATTACTCTGACTAGAATGTTAACAGCATTACATACGAGGTTCGGCTGAAAAGTTCGTAGGCGGACTTTGAAATCTTGCATGGATTATTTTCAACTTTTCTTATTAAATTTATATATTCCTTAACACACTAACCAGTGGATATGTTTACTTGCTTTTCGCGGAGGATTGTATAGGCGTGGAATTACATAAGTAGTATTTTAGCTGTTAGACTCCCTATAGAAAAGATTTGTTGTCAGAGGCAAAGGATTGTGTTATACAAGCCACACTTCTTGGGAGTTTCCCATCTAGTTTAGTTGCCTTAGCCACGGTTTAGAGTCCAAGACACCCTCGTAGGCTAAATGTGTTCCTAGGGACCAAACCAAACATTTCTATCTTCTTTCTCAGTTATTTTCATCCCAGGTTATATCTATATATATAAAGGGAAGATGGACATTGTTTAGTGTACCGAACTATGACAGAATGTTTTTCGATTCCAATGAAATTTTATATGAATTCGAACGCAAGAACTCTTAGTTTATATCTGGCGCAATAAAAATAAATTTCATATGCCCATATAAGGACGTGCGTTATTGATTGGACGGCCAGCTGCATGTCTTCCCAGCTGTCTCAGTAAACGACCGACCATTAAAGAGTTTCTTTTCATATTCCACCTTATTCAAGTGGAAATACAGTATTATCCCTATCTGAAAAGGGAACCAAATTTAATGGTGTCTTTTGTGAACCTAAAAGCTGTGAGTAAATTTTCAAACAGTCTTAAATAATCATGCTTTTTGAAAAAAAAATTACTAAATTGACCAAGTTGTGTTGTACACATACAATACAAGTAAAAAAATTTACGTCGTACCAATGTTTTCTTTTTTTAAACAAAAGATTCTAAAAAATTACTTAATTTATAATACAGTCTTTTGCACAGGAAGTGAGTAATTTTTCGGGTGTTTAAACGTAAGTTCACCAGGGTTTGTGTCTTCATTATTAGCCCACCTCTAATGGCATTTTTTGTTCTGCTTACGACTAAATGTTATGAGCGTATTTGCAATTAATTGCGCACACGTGCACACCTGCATGCAGATAGACACTGACAGCCAATAAAAAATCGATAACTTGCTTATTAAGATATCGGTCAAAAAGAGAGATTGAATGTACTTTAGAACATTTTTTGAATATATTGTTCTTTTTGGCATGATATGTCAGAAATATAGCTACTATACACTTTGGTTATTTTTTGTAACTAAAAAACGGTTCCTTTGGGGTGGATACTTAACGAGAAAAATCCTAGGGTTTATTTCAGGCGCTGTATAGACGCCTATTTTGTCACACCTTGGTCATGAATTCGTATTCTTTTCCAATAGATATTTTCCGCTCTATAAGGCTCACCAGGATATAAGGCGTATCATTTAAAATCTGGTCCGCGCAACGGCGTGTAAGGCCAACCAGAAAATGCTATCTTCTTTACTTTTAGTCTAGATCTATTACTTCTGTTAGAGCCGTGATTGATTACCATTGTATTATTTATACATAAGGCTCACCGGAGTATAAAGCGCAGAGCTGTTTTTTTATTAAATTAAATTATTTTAAGTGCAATTTATAGACGGGAAAATTCGGTAAGTTATTGTAATCATATTTCCAAACCTTCCCATTCACCAGTAACCATGCTAACGAATCTGGTGTCATCTCTCTCTGTATTTAATCACCTCTCTCTAACCTAACAGCTTCGTTACACGTCGTTATGCCCACACGGAAACGTTCAATACTTACCTCCAAAAAAGGTACAGCTATTGCTTTGAGACAACGAATTAGGCGTTCTCAGGTATGAATTCATTCACAATTGATTAATCCTTTATGCAATATTCTCCCTTAATGTTAGCAAGTACTGCGTTTATCCTAACTGTCACCACTTTTAAGCAACTACAACATTCTAATCGTAGTTATATTAAATTTATTGTCTTACCTTGATTCCCTTTTGTTCATGTTAGACTTTTCTCATTTACTATTGACACTGCCATTGGCTTAGCTAACCATTAGAATTAATTAATTTTCTCTACGAAACACCTGCTGAGCGCGAATCTCGACTCGCTGATAGACGTCTTTCCCGGCTGGTTGAGTCACCAACATCACGTACGACAAGGCTTGCTGATGTTCGCCTTCGTCGCCAACAAGCGCTGACGGAGGAATCACCAACATCCCGTCAGACGAGGCTTGAGGCTGTGGCAAAGGGCAATAACCCTAGATACAATGTTGATCAACTTTTTTTCACCTATAGCAAATTTACCGGGACAGGTTTTTAGCTACTCAAATCTACTTCAGAGATCATGCATTGATGTAAAAAATCAATAAAACTGAAGCGGGGCTCGACTTTGCACAAAAAAACAAGGCAAAGTTACACATGGGAAAACTTTTTACAGGAACGTCCTATATTCTTGAAAACTGTCACAAAAGACTCGCCATTATGCCGCGGTTAAGATAAAGGCCCTTTTAATTCTTCTTCTGCACATGTGAGCGCAAAAATTGTAAAAAAGAAAACCCTGAAAGTAATCGACATTTCCACCCTGCTTTAAATTAATTGAACATTCAATATCAAGCGATTTTGACTTCCGTCAGTCGTGCAGAGAACAATTTCAACGATACATTGTGTAACTACAATTAATAAATTACACACATGTGTCTACTAACCTATTTTTTTCCATTGAAGTTCGAAGTTTTAAACCTGTGATGCGCGGGAAGTAACTTTCACACATTCTAACAGACCAAAGGTCGACTTACACCCGGGCAACGCCGGGTACTTCTAGTATATATATATATATATATATATATATGTGTGTGTGTGTGTGTGTGTGTGTGTGTGTGTGTTTGTGTGTGTGTGTGTGTGTGTGAATGAGTGTGTGTGAGTGTGTGCGTATTTGTATGCATGTGTATGTATGTATGTATGTATGCATGCATAGCAAGTAATGTAAGTAATATGCGAGGGGCAAGCGTACGAAAATTCATGAATACATATCGCCTGTTAGTTTGGAGAAGAGTGCCTCATAACTTACGTCAGTTAATGAGACTATCGAGACGTAAAATGTAACGAACGATCAGCTGTGTATCATTTTTCTATATAAATGTGTGAATGATTTCACCGTTCTTAACTAAAATAGATTAGTTTATAGTACAATCTGTGATAAAGTATAGTTAATGTATTGTGCAGCCGACTTGAGAATAAACAATTGATGGATAGTTGTGAAAATTATCGTTAAAACCTAATTTCTGTTTAATATTATCTCAAATTACAATATGGCGGCTATACTAACGCTGTCTCCAAGAGTACAACCGAAGCAGCTGTTTGGCGTATTTTCAGCGGGATATGTGAGATAGTAATCAATAATATGATATATATGTAAAACCTTTGTACCATTCTTTTTAATAGATCTTAATTTTGTGAATCCGAAACACTTGAAAGAGTTTACTAAAATATTGATTAATAATTAATACAAGTGAAATTCATTAAAGGATGTTGGGTCAGCAGTAGCAGAAAGATATGTTACGTGATGCATGCATTAACTTCATACAACAGCAGGTGGCGATTTCCTATTTTAACTGAGTCACGATATGATATAAAGCTCGAACTTAGTAATGTCTCTCATGCGGCGTAAGTGAAGAATTCAGCGATATTTTATTGCCATAAACATGTTCATTAAGAGGCAAATGCTTTATATTTGGAAATTTATGGTAATTGTGCAACAAAAATAGCTACTATCAATAAATTTCTATCTTGATAAAGAATAATATAGAACAAATTACTCATGAAAGACCTGTAACTGAACTAGATTAGTTTACATTATAAGGCAAAGAAAGTTACGGCCCTTTCAAATCCCGCCGAGGTCAACTTTGCCTTTAATCCTTACGGGTTCGATAAAATAAAGTACCAGTAATGTGCCAAAAGCAGAAACAATTATAAGGCAAAGAAGGTTTCATCATGAGTATAATGTATTTGGATATGAGAATAAATACTGCTAGCGAGGGTACCTTGTTTATGAAGGTACCCTCATACTGAATAATCTTTGCGCAACCAAATATTTCCAACCGCCAACTAGTTTTTCAGAAGTTAAATAGATCTACAATCAATTGAAGGGTGCCATTGGAAGAGTTTTAGAAACAGGTATTCATGGGTTTAACAGTTGGGCTGATATATTAAATGTTGATAGCACTTGACTAATCAGCTATGTTGTTCGTGACGATGAGATATTTAAATTTTCTAAGATTGTATTTAACTTTAATTGTCATACATTGAATCTTTTAAATTACCGATTGATTTCCTTTCGCTAATATTGTAGCTAAAAGAAAACTCTGTAGTGACTACAAGGAATGCGTTAACCACAGCAAAGTGTTTTTGAAGCCTAATAGTGAATACATTTTCTAATCTTGACTTGAATTGATTTTTATTGGTAGAATTTGGCTACAGAGTTTAATACCATAAATTCAAACATATAAAGGTTGCAAAATGTAACTACTATTAACACAGGTTTGGGACATAAAATCGCTCTCAGACATGCTCCGGTCTCTAGTCAACAGGTATGATCCTCTCTACCACTATCGTGTTTATTACTACTTTAATGGCGAAGTCGTAGAAGATGGTTCGTATCGCGACATATCTAATGAGATTTGAGATAATTAATATTTATCAAATATGTCATTTAGAAGATTACAATATGCGTGAATGAATGCGCAAATAATTTATAAACTGATCCGTAATAATTCAAAAATAAATATTTATGAAAAATAATTGTTTCTACTATTGGCACAAGGCCAGCAATTACCCGGTACATTACTGGTACTTTATTTTATCGACCCCGCAAGGATGAAAGGCAGAGTTAACCTCGGCGGGATTTGAACTCAGAATGGCAAGGGCCGTAACTATGCGTCAAATCATGGCGTCCGACCCTCTACCGATACTGCCAATTCACCGCCCAGTTATGAAAAATAATTGTTTCTACTTTTGGCACAAGGCCAGCAATTACCCAGTGTATTACTGGTACTTTATTTTATCGACCCCATAAGGATGAAAGGCAAAGTTAACCTCGGCGGGATTTGAACTCAGAATGGCAAGGGCCGTAACTCATGGCGTCCGACCCTCTACCGATACTGCCAATCCACTAATGAAATATATATATATATATTAGATCGACGAGTATGAAATTTGTAGAAATTCGTTTTTTGTTTTTTTTACAATTTCTACATGTTTCATACTTGACAACCCAATATATCGATCTGTACCTCCTGCTGGAGGTGTGAGTGTGTCGTATTCACATTGATCATGTTTCGAACATTTTTAATCTCGTAGCACCCAGTCCTTTCCTGGATGCAACCGATTTCTTCCAGGTAAGGAGAAGGAGGAGGGGAAGAGGGAAAGAATAGACGTGAAAAAGATACTTAGAAGAAGAGTGAGACTAGAGCCCATTACTGAATAGTACATTTTTGTCGACTTCAAAATCATACAAGACATAGTTAACCCCGGTGGAGTTTGAACTCAGATCGTAGAGTGTCGGAATGAATATCATAAAGGTTTCTATTCGACGTTCTAATGACTTTGGTAATTCTCTACTTTAAGAGGCAGTACAGAAATGTATTAAGATGTAAAAGAAAACTCAAAATGTCCAGAACAAAATCAATGCTGTAGAGTTGAATGATTTACAGGTTCATAATAGTAATTCCTTCAGTAATTCCATGTACCGTAATGGTGTAATGTGTGCTTCACCTTGTTATATAATCCTCAAAGACGTTAGTCTTTGATGCTTAATGTAGAATTTATTATCGAAATAAATATGTTACGTGGCATGCAGTACACAGTACGAGTATTATCAGACCGATTAATTTACTCAATTAATTAATGCTATATGATTCATTTAAATTTTATCGATTTCATGACTGATTTATTAAAAGTATGTGTACTAGTATTTCACATTTTTATTAATTATAGAAGTTCCGTTTGTAATCATTTGCAAATTCTTCATAATAGATACATTGTATTCCCGTTCCTCCCAAATAGAGACGAGCGGATCGATCTATTGACGAGGTTAGTGAATAATCTATGTCTTCATATTTAAGTTTATTCAGGATTTGAACAAAACAGTCAGCATCACTTTCATTTTGTGTTTGTCTTCGTTGGATACTTTCCCTGCTATGATTGAACTTTAGTTTCTTGATCCACACTTACACTTACGCCAAGCCTACACTTATCATAATATTTGATGAACAGAATGCATGAGCCACTTATGCGAATGAAAGTATGTGGGTCCACGCTGAACATGTTTGCCTTCCTAACGTAATTACTTTCCTCGGGAATAATAAAGTCGGAATCGTTTTCAACACGCACATGCAAACTCACATACACATAATTACACACATACATACATACATACATACATACATACATATATACATACATACATACATACATATGTTAAAACACGAAACATCCTAAAGAACACCAGAAACTTCCACATCGACAGTGATACAGACCGGCTCTACTTGAAACATAAACAGAGAGGCGGGGGGATAACATCAGTCAAGGCATCATTTGAGTGTCGCATCATATCCTTCTGACAACATTTACGAACCACCAAGTGTAAGGGTCCATCTATTGAGCAAGTCTGTCTGCATGAGACAGATAAGATGATGAGAGTTGGGAAGAAAATCCTTGAAAGATACTCCATGCATGGTAATCAAAATCTCACACACAGAAAATTACCCAGCAATGCCCCAGCGAATCCATGGATGAAAGAAATGCATGCTTATCAGCAAAAAATCATGGATATGTTGGCAGCAAGCTCCATAGTGAGAGTAATATAGATAAGCAAAGTAGTCTATCTTGGACTAACAACCGCTAGTTTGGCTCTCACTTTAAAGGATACGCTTTTGCAATCCAAGAACAGGAAATCAACAGAAAATACCTGCTTCACAAAAGAGACAGGGATGCAGGCAGAACACCTAGATGTGACAATAAATACATACTCTGCAGAATTAACATCGAAGATGTCACCCATGTCATAAGCAGCTGTCCAAAGATGTCATCACGTAAACTATGTACCCATGAGGCTTGATGTAGTGACCAAACACTGTACAATGCAATCAGTAGAAAAGATTACCCCAACAATAAACACATTAACAGCTACAGTAATGTGGAAGACATACACATACATAATATGAAAGCGTACTGGTGGAATGTTCCAGTCAAAACCCCAATAAAATGCAAAGATAACAGACCAGATATAATGATATGGGACAGGGAAAATAAGGCATGCACAGTAATGGAAATTAGCTGTCCAGCAGATGCCAATATAAAATTAGAGATTAGCGAAAAGGAGAATATCAATGCAGAACTAATGAGAAACCTGCAGATACTCCACACTGTTTATAACTTCAGATTCATACCTGTGATTATTGGGGCACTGGGATATGTCAGCAAGTTCTCACTACAATTCTTGAGAAGCTAGGCTTCACAGGAACAGAAAGAGCACAACTAGTTAGGAAATTACAGGGACAATCTATTAATGGAACAGTAAAAATCATGTAAAACATTCCACAAATTCTGCATCTAATAACTGCATATACACTTGTACAGATACAAAGCATATGCACATGCACACATATAACTCAAAACATCCACATCCACACAAACAATAACAACCATACCTGCACAGACATGCATGCATACACTAGTTGATGTTGTGTAAATTCCATTGAAAGAGACTTGTGTCTATG
Organism: Eledone cirrhosa; assembly: GCA_964016885.1. NCBI lineage: Eukaryota > Metazoa > Mollusca > Cephalopoda > Octopoda > Eledonidae > Eledone > Eledone cirrhosa. The sequence continues at coordinate 269,824,148 of OZ024740.1, read as the reverse complement.
TTAGAATACGACTCTCTCTCTATTGCTAAAAAATTCATAAAATTATAAAACCAGAAGAATATACATACATACATACTATCTTCAGCGCGAGCCCTCCCACATATAGTGTGGGAGACTATTCAGTAATGCCACAATTTCCTGCCATGTTGAATAAATGGTTATTCTTCTGATGATATTCATTGAAGATAGCTTTTATTTGAAATCGTAGATATATTTGTCTCAAAATGGCATTCAACTTACACGAATTTGCAACAAACAACATGGCTGAACACGGCAACATCAACATCAATAAGAGTAGTGAATAATCAAATAAAAACAACAATGAGAAAGGTAAATAGAATCTTTTCTGTTTAAGTTTCAGGAAGAACTGAAACTATAAAGGGCAGAATGAACAGAATGAAGCTGCATTGGTACTAAATTTACCAAGCAAACTTATTTCAGAGCCAAACAATTGCACTATCATTCAAAGTTTAACAAATGGGAAAGAAACATAGACAATTCAAAACAATATTAATGTAGTTCCATGTCCAAAAGTGTGAAATACCTACAAATAACAATACTAAGTGAGCATTATCCTAGATCAGATATGCAATCAATTCGTTCCACAACCAGCTCCTCTGCTACAACGTTTCCTCGTAGCCATGCCAACCACCGATAACAATTAATTGTTTCTACTTTAGGCACAAGGCCAGCAATTACCCAGTACATTACTGGTACTTTATTTTATCGACCCCGTAAGGATGAAAGGCAAAGTTAACCTCATCGGGATTTGAACTCAGACTGTAAAGGGACGTAACTATGCTAGAAAGAATGGCGTCCAACCCTCTACCGATACTGCCAATTCACCGCCAACAAATTCACTTCACCCTCAACAAATAATAATTTCTAGTATATGCACAATGCCAGTAATTTGGGGAGAGGAGAAAGTCGATTGAATTGACCCCAGTACGTTACTGGTGCTTTATTTTATCGACCCCGTAAAGATGAAAGGCAAAGTTAACCTCGGCAGGATTTGAACACAGATCATAAAGGGCCGTAACTCTATGCTGCAAAGAATGGCGTCAGACGCTCTACGATACTGCCAATCCACTGCCCCTTATATATAAAATAATGGTTTCTTATTCAGGCACAAGGCCAGCAATTTTTTGGGGAGGGGAAAGTCGATTAAATCGCCCCAGTGCGTGACTGGTACCCTCAACAAATAATTGTTTCTACTTTTGGCACAAGGCCAGCAATTACTCAGTACATTACTGGTACTTTATTTTATCGATCCCGTAAGGATGAAAGGCGAAGTTAACCTCGGCGGGATTTGAACTCAGAACGTAAAGGTGCGAAGCATGATGTCCGACGCTCTACCGATACTGCCAATCCGCTGCCCTACCCTCAACAAATAATTGTTTCTACTATTAATCCAGTGCATTACTGGTACTTTATTTTATCGACTCCGTAAGGATGAAAGGCAAAGTTAACCTCGGCGGGATTTGAACTCAGACCATATAGGGACATACCTCTATACTGGAAAGCATGGCGTCCGACCCTCTACCGATACTGCCAAATAATAGCCAATCAGTCTCTTGAAACAGCCCTGTCGGTGAAATATTTGACACCACGTGTCACAACAAATTTTACCTCGATCGTTAGAGTATGTCGCTATCACGTTGCCTTATCAACATCAAAATACCGTCAGTGATAATACCATTAGGTGGAAACGTGTAAAGTACAAACAGTTAAAAGGTATCCTTAGTGCATTGTTACAAAAACAGTTTAATATATGTATAAAACATACGCACGAGAAGAAAAATATAATCATAATATTAAACAAAAATCTTAATATGGAAATTCTGCGTGCTATCCACGCAGAATTTACGCCGAATAAAAGCCTCTACATTTTGGCAAATTAACGTTTGTCTATAAACCTTAGCATCGATTGTAAAGCATTATCTTTGTGTTTCAAAGCATGTTAACCGAAACGAAACAATAAAATGCCATCATATACTTCAAAAATCGAAGACAAGAAGACTGACTTACGAAAAGCTATAGGCCATGTAACAATCGTTATCACATGTAAACAAAAACAAAAATCTATTCTCCTCACCAAGAAAGAAGGCAGAACGAAATAGAAATAATGTTTGGAGACAGTACAAGCAGAATTCTTCAATACATGTTGATCATCCTCAAAAAAAGAATGTAAGGTTGACTGCAACAAACTCCAATATCTGATTTGAGTGGCTGAAAAGAAAGTTAATAAAAAAAAAAAGTACAGTCGAAATTAAGCATCAGTCTATAGAGATATGAGGAGCAAATCAATAAATATCACTAAGACCCCATCCTAGAATGACATAGATTCCTTCCGGGGAAAATTATGGGTTGTGGAAAAATAGTTCAAGCAAGATGCAACCACATTAATGAGAATGTGAGAGGTAAAATTGCAGGATACGAATGCACCAGTTACAGACGCAAGTTTCAAATACAACCCAATAATGGAAATGTAAAAATAGGTAAAACATTTGAGAAATTCAAACATGAAATAATTGCATATACACATGTATAGATACAGAAATATAATCACGAGTACACATATAATTTAAAACATACAGTTTCATGCATGCAGCAACATTTCCATATCATCACACCCTCGCACAAAACCCCATACAGACATATATAGAGCTATTTACGCAGTTGATATTGTCTAAATGCCAATGAAAGAGTCTCGTTCCCATGTTAGAAATCAAATCTGTCTCTATTGGAGAAAATATATAAAATAATTGTTTCTACTTTTAACCTCGGCGGGATTTGAACTCAGATCGTAAAGGGACGTAACTCTTGGCGTCAAAGCATGGCATCCGACCCTCTACTGATATTGCCAATCCACCGATTATATAAAATAATTGTTTCTAAGGCCAGCAATTATCCCAGTGTATTACTAAAATAATTGTTTCTACTATTGGCACAAGGCCAGAAATTAACCAGTATGGCAAGGGCCGTAACTCTATGCATCAAAGCATAGCGTCCGACCCTCTACCGATACTGCCAATCCACTAAAATAATTGTTTCTACTTTTGGCACAAGGC
>OZ024740.1:269798577-269816077 GCA_964016885.1 Eledone cirrhosa | reverse complement strand
TATATATATATATATATATATATATATATATATATGTGTATTTGTATGTATATGTGTATATGTATGTATGTGTGTATATGTATATGTTTATATATGTGTGTGTATGTATGTTCTTAGTGTGGATGTGTGTATATGTATGTATGTGTTTGTATATGTGTGTATATATATATATGTATGTGTGTGTGTGTGTCTATGTGTATATATATGTATATATATGTGTGTATGTATATATATATATATATATATGTATGTGTATATATATATATATATATATTTATATATTTTCTTGATATATTTCTTTTTTCTTTTTTCTTTCTATTCTTTCCTCTTTAATGTTTATTTATTATTTATTATTTTTTATTTTCTTAGTTTATAGATACATCTATATTAGGCAGTCTGCTCAGACCGTTGAATACTGACCTCTCCCCCCCCCCCTCCCACCTAATTTCTGTATCTTGATCTAAATGTGTGTGCCAGTGTTTATGTGAGTGAATTAATATCCATGTGCTTATGATTTTATATCCACATATATAAATGTGAGTGGGGGTGTGTGTGTGTTTGTATGTTCGTGGTTATGTGTATATTTATGCATATACGCGCGTGTATGTGTGATTGTACGGATATGTGTGAGTATGAAAAAATATATTTATATACTTAATTTCATATCTGTGTGTCTATACGCATCTTATCTGTGCATTATAAACTTACAGAGACATTAACCTTGAAATTTTGTATTTGCATCCATTCTTTTAGTATGCGTATACAAATTATACATACATTTTTGTAAAATATGTGTAAGGGTTTTACATGTATATACACACACCGAACTGCATTTAACCCTTTGTGTTTTCATTGGTCAATTTTGTTCCCAAACGGACCTGAAATTTTGAATTGTTGTTATTATCAATAAATATACTTCATTATTTCTGAAGACGGCGTATATATGTGTTGGTATGTATATTTAATCTTGATAGTTTGTATAATTTTGTATAATTTTGTACATAGATCTGTTGAATATGCATGCCAATTCTAACACATATATATCCTAGAAACGATCGTTAAATAATGAACTTTTTTTGTTTAATATAAGGAATAGTCTCATTGTTTATTCATTATTTGTTTAATATTTTATATATATATATATATATATCAATATATATATATATCAATATATATATCAATATATATATATATCAATATATATATCAATATATATATATATATATATCAATATATATATATATATCAATATATATATATATATCAATATATATATATATCAATATATATATATATATATATATGAAAAACATGGGGAGAAGAATACTGCATGGTTGCACATGGATTACATATTATAAAATTAGTCCCTCATCAGTGATTTGCCAACCATCATTCGTATTTCATCGCATTAAAAATCATATACCTCACGTTGGTGCGAGCAATAACTAAAATAAGCTATTGGGACAAGTGAAACGCGTAAAGCGAGTGAGACAAGTAAACAACGTAGAAGGAAAAGCTAACCGAAGATGGTTAGGAAAACAAGCAACATGGTTATCCGATCACCATAATCTGGGTGAATTTCATGGGCGCTCAGGAAACAAACCTTTCGCTGTGACTGGGATGTGAGAAAGAAAGAATCCCTCTCCTAGCGAACGGGGGGAAGTGAGAAGGGGAGAAACAAAGAGTGAGTGAGTGGAAGTGCGTGAGGAGGTCAGTCGAGAGAAAGTGTTAACTGACAGAGGGGACGAAAGAAGGTAAGAGAAACAGAGAGAACGGGGGAGCAGTAAGAGAGAAAGCGAGAAACAGATAATCGCAGTTTAGGTAAATATATGAAAAACATGGGGAGAAGAATACTGCATGGTTGCACATGGATTACATATTATAAAATTAGTCCCTCATCAGTGATTTGCCAACGATCATTGGTATTTCATCGCATTAAAAATCATATACCTCAGGTTGGTGCGAGCAATAACTAAAATAAGCTATTGGGACAAGTGAAACGCGTAAAGCGAGTGAGACAAGTAAACAACATAGAAGGAAAAGCTAACCGAAGATGTATATATATATATATATATATATATATATATATATATATATATATATATATAAGAATAAAAACGTGCTGAGTGGTTGCAAATGGGTTACATATGAATAAAGTTGGTCCTTCATCAGTGATCTTCCAACCATCCTCGGTATTTCTTCGCTTTAAAGACCATATACCTCTGGTTGGTGCGAGCAACGGCTAAAGAAAGTCGTTAGGACACGTAAATAAAGGGAACAGAGTGTAAACAAACAAAGATGGTGAAGCAACGAAAAGTGAGGAAGAACGAGTCAAGTCCCAAATTTCCATGAATATAAGTTCGGTGAAATCGTGAACGAGGGAGAATAAAGACCATCAAACCTGGTTGAAATGTGAGCAAGGAAGGAATTCCGTACAGGTCAAACGGGGGGAAGAAGGAGTCTAGTCTGTGAATTCGGTGAACATAAGTTCTGTGAAATCGTAGACGAGGAGAGAAAAAAGGGGAACCGGGCTGGCCAAGCGTGCGAAAGAAAATAATTACGCACAGGTCAACCGGGAAGAAGGAGGAGGAGGAGAGGTAGTAACAGAGAGTGAGTGAGTGAAGGGTGAGGAAGAGGCTAACAGAGAGAGTGACTGTTAGAGAGGGTAAAGATACAGAGAAAGAAGAAGCAGTAAGAACGAAATAGACGGGTCACAGCGGGGGAAAATATATGTGTAAATATGAGAATAAACGTGCTGCGTGGTTGCAAATGGGTTACATATGAATAAAGTTGGTCCTTCATCAGTTGACCAAATGCTTTGCTTAATTATTTTTTTGTTTTTTTTTCTTATTTATTCTTTCTCATAGACTTCAGGTATTTTTTGAAAGCAAAGCATTGGCTCCTAAAATACTACAGTGGGTCCTGCAATGCTACTGTGGGCCTTGCAATGCCACCGTGGGCCCCTGGGACCCACTTTCCATTGGGCAACCTGGCAACCTGGCCAGCCCGCCACTGTATATACATATAATGCGAATTTATGTATGTTCGTGTGTATAAATAGATGTAGGTATTTATTTAGACGAGACAAATATTGGGAGAAAAAAACCCCAGAAAATAAATTGGCTAATTCTTTCTTAGTTGACACGAAGTTTGATTTTTGATTTGATTTTGTGTTCGTCGATTTGTAATTTTTGAAGTTTCTTGTGTGATACATTTTCTGATTCGTTTAGTGTTGTCAGTTATTGGCAATGTATAAATTTTTCAATAAATCTTCTGTACACCTTCCACTACTGGCTTATAGTTTACTTCGACTAAGGTATACAGAATCACAGCTGAAAAATTCTGTCCAAAATTTTCGTAATCCACATGACATATTCAGGAGAGTTTTATTGTTTTTATTTTTTTCACTTTCCCGCTTTCGCTTTTTATTTGTTGATCAACAATTGACAGCTAAAACCTAATGAACCCTGTCGCATCATTTCAGTTCTTCTGAGAGTTAGTTATTGTTTTTAAGTAATCATTTTTCGTTTAAGATTTCATTTCTGCTAGTATAAGATTCTCACACCACGTTCTGTTTTTCCAATATTAGTCACATCCAAATAAATATCTATTTATACACAAGAACACATATAATTTCATATTATATATACATATATTTCCTTATTTTCTTCTTTTCTCTTTTTGTTCTCTTCTATTCTGTTACATGTTCTCCCCAGCCTCCCTCGTGTGTGTAAATTTCCATATATTTTTATATTTTTACATATTTTTGTGTATTTTTGCGAATTTAGTACATTTCTGTATATACTTTTTCCTTCTTTCTGCTTATAAGACTGCCGCGATGGTAAATATTTGGTACTGTGTTTTGAAAATAAGCCAGCCACGTTGTATTATTTTATGTATTTAAAATCGAGTTTTCACAATTGTCCATTGATTGGTGAGGATAGTGGTTTCAAGACAAAAATCAACTTAACACCTGGAGATGAAACATATGTTAAAGCTTGTATTAAACCCGATTATATCGCTTATCTGTGTTAATCCTCTTTTTATCTCTTGTAAGTATTCCAAGAATTACTGATGACGGAACGATCAAGGAATTACCCTTCGACCAACCTACCGTAGTAAACACCCTGTTGAGTGGACTACCACCATACGGTGAAACACTCCTCAGTACGGAATACACTAAATTTTAACTACGGAAACCCAAAACAATATTCCGTTATATATATATATATATATATATATATATATATATATATATATATATAGAGAGAGAGAGAGAGAGAGAGAGAGAGAGAGAGAGAGAGAGAGAGAGAGAGAGAGAGAGTTAAATCGGGGACAACCACAGTTAAAAGGGTACTCAATACATTAGTAGAGTGTAAACAACACGTTTAAAACTAATGATTTCATACGAACAAAACAGTTCTAGTTCTGTAGAAGCCATTTCTATATTAAATATTATACACACACACATTTATATATATATATATATATATATGTAAGTATGCATGCATGTATATATGCATGTATGTATGTATGTATATCAGGTCACTTTCGAGTATTATTGGTAACATGTAACCCAGTAAAACCTGTCTCATGGTCGGGTCGTCGGCGATTAAACTGGCAACTCCACCAAGCTTGTTTGGTGAGGAGGGGGATATTTAGACACCCCGTGCGATAAAATGCAAGACCCGTCGAAAGGCAGAGCAACTCAGCAGAGTCAACGGCCATCCAAATAGTATTTGTTTCCAACTCCCAGTTGTCCCAACACCTTTCTAAGAGAGGGAAACTCTGAAAAATAGCTTGCGGCTTCGGAAGCATCCGATGATGTAGACCAGTTGTCCTTTTCGGGTAGTGTTTTCGATGCCCAGAGAGTGGGATTGGTCGAGTGCAACGGACCTGCTCAATTGTTCAAGAGTTGCACCTGTTCCAAGCAGTTTTGAATGTTCTCACTCTAAGAACTAAGCAGACTTCAGACCACAAAGGAATTGCTCAAATCAAGTCATCATCCTCACTACCTCCATCATGGTTGGCTACCAACGAAGTTTCAAGGCAGGGGTTGTAGAGACCTGGCGTAGCATCAAGTGCCAGTCAAATATGAACATTCTTGCCTCTACTCTCAGTAACGGAAGATTCAGTGTGTCACTAGGGGGTCATATAAGTTCAACCAGATCCCTGAATGATGGCATTCCGCAAGGTTCTGTCCTGTTACCAGTGCTATTTAATATCTACGTGTGAAATATGCCTAGGACGACTTAGAGGAAATTTGCTTATCCTATTTAATGACTTTGACAACCTCAACTTTACACTGACAGAAGACCTGAAGGAGATGGAGAGCTACTACTCCTACTGCTGCCTTCCTTCCACCCCAAGCAAGATCATTGTGACAGGCTTCTATCTCAGCACCAGACAAGCGGAACAGAATGTCTCCTTCTGTGGTAGACCTGTCAAGAATGAACTACACCCAAAATATCTTGGTGCAACATGAGATCGCAGCCTGACTTACCGATAGCATCTAAAGAGAGTTTCCGGAAAGTTCAAGTTTCAAGATTACTATACGTAAATTGACAGGAAATACCTGGGGTTCTGATACACAAACTCCCTGAACTGCGTGCACAGCACTTGCATACTCAGTTGCAGGTACTCTTCACTGATATGAACAGGGAGCTGCCATGGCAAGCAAGTAGACACCATCCTGAACTCAGCAATGATAATAGTATATGGTACAAGGGAATCTACACCTACTCAGTGGCTACCAACCCTTTCTCAAATAGCTCCTTCTCACGTGCAGCGTCAGAAAATGATGCGCGAAACAGCACTTTGTACCAAGTCCAAGCCTGACCTTCCTATCCATGCAGACCTGGAAAATGTCCCTAACATGCGCTTCAAATCGCGCAAACCATTGTGGGAATCAATGGATACCCTACAGGATAGTTACTTTGATCTGAAGGAAGAGTGGCGAAGATCATGGAATGAGTCAAATTTTGCAAACCAAGACCTCGTCCTGGATCCCACATCTAAACCAGCTCACTTTGACTTTCCCAGAAAGCAATGAGTGTCCCTTATCGGATCTACAAAACATATACCAGAACAGCCCAGCATCTCCATCGACGGAAAATGAATGACAGCCAAGTATGTGATTGTGGGGACCCTGACCAGACAGTGCTGCGTGTTGTTCAGGTTTTCCCCCTCATACATATTCCCAACAGTTTATCCATAATGCTCCAAAATGACGGCATGGTCTGGCTCGCCAGTCTCAACCTGCCTCTTTAACTACTGTTCCATGTGTCATACGACAAGAAGAAGAACTGTTGCAAATCGTTCATATTCAAAATTCTTTGTAGGATAGTTGTACTTTATGCTGCATTGATTAATATTTAATTGTTACCTAGTTCTTCATACAATTGATTTTTAGTCGGAATTGTAATATTTGTTTTGTGCAAAGAATTGTTGTCGCTTTCTATAATGACGGATTCTTTGCAATTTCGTAAGGCTTTTTGTTTCAAGAGTTACTTGAGTTTGAAAACGTTTGTATTTTATAGTTATGAATTATTTGGCCTGAATTCTTGTTTTCATATATATATTTTAGTTATTGATATCATAGAGATGTAGGCGTGTTCATATTATATTCAGCCTTTTTCTGCAAGTTTCGTCTTGCGCGTTATTTGTTTGACTCTTGATATTTCTGTATGAGTTAATCTAAGAAAATGTTAATTTTTTTAAAAACTACTGTTGCCTTTGCATATATTATTTGTTTTATCCTGGTAATATTGATAGTAGCATCTGTTTCCATAATGTCTAGGTTCGCCATCTTGGCTTCTTTATTGTTGTTGCTATTTTAATATCAGGTTTACAGTTAGTGTTCATATGAATATATATCGATGTTAATTATTTAACTATTCCAAATCCTTACACAATTTTCATATTCTGAATATCTATTAGTAGAATTTGTTTCTTTTTCCGAATATTTCCCATATACTTTTTCATTCATATTTTCGTTTGTGTTGTTCTGTTTCGGATTTTGTTGGTCAGTATTTTGTAGATACTTTATGCGGCCCGCAATGCAGAGGAAAGGAAAATCAACAAATACTGGGGATTGTCCAGCTGCTTCCTTATAGCGCCGGTTGCCGTTCGGACCTCGGGCCTACTTAAACCCCGTACTACCGAGCTCCTCCGCAAGATCGGAAGGTCAGCAGCCCATCTGAGGAAGGAGCCCTAGAGCCTATCATACTCCCTCTTTCCCCTCCCATTCTTCTGTGACTCTAGAGCCCTTGCCCTTCTCTTCATTTTGCGTTTTTAAATATATGTAGTGTTGGTGTTATTTGAAATAGATTTGTTTATGATTTTTCTCTAGTTTGAGTTTGTTGTATTTTCTTAATTTTTTTTGCTTACCTTAGGCTTTTACGTTCCCCATGTTTATAAGTTTATAATTTTGTGGCTTGTATTCGTTATAAATTCTTTTTGAGACGTATGTTACTAAAATTAACTCGTCTCAGTTGGAATTAAATATTACTTTCAGATCTGTGTTATCCTCTTTTTCTAATAATCAGCGTGTGATTTTTTGCTTTTCTATGAGACAGAAAGCAGTTTTCTGTCGTGTTTTATATGTTTCAATTAATTTTTTCATTAGATATATTTCTAGTCCTATAGTTGATATTCTATAATATTAATCTATCCGCTGAAGCCCATTATTATAGATAATCTTTTGGTATTAGGGTACAGGTGCATAATTCTAAATACAATCCGTATTTTTTGTTTTGTTTTAATTTCTGATCGAGACTTGCTAATTTAATTAGCGTCCAATTGAAAATATATCTATTACTTCTTACTGGGACATCCAAAGTATTCATGATTATTGTAAGTTTTGTCCTAACAATTTTACCCCTTTTTAAATATAATTGTTTCTACTTTTGGAACAAGGCCAGCAATTATACAGTGCATTACTGGTACTTTATTTTATCGACCCCGTAAGGATGAAAAGCAAAGTTAACCTCGGCGGGATTTGAACTCAGAATGGCAAAGGCCGTAACTCTATGCGTCAAAGCATAGCGTCCGACCCTCTACCGATACTGCCAACCCACTACTTTTTAAATATAATATAACATAGGTGTTTGAAATTAATTTTCATCTTCTTAACTTTTACCTTGTCGTGGGATTTATTCTAGTAAAACTGCATACTGTATATATCAGTCTTTTAATGGTTTAGCATCCTCAATCTGGTTCTTAGGCTGTATATATAATATCTGCACGTAGAATATTTCCCAATGTTGCGACCAGTTTAATATATTAAGGATATTAAAATCTGAGAGAATTTTCTCGGTATATGAAAGTTATAAAAGATATTGAAATTAATGTTATATTCCTGTTATTTTGTATCTGTTAACACCATGTACAATAAGGTACAAACAGAACATACATAAAATACAAGCCGCCTTCAATTTTATCACTGATATATAGCAGAATGAAACTTCCTCACATCCCAAAAGAAGAAATAAGTATGTCAGATGCTAACATGCATATAATTATTCAAATATATGAAACTCCCGTGAGAATAACCTAGAGTTATTTACATTGTATTATGCAGTTCATGTACATATACATAAACGAAAGGTTGCTCCAGTTTACTCAGCTGTAGAAGTGAGTTGCAACGTCACGGGTGCCAAGCTGTATCAGCCATTGATATTTGCTTGGTCAACATCGGTGGCATGGCGAGGGGTAACAGGTACGCATGGGCATATACTGGTCTTCCACAAACAACCTTGCCCTCACTTGTGCTTCACGGGGCAGCTTTCTAGAGGCGTTAGAGTGTCGGACAAACACATACTTATTCGGGCTTTTTACGTTCTGGGTACAATTTCCGCTGAGGTCAACTTTGCCTCTCATCCTTTCGTTATCATTTAATTACTGGGGCGGGGGGGGGGTGATATAATCGACTTTCTTCTTCAAATAGGTTACCCAGTTATTTATTTTGAAAATGTTTCAAAAGATTTAGTTAGCTCTAAAGTGAAAGTGGCGTGTTGGATGTTCCATATGTTTGACAATGTGAAACGAAATTGTAATAAGGAGGATTTAGTTTGGTAAAAGATTAAGACGCCTTAAAATGAAAACCTCACAACTGGGCTATAGATTTATATATAACTACTTTCATGGTATATATATATATATAATCTGCATTAGGAAATAAAAATGCATAATGTATTTAGATTAAGGTATCATCTGTAAATTGTTCCCTTTTAAATAAATAATTATACAATAATTCCGATATCTCAACCCCTTCCGCTCCCAAGAATTTCTGATAAATGACTATCTATTGCATTTGCTGAAGTGTGTGGCACATTTATAACATGACTTTTCTGTAAATCTGCTTTATTCAGTAGGATTGGCTAGAGTCTCGCTGTGGAGCTTGGCTAATTATTTTGGTTTGTTCTGAACTGTAGCTACACATTCGTTTTTAATTTTCAAAATGAATACGTCGTTCTCGGTGTAGAGCGTTTACCGAGATTGAAGTAGCGAATTATAACGGGATCGATCGACAACAATAAATGGTGGACGTATTGGAATAGAACCATTTGAGTAAACGTGGCAGTGTATTGCAAGAAAATAACGATAGAAACGATAGACCAGCGCAGTGGTTATCAATCACTTTGACTCCGAGTCGCACTGGAGTCCAAGTACGAATTACTTGCAACATTGTATGGAAATTAAAAGCAGAAGTTATTTTAAAGTTACAAAGTTAGAATAAAAAATAGAAACATATTGCTTAAATGCTTAGGTGGAAAATAGAAACATATTGCTTAATTCTGCTTAGGTGGAACAAGTGTATCTTCTTTCAATGTTGGAACTTATATATATATTTTGCAGATTCTCATTTCCTCCCCAATGTATTGAATAGATGTTATTTTTTGCGCTTAATGTAGGCCAGTGAAAATAAAATCCTTAATTCACATAAATATGATGTTGAAAATTGAACAAAAATACACAAAAGTTTTTTAGCTACTCAAATATAATCTTTTCTGATGGAAAGCCAAAAACATTTCTAGAAACAGTTCCTAAAATATGATTTTTATTCCAAAATCACTGAATAATAGAGGCCAATTTTCTTCTCCGGATAATTTCAAACCAACACTAGTTGGAATATTTACGGAATAAAATCATATTCTTCTATATTTAATAATGGAAAATATAATCTCAATTTCTCTTCTAAGGTTGTCAAATCTTCAAATATGGAAGAAGTCATTTCATTTATGCGTTTTATTTACTAAAGGGAATGTTACAAATTTACCGTATTTAACTTTTCGTCCTTACGTATTTATGATTGTGTCTGGAATTATATCAGTTTATACAAAGTTTTTATTTATATTTTCACCTTGTTTTCTTATTGTCTGCTCATATTATTGATAATATTAACATTTTGAAATATGTTTATCAAATATTCCGAGTTAGAGATCGAAAATTCACTTTGAATATATTCTCAAACGTAAAATTTGTTTTCTTCTTTAAAAATTGCCAGACGCTCTTTTCGGAGTTCATGCGCATATAAGAACAATATCTACAGTTCAGTCATCCCATCATGATGCGTGAAAGTATGCAACCGTGCTATGGATTTGTGTTCATACAAATATAACCAAACAAGCAATAACTATTTTGATAGCATAATTTAAAATATCATTTCATTAATGGGTTTTTGAAACTAAAGCTCGATGATTTTTCACAAATGATGTAAGTTTTTCTGTTCAGCCTGTCATGAGCATTTTGAGAACCGTGACATACGAATGTAAAATAGTTTAAGTCGTGAGGAGTTCTGATCTAATCTTAGTGTCAGCTTCTCACTTGTGTGTAGGAGATTGTTCTTATTTCTTTCCCTGCTTATTTAAATATCTTTTAAATGTGTTATGCAATCTTCTGATTATCTTGTATAATTTTCAATTTCTTAACGCGTTAATATATTGTGTAATGTTATTGTAATTTTCTTCTTCTTCTTCTTCTTCTTCTTCTTCTTCTTAGTAGATTGGCAGTATCGGTAGAGCGTCGGACACCACGCTTTGCAGCATAGAGTTACGGGCCTTTATGTTCTGAGTTCAAATCCCGCCGAGGTTAACTTTGCCTTTCATCATTACGGCGTCGATGAAATAAAATACTAGCAACGCACTGGGGTCGATTTAATAAACTTTCCCCTCCCCCACAATTGCTGGCCTTGTGCCTATACTAGAAATCATTATTATCATTAGTAATGCACTGGGGGTAATTGCTGGCCTTGTGCCAAAATTAGAACCAATTATCATCATCATCATCATCATTTTCATTGTCTGCTTCAGACGTCATTGAGTCAGCTTCTGTAAGTTTGCTGATTTTCATCATTTTTTAAAACGCTTTTTACTTATATTTATTTTACGCCATAAATTTCCCCCAGAAAACGTGATTCCATACTACTGTCACCACCAACGCCATTAAATATACTATCAACAGCAGCAGTAGCAACAGTAACAGTACCAATAACAACAGCGACGACGGCGACAAAAATAACTAAAACTAAATTATGTGCAGCAGTATGTATGCGTGAGCCTGATGTCCTGCCAATGCCAAAGTTCGCATCACAATAACGGTGAGCACAGCCAATACCAACAGTTCTACCACCATCATCATTACCACCAACACCATGGTGACAACAACAATACATACAACACAAAAGCACAACAAATAAAAAATAACAAAATCAATGATGAGAAATAGCAACAGCAACAACATAAACTACTATAACATTCATAACTGTTTCTACTTTTGGCACAAGGCCAGCAATCATTCCAGTGCATTACTGGTATTTTATTTTATCGACCCCGTAAGGATGAAAAGCAAAGCTAACCTCGGCGGGATTTGAATTCAGATCATAAAGGGCCGTAACTCTATGCTGCAAAGCATGGCGTCCGACCCTCTACCGATACTGCCAATCCACTAACAATAAACAATATGAACAATTACAACAACAAACCCAGCAACAGTAACAACAATAATAACATCAACAACAACAACGCATTTTCAGTCACGGCTTCAAAAGCACCTGAAATATTCATCGTAGATATTCTGAAAAAAACATGAACATTTGTCACCCGCAGCCAGACTAATCAAGCGGTAAAATAAAAGGGCCGAATTAGCCGTCCCACCCGTGGTGTTGGCGGCAGGGGATATATAACCTTTGATTTACAAACCAATTTCTACAAAATCGAGACAGTCAGAAGTGGCATCACAACGTGAGTGCGAAAGAGTACCAAAAGACATTATACCCGATATAGCCAGGGTAAAGCAAATCTCGGGTATTTCAATACTTTTCAAAAGCGAGGCTCTGGCAGTCAAGCATACTGCTGTCCTCGTTCTGACAACAGTATGCTTGACTGTTATACGCTGCGTATTAGGGAAGAAAATTAGTAACGGTCAGGATCATTGGCATCACGCCAGGATTTGACATCTGATGGATCCTGGCCTGTGTGGTATTGAAGGTTACGACACCCTCTTAGAAGTCAGGCGCACCTGGATGGAACACTGGTCGGGGGCATTTTTCGAGATCCTCGTACACCTACCGGATGGTGTGGGTCTAAACTAAACGTGTTCGTTGAGGAAAAAACAACCCACGTTGTAATTTGTGCGGGGAGAAAAACCATCTGAGAGCTTTGGGCCCTCAACAGAAGACAGGAAACCACAGGACCCCTTGCTGCCCACTTTAGGATCCCGAACACCACAACAACTACATCATCAACAGTTAATAACAATAACAGCGGTACCAAGAAGCAACAAGCAACAAGGAGGGAAAATAACGGACAATATAGAAAACTCATTTGTGGGCTCCCAACAAAGTTCTCATTCTGTCCCCTCCACACACAGACGAGCGCATACACAGTTACACAAACACAAACACTCTCAGATATGTCCGAGCCAAATTCCGCAGACGCCACTACATTCTCGTCTCGAAATGGAGATGAAAGAGACACCCTCACCCAGCCCGAGGATAAGATCTTGCCTCACACCAATACACATACACGCACACGCCAGAAAACACAGAAACTACTCCCACAACAAATCAATCACAACTACAACAGCAACCCTACAACACAACCAACACTACCAGCTGCACCACCATCAACATTACTCACACAGAACATCAACCAACCAAACAATAAAACTACGTGCTAGTGAGAAAGGCCCTCGTAGCACGCAGTGGGAGAAATTGAGAGAGAGGAGAAAGAGAGAGAGAGAGAGAGAGAGAGAGAGAGAGAGAGAGAGAGAGAGAGAGAGAGAGAGAGAGAGAGAATGGGGTGAGAGGAATGGGCCTGCTCTGACCGTGTGTCTATAGATTGAAGGAGGACACTTAGGAGAGGATACTTGCATTGGTAGTATGGGTGACTGGCTTTTTGTGTCCTTTCTCCATGAGTAACCCTTGGAAGTCTAGCCACTATTGGAAAATTTTCTTTTGTTCTATTTTTTTCTTATATACTTTGTTTTTGTATTATGTTTGTTTTTACACGCAGAAACCCATAAATCCCACCGAGATTAACTTTGCGTTTCATCCTCACTGGGTCGATAAAATAAAGCACCAGTAATACACTGAGGTAAATGCTGGCCTTGTGCCAAAAATAGAAACATTATTACTGGTGGATTGGCAGTATCGGTAGAGGGTCGGACGCCATGCTTTGAAGCACAGAATTACGGCCCGTTATTGTCTGAATTCAAATCCCGCCGAGGTTAACTTTGCCTTTCATCCTTACGGGGTCGATAAAATAAAGTACCAGTAATACACTGGGATAATTGCTGGCCTTGTGTCAAAAGTAGAAACAATTATTACTATTATTATTTTTATTGCACGTCGTTACTCCTTTGCAGCATAAAGTTATGGCCCTTTGCGTTCTGAGTTCAAATCCCGCCGAGGTTAGTTTTGCCTGTTATCATTGCGGGGTCGATAGTATAAAGCACCAGTAATGCACGGGAGTAATTGCTGGCCTTGTAGCAAAAGTATAAACATTATTGTTATTATTATCTTTATTGCACATCATTACTGCTTTACCGAGCACAGCTCTGTGCGCCTTGGGTACGAGCAGTATAGATTTTGCTGGTGTTCTTTCTATTGTATTAATAGTACTTTTCATAATTCGTGTGCAGTGCCTAGTAGTGCTATTTTTTGTATGCAGTATATAACTTTAAATTCTGAGGTTCTGGTTATGTTTTTTTTTTTTTATTATTACTATTATTATTATTAGGGCAGTGGATTGGCAGTATCAATAGAGCGTCGGACAACATGCTTTGCGGCATATAGTTACGGCTCTTTACCTTCTGAGTTCAAATCTTGTCGATGTTAGCTTTGCCTTTCATCTTTACAGGGCTCAATAAAATAAAGTACCAGTAACACAATGGCTTGCTATAATCGTCCCCCCTCCCCCCACCTCGCAACACTGTACCTAAATCAGAAAACACTAATAATTGTTTCTACTTTAGGCACAAGGCCAGCAATTAACCAGTGCATTACTGGTACTTTATTTTAGTACAGGCACAAGGCCAGCAATTTTATGGGAGAGGAAAGCCGATTAAATCTACCCCAGTGCGTGACTGGTACTTTATTTTATCGACCCCGGAAAGGTGAAAGGCAAAGTTAACCTCGGTGGGATTTGAACTCAGACCGTAAAGGTGCGTAACTCTATGTTGCAAAGCATAGCGTCCGACCCTCTACCGATACTGCCATGCCAATACACCGCCCTTATCATTAATAGTGGAAGGGTGGTGGTTTGGTTGTATCGGTAGAGGGTTGGACGCCATGCTTTCCATTATAGAGTTGCGTGCCTTTATGATCTGAGTTCAAATCCCGCCCAGGTTAACTTTGCCTTTCATCCTTACAGGATCGATAAAATAAAGTACCAGTAATACACTGGGGTAATTGCTGGCCTTGTGCCAAAAGTAGAAACAATTATTACTATTATTATTTTTATTGCATAGTTACGTCCCTTTACGGTCTGAGTTCAAATCCCGCCGAGCTTAACTTTGCCTTTCATCCTTACGGGGGTTGATAAAATAAAGTACCAGTTATGCACTGGGCAATTGCTGGCCTTGTGCCAAAAGTAGAAACAATTATTTTTATTGCACATCATTACTGCTTTGCAGCATAAAGTTATGGCCCGTTACGTTTTGAGTTCAAATCCCGCCGAGGTTAACTTTGCCTTTCATCCTTACGGGGTCGATAAAATAAAGTACCAGTTATGCACTGGGAAATTGCTGGCCTTGTGCCAAAAGTAGAAACAATTATTTTTGTTGTACATCATTACTGCTTTGCAGCATAAAGTTATGGCCCGTTACGTTTTGAGTTCAAATCCCGCCGAGGTTAACTTTGCCTTTCATCCTTACGGGGTCGATAAAATAAAGTACCAGTAATGTACTGGGAAATTGCTGGCCTTGTGCCAAAAGTAGAAACAATTATTTTTATTGTACATCATTACTGCTTTGCAGCATAAAGTTATGGCCCGTTACGTTTGAGTTCAAATCCCGCCGAGGTTAACTTTGCCTTTCATCCTTACGGGGGTTGATAAAATAAAGTACCAGTAATGCACTGGGTAATTGCTGGCCTTGTGCCAATAGTAGCAACAATTATCTTTATTGCACATCATTACTGCTTTGCAGCATAAAGCTATGGCCCGTTACGTTTTGAGTTCAAATCCCGCCGAGGTTAACTTTGCCTTTCATCCTTACGGGGTCGATAAAATAAAGTACCAGTAATGCACTGGGCAATTGCTGGCCTTGTCTCTAAAGTAGAAACAATTATTTTTATTGCACATCATTACTGCTTTGCAGCATAAAGTTATGGCCCGTTACGTTTTGAGTTCAAATCCCACCGAGGTTAACTTTGCCTTTCATCCTTACGGGGGGTCGATAAATAAAGTACCAGTAATGCACTGAGAAATTGCTGGCCTTGTGCCTAAAGTAGAAACAGTTATAAATAGTGGAAGTACCCGAATTGTTGAAGTTTAAAAGTTAAACTAAATAAACTGTTGTTATTGTGAGAAAACGAATAGAATAGAAGTCATGATAAGAACACAAGTATCAGTGACAATCATGTTGATTCCTGTGTTAGATATGGTGGAGTGGTGATGGCTTTGGTGATGATGATGATGATGGTGGTGATGGTGGTGGTGGTGGTGGTGGTGGTAGCGTTGATGATGTTGATGATAGTGGTGGTGATGGCGATGGTGGTGGTGGTAGTGATGGTGGTGGTGGTGGCGTTGATGATGATAGTGGTGGTGGTGGTGGTGGTGGTGGTGGTGGCGTTGATGATGTCGATGATAGTGGTGGTGATGGCGGTGGTGTTGGTGGTAGTGATGGTGGTGGTGGTGGTGGTGGTGGCGTTGATGATGATGATAGTGGTGGTGGTCGTGGTGATGGTGGTGGTGGTCGTGGTGGTGGCGTTGATGATGTTGATGATAGTGGTGGTGATGGCGATGGTGGTGGTGGTAGTGATGGTGGTGGTGGTGGTGGTGGCGTTGATGATGATGATAGTGGTGGTGGTGGTGGTGTTGGTGGTGGTGATGGTGGTGGTGGTGGTGGCGTTGATGATGTCGATTATAGTGGTGGTGGTGGTGGTGATGGTGATGATGATGATGGTGGCGGTTGTGGTGTTGATGGTGGTGGCGTTGATGATGATGGTGGCGGTTGTGGTGTTGGCGGTGGCGATGATAGTGTTGGTGGTGATGATGGTGATGGTGATGATGGTGGTCGTGGTGGCGTTTATGATGATGATGATGGTGGCGGTGGTGGCGTTGGTAGTGGTGGTGATGATGGCGATGATATTGATGTTGATGATAATGATGTTGATGATGATGATGTTGCTGCTGCTGATGATGATGATGATGATGGTGGTGATGGTGGTGATGGTGATGGTGATGTTGATGGTGATGATGGTGATGATGATGATGATGATGGTGGCGATGATGATGATGATCGTGATGATGGTGATGATGGGGATGATGATGATGATGATGGTGACGATGATGATGGTGGTGATGATGCTGATGATGATGATGATGGTGATGATGATGATGATGATGGTGATGATGATGATGATAATGGTGATGGTGATGATGGTGATGATGATGTGTATGCTGTAATATTAGAAGTATTTTTCATAACTTTATAATTATCCACAGCCCCGCCCGTCATTATTAGCTTCATCATCATCAGCAACAGTAGCATTACCGACAGCATCAGCTTCAGCGTCAGCAACAACGAAGTCAACTATGTCATCACCACCATCATCATCATCATCACAATCACCATCACCATCACCATCACCATCATCATGATAATCATGATCATCATGATCATGATCATCATGATCATGATCATCATGATCATGATCACCACCATCACCACCATCATCATCATACTCATCATCATCACCAACATCATCATCATCATCACCACCACCACCACCACCATCATCATCATCACCATCACCATCACCACTATCATCACCATC
>OZ024740.1:269791077-269793577 GCA_964016885.1 Eledone cirrhosa | reverse complement strand
GTAGTAGATTTAGTCAGCTTTCAGTGAAGTTGTTTAAATAGGATGCCTAGTGGGTGTTTTAATCATAGAATCCCTGTCATATCCTGTCACAATTGTTTTCATGACAGTAAGAGGGATTTGAACTTAAAGCGCCCAGAGACGTTGCAGAGACATTAGGGCATTCTATTCAACCATCTGGCAATTCCGTTAGTCCACCTACTTCGTTGACCCTAAAAGGTAAATTTCAGTTCAGTGGATGGCGATGGGATTGAACTCCGACAACAAAGAGATAGAATACAAGTAGCAAGTTATTGAATTTGATGGGCTAACGGTTATCCTAGCTCCACACACACACACACACACACACACACACACACACACACACACACACACACACACACATATATATATATATATATATATATATATATATATATATATATATAATAAAATATAGAGAAAAATACTGCAGGTAGCACATGGATAACATGTAATAAAATGAGTCCCTCATCAGTGATTTGCCGAAGATCATAGATATTTCATTGAATTAAAAATCATATACCTCACGTCGGTGCAATAATAACCAAAATAAGTTATTAGGACAATTAAAACGCGTAAAGCGAGTGAGACAGGAGAACAACAGAGTAAGGCTAACCAGGGGAAAGAAACAAGCTTCAAAAATTATTCTGTTAGCATAAGCTAGGTGAATATATGAGCGCTTTTAGAACAGACCCGACACTAGCGAAGGCTATGAGCGGAGAGAGAAAAATAGCCCTCGTGGGTGTACAGGATGAAATGAAGAGAAGAGAGAGAAACAGTGAGTGAGTGAAAGTGTGAGGAAGAGTTATATATGTGTGTGTGTGTGTGTGTGCCTATAAACACATGGCATTACAGGTTGCAAGTACACATATACACACACACACACACATATATATATATATATATATATATATATATATATATATATATATATATATAGGAACAAGTGAGACCCCGACGGCTGAGTCAAGCCGTTTCGACGACTAATTCTGTACGAAACGGCTTGAGCTCAGCCGTCGGGGTCTCACTTGTTCCTATTACCCACTCTACTACCCTAAGTATTGAGTACTTTGGTGCGTTATGGTCCACCTGGTTCCTTACCACATTTCCTTCGTTATATATATATATATATATATATATATATATATATATATATACAAATAAAGATTCAGCGAGAATCGCATTTCGGCGGGCAGGAAAAGCGAAGCGAAACGCAAAAATCCGAAATATATATATAGGAGTGAAGAACAACACGGATTGGCTATACAATAGCGTTTATTCCAAGTATATATATAGAGAGAAAGAGAGAGAGAGCGAGAGAGAGAGAGAGAGAGAGAGAGAGAGAGAGAGAGAGAGAGAGAGAGAGAGAGAATCCCCTTCGGTCACGAATGATTGGATTTGCTGCTAGAAAGTTCCCCTCCGAGGCACAGATCCTGCCAAAGTGGTTTGTGGAAGACCAGCAGTCACCCATGCATGCCAATCTCCCCTCCCCGCGTCACCTATGTTGTCCAAGAGAAAGACAATGCGCGATACAGCTTGGTACTAGTGACGTCGCAACTCATTTCTACAGCTCCGTGAACTGGAACAACGTGAAATAATTGTTTCTACTGTTGGCACAAGGCCAGCAATTACCCAGTGCATTACTGGTACTTTATTTTATCGACCCCGGAAGGATGAAAGGCAAAGTTAACCTCGGTGGGATTTGAACTCAGATCATACAGGGAGGTAACTCTATGCTTCAAAGCATGGCGTCCGACCATCTACCTATACTGCCAATCCACCGCAACGTGAAATAATGTCTCTTCATCAAGAACACAACGCAAATCCCGGTCGGAGAATCGAACACACAACCTAACGAAGCCATGGGCCTTCACCCCCCCCCCATATATATATACATATATATATATATACATATATATATATATACATATATATATATATATATATATATATATATATATATATATATATATATATATATATATATATATATATACATATATATACATATCAGATAGGGTGTGGTAAAAACCAACTAGACTATAACCCACCAGAGTACTCGATACTTGGGGTCGTAGAGTTGGTAATATGAAAAGATTCAGAATCCCGACGGATGAGCTCCGGATCTAGCTGTAGAAACGGCCGGAGTTCAGCCGTCGTGGTCCTGGATATATATATATATATATATATATATATATATATATATATATATATATATAAAGACAGATAGAGAAGCGGGAGTCGGCGGTGCTGAGACCGAAGAGACCACAAATGATGAGAGTACTCAATGCATGGGCAGATGCAGAGTGGATGTAGAAATAGTTATAATCCGAAACACTGGGGAATGCGGTCGGGATTATACCACCCTCTCACTCGATATATATATAATTGTTTCTACTTTAAGCACAAGGCCAGCAATTACCCAGTGCATTACTGGTACTTTATTTTATCGACCCCGTAAGGATGAAAGGCAAAGTCAACC
>OZ024740.1:269773577-269788577 GCA_964016885.1 Eledone cirrhosa | reverse complement strand
TCTAAACACTTCTCCCTAAGACGAACCCACAACATACACACGTCAACATACATACCTACATCAGCACACATCTCTACCCACATATAAACACAATGACACACGTAAACACACATGCTCTATGGTGCAATACAAAAACATATATGTGCATATATATGTATGTATATATGTATATATATATATATATATATGTAGTGGATATATGTATGTGTGTATATATATATATAGTGAATATCATTTCGCACCTTTTATTGTTAAGATTTTTGATGTTCTATTAAGAGAACCGATTTTACTGAAAAAAATCGAATAATGTACACCATTTTACCAGGGGGAAAAAAATACTGGTCCCCCCCCCCACACACACATATATACACAAACACATACACACGCGTACATCAACATACAAAGAGACTTATACACACACACACACACGCACTTCTCCGTATAAGACAAAAGCTGAAAAATATCTTTTGACCTTCGAATGACTCTGCTATACACACACACACACACACACACACACACACACACACACACTTATCTTAATAGCCATTTGACACACATCGCTGCTGGCCATTGTCGCAGCATCGAACACCTTACTACTACTACACACACACACACACATATATACACACACACACACACATACACACACACACACACATATTTGTTGTGAAAGAGTCATTTCTCAATCTTGGCGCAAAATCAACTTTTATCATTCACATGACCTCTACCGACCAATCAAAATTGTTTTGACCACAAGCATTTTTGCAACACAAAAATAACGCTGGAGCCACTTTTTTAACATAAAAACAGGTAGAATTCCCAAAACTAATCAGATCAGAGCAAACAGCACGGACACTCTATCTCAAAATTATTTTTGAAAAGCATTTAGAAATGCGCAACCGGTAAAAACTTAAAAACTTAAAACCACAACTGAATACTAACCCATACAATCACTAATACTCTTTTATTCCTAATTAAACCATTTTTCAACTGTGAACAATTTGTCAGCATTTTCTATTCCGTTTACCAATATATAATAACTTGTGTGTTACACCTCTATTCTTTTAACTATATATATATATATATATATATATATATATATATATATATATATATATATATATATATCTTGTTATAGTTGGGGAGGGTCATGTTGTAATATTGCCAGATATAAAAGCAGAACACACTCACTGTTTGGTCGGTTTTCGCTTCTGTATCTTTTATATCTCCATAGTTAATTTAAATTAGTAATGACTTCTACATGACTAGAACTGAATAATGACTAGAATATATATATATATATATATATATATATATATATATATATATATATATATATATATATATATATATATATAATAAATGACCGATGTATACACATATACGCATGTGTGTGTGTGTCTGTGTCTATGTGCTTGCGTGTGTGTATATACATGCGCACATGCGTGTATATATATATAGTGTGTGTTCGCGTATGTATATGTATGTTGTCACGCTGTTAGACTTACGATCATATGTTCATGGTTTCACTTGCGAGATGGGATGGCTCATTCAGTTTTTCACCTTCTTCCCTCTGTCAAATGTTGCGAAGGTAGATGCTAACAGCAATGGAAAAATAATATAAACGTTGTTTTCCTGGTATACATACATACATACATACATACATACATACATACATACATACATACATACATACATACATACATACATACATACATACATACATAAGGAGAGAAC
The DNA here is from genome assembly GCA_964016885.1 of Eledone cirrhosa. Lineage (NCBI taxonomy): Eukaryota > Metazoa > Mollusca > Cephalopoda > Octopoda > Eledonidae > Eledone > Eledone cirrhosa. Next base: position 269,786,840 of record OZ024740.1, on the reverse strand, counting down.
CAGAACTGAATACCTCAGAAGAGTAAAGAAAATATGGTCATCAGAACTGTCAGCGTACAACAAATACATTGCCTACAATACTTATGCTGTGCCAATACTAATTCTAACGCCAACACTTGGCCTGCTGAACTGGTCATTGCAAAAACTAAGTGAGATGGATGTTAGAACTCGCAAACTTCTCAGTGTTACAGGGAACTTTAACATCAATGGTGATGTGGATAGGCTATACTTCTCACGCAAGGAAGGTGGCCGGGGTCTAAAATCCATATTAACATCATATGAGACCCGGATAGTAACACTGAAGCAACATCTTCAACAGAGGAAAAAGGTTGGCAACCATCTTGCCCAGGTTTCTGAGCATGAAAAAAAAAATATCATTAGAATAGCCACTGATCTGGAGGAGAGATATGGAATAAAGCCTGATATAAATCTCACCCAGAGAAATCGGAAGATCCTATTCAAAGTTCAAACAAGATGAAAAAATTGACCAATTTACAGAAAAAGTTGTGCATGGATACTTGAGACGCATGGATACTTGAGAAAAATACAGGAGAAGGAGGACATCTACGGACCATTGATGAGGACTTTACAAATCCAGTATCCAAGATACACCCTTAGCTTCATACCCATCATTATTGGAGCTATGGGTTATATACCAACCCGCTTGGACCAAAGTATGACTGAACATGGATTTGCGGACAAAGAGCGCAGCTCCCTAATTCATAGTCTACAAATGGCTGTGATAGCTGGCACCTTCAAAATTTGCAAAACATTCTTGCGATTCAAGGGATGACAATTTCTTTTCTTTTACAACCTTGCCACCAGGAAGGTGGCCGGTCAAAAAAATATGCTCGAAATTAAGAGAAAGAGATAACATACATACATGTACATGTATACATATATGTACATACATGTACATCTAAACATACATACATATATGATATTAGGACATGGGAAGATCTTGCATCATATAGAGTCGAGTGAAGACAATCTGATTGCAAGTGGTACTATCGAATTCGAAATCTTCCAATTTGCGTAGGCTGAGTTAAAACGAGCTGGTAAATATATGGAAGTCTTTACACCCCTCGCTAAGAAGGGAACGAAAGAATCTCTTTCATGGGATGAATATGACCGAAATTGCTTCTCTAAGGCAAGCCTAGTGAGCCGTAAAACGGTGTCATAAAAATGCCACTGTCTACCAATATGACATCCATGTTCATCTCCCCTGCAGCGTGTGTAATAAAGTGTGTCGCTCAGCCAGTGGATTCACTCAGCATTACAAATCTCAGCAGACCCAAAAGCAGTTTTCTCCAAGAGCATTGACATGCGAGCGTTAAAGTATGGCATTCAAGTCTCTTGCCCGTCTGATAAGCCACATGAGACGTCGTCAGCAACGGAATTTTCAAGACTAAAGTTTTTACTCAGCCATGTGTAGTCCTCCATGAGATCTTTTCTTACGAATGTTACAGTTCTACTATAATTTCTATATCTATGATAAAATAGATATGCACACACATATACAAACACACACACACACACACACACGCACACCCACACACACACACGTGGATTGGCAGTATTATTAGAGGGTCGGACGCTATGCCTTGCAGCATGGAGTTACGGCCCTTTACAATCTGAGTTCAAATCCTGCCGAGGTTAACTTTGCCTTTCATCCTTACGGGGTCTATTAAATAAAGTACCAGCAATGCACTGGGATAATTGTTGGCCTTGTGTCAAAAGTAGAAACAATATACGAGGGCAATCCCTAAAGTAGGGTCTCCTTCCGATATTGCAACTTTTCCGTTAAAATCCTGTGGATGGTGCTTCGGGAAACCTCAAGAACCAAAATGCAGAGAGCATCCAGAGTGATCCGCCGATCTTTACGCATGTTTTTCTCGGAAGGAAACCTTACTTTTTGGATTGCCCTCTATGTCATAACTGCGCGAAATTCGCACTCGGTGGTAGCGTTCAACGGGAGCTCCATTCTCAACGGCTGCCAAGCCAAGATTGAGCATCCCAACGAAGCGCGTGCATGCTTGTTTGGGAGTGAATGAAGCACCAATCACAACAGTGTTGCCAACAGCCGTGCGAACAGTTTTTCTGCGTCCCCATCGCTTTGGAGACCTTACTTTTGGGATTACCCTCGTATATATAGAGAGAGAGTATCGGTTTTCAGCATAGTTACGTCCCTTTACGATCTGAGTTCAAATCCCGCCGAGGTTGACTTTGCCTTTCATCCTTACGGAGTTGATAAAATAAAGTACCAGTAATGCACTGGGTAATTGCTGGCCTTGTGCCTAAAGTAGAAACATTTATTACGGGCAAGAGTGTTGTGGTGGTTACAGAGAAGGAACTCCAGAGTTAAACGCTAGCTTGTCCATTGTAAAAAAATATTATCCTCTACTGTGGTAAAGGGTAAACATCCCTTCGGTCACATATGACCATGGCATTTGCAACTAGGCACAAGTCCGGGCAAGCCTGTTTGTGGAAGACCAGCAGTCACCCATGCATAACAGCCTCCTATATATATATATATATATATATATATATATATATATATATATATATATATACGTAGATGCATACGTAAATATATACATGCATACATATATATATATATATATATATATATATATATATATATATGTGTGTATATGGGGGGGGGGTATGTATCTGTGTCTGTTTTTGAAAAACCACAGACCCTCCATCTCAACTCTACTTTTGAAAAGCAAAAGAACTGCGAAACCGGTAAAGGAACCAAATAAATATATATATTTTTTAAAAAATAAGACTCCTGTTGCATTTTCGATTTCATCTTTTCTTATATATATATATATAGATATAGATATATATAAATCACAGACACACAGACACACACACAAACACACGTTGGATTGTCAAGTATGGAATTTGTAGAGATCTCTAGATAGCAAAAAAAAAAGAATTTCTACAAATTTCGTACTTGATAATCCAATACATACAGTATATATATGTGCAAATGTGTGTCTCTGCATGTAACCTTGTATGTGTATAGAGATAATGAGATGATAAAGCAAAATCAATGACATCTTTTTCTTCTTCTTGGCAGTTTGTTTAAATATGTCTTTGTAGCGAATGTTTACACAATACTCAACTGTCATTGAATTTTCTTATCATTTCGGTTTAATTTCCGGGTCATCTGTTAACCTATATATTTTTCGCATGTTATCGTAATTTGGGGGAAGAGGAAAGTCAATTATATCGAACCCAGTAATTAACTGATACTTTATTTTAGCGACTACAAAAATATACTAGGGAAAGTTGACCTGAGCTAATTAACTGATACTCTATTTTAATGACTCCAAAAATATGATAGGGAAAGTTAACCTGGGCGGAAATTGTACCGAGAACAAATATTGTCGAGCGTGTGTTCGACGCTCTAACGCCTCTACCAATTTACTGTTCAATAAAACTGCATGGTCCCGGTACTGAGGGTGTCATAGGGGCACCGTAGTGAAATACGGCGTTTCTTGTGCATTTTAAGCTTGGCGTAGTCCATCCTTCTGCAGGTCTAAACTGCAGATCTCTTTAGAAAATGAAGGAGAAGTGAAAAAGAGATACAGAGGAAGGATCGAACCCAGTACAAGACTTGTACTGTTTTACCGACCTCGAAAGGATGAAATGCAAATTTGGGAAACGACGAGATTTGAACTCAGAGAGAAGAGAGTCGAGAAGAATACTGCAAAACATTCACTGTGACGTTCTAAAGAATCTGCCTATCCACTGTATATTGCTTACATACACAAATAATTATACAAAACATTATGTAGCAACAGATGCTTAGAAAATATGCTTCCAATGTGCACTAAATATTTGAGCAAACACACGCATGCACGTACCACCAACACTTAAGTTTATATAAATGTGTGTATTATATGTATACCCCACTTTCCCCCTCTTCCTTTCTCCCTCTCACTTTCACCCCCTCGTCTGACCGTTTAGCGGTTCTCTTCTCACTTACAATTGCGGCCATCAGACGTGTGTCTTCTTTCTCTCGATTACTCGGTCTCGAACTTAAGTTCTATTGTCGAGTAGTCTTGGATTTCCCATCTATAGTTGCTCGCACGTTGCTCGGTTTGTGTTTTTTTTCGTTGTTTTGTTACTGTTTCTCTTTTCTTCCCCTTTTATTTCCTTCACCTTCCTTCGTTTTCTCAATAACTTATCCAGTTATTGACGCCCTGGGGTGAAGTGGAATCTTGTCTTTAAAGCGTAGACATATCCTAGACCCCCAGTGGACAACTGATGAGGAAAACTCACTCCTGTTATTGCTGTCTTCGTATTCTCACTGCATTTTAAGTTACCTTAAATAGCAACTACACAGCCATTTCTATTCTCCATATATTTCATTATATATACATATATATATATATATAAATTATATATATTTATACACTCACACACATACACACGCGTGTATATATATATATATATTTATATATATATATATTAAAATAACAGATTAATAATAATAATATAAATAATAATAATGATTTCTTTATTAACCACAAGGGTTTACATAAAGTAGACATTAAGGACAGTGCAGGACAATACAGGACGGTACAAATGGGCATTTCTGCGTGTAAAAAACAAAAACAGAGGATGTAACAAAAAATAACAATGAAAAATTCCCCAATAGGGGGGAGACTTCGGAGGGACATTTGTGGAGAAAGCCCAGTAAAAGGCCACAATGACCCTGACCACCAAGGCAAGTGCCCTCTCCCAATTTTCCACCTTTAATTTACAGATATATACTCAGAGTAGGCCCATTCACTCGGGCCATTCTTGCTTCTCTCACCCATCTTTCAACAAAATGCTGGGAAGAGTGCACTTCCCTCTTTACTCTGATTTTCCTTTTCAAATGAAATTTGAAAAAGTCAATCAGAGCATCACCGAAGAGGTAAGTGCTCGTCTTCAGCCCTTTCAAACGTGTCCACCATACTATCTCTTTCGCCATGGCCACCAGACAGATAAAAACTGCCTGCCCTTCCCGGCTAAAGGAGGAGGGCGGGGCAATCCTCACGATGGACTCAGATGATAGCCGGATCCGTCCTAAACGCGACAGCAGGTGTTCGACATAAACCCACAAGTCAGCAATTTTCGGACACTGGACGAGTGCGTGCAGGACGGTTTCGTCGCCCTGCGCGCATCTCGGACATGCCCGGCTGACGGCACCTCCATGCCTGTAGAGTTTATCCCGAACTGGCAAGGCTCCTCGGTAGCACTGCCAGGCCAGAGATTTCTGGAAGTTGTCCATAGGCCCAGGCCCGAAAGTTCTTCCGAAGAGATTGGCTAGTTGATTTTCGTCGACGCCTAGAGTTTCCCCAAGTACGTCGTCGCTCTTCCCCTCCACTAATCCTCTATAGAACGCCGAGGTGGAGTTTCCACCGATCACATTGCCCGATTGGTCGAGGGCTGTGAGCGCCTGAAGACATTCCAGTCTCCAGGCGCTCCCTCTCGGACTTCGCTTGACCCAGGACTGCAGCTCCGTCAAGGAAACGAGCTGGGGAAATACGTGTCTAGCAAACGGCGACCACACCTGATCACCGTCGAGGAAGAGGTGGAGATGTCGTAGCCTGAGCGCGTGCCTGCGCATCATCAGCCACGGCATGCCCAGCCCTCCACGTAGCGGGTGTTGACAACAGATGGACCGCCTGACCATCGGAGCGCGTCCCTTCCACAAAAAGCGAAAGAACAAACGCTCCAGCGCAGTCAGGCGAGGCTTAGGACAAGGTACGACGGTCAGGCGGTAGCAGATGACAGACGCGATGTACGCGTTAGCCACCTCCGCTCGACCTTTCAGGGATAGCTTCCTCTCCGCCCATTTCTGGGTGAGAGAAGCCACCCTGCTCGTCACCTCGTCCCAGTTTTTGTCCGTCTGGAGGTCCGGACCGAACCAGACCCCTAACAATTTAACCGGTCCGTCCGTCCAGCGTCCGACGACGCTGTTGGACGGCATGGACCTGCCTCTCCAGGTGCCGAGCTGCAGGCCCACTGACTTTTCCTGGTTGATCATTGCTCCTGTCACCGCTTCGTATTCTCTTAGTGTAGTGCCGATCGCCTCGATGTGTTTGGCGTTCGACACCACTACGGTGACATCGTCCGCATATGCTGACACGGTTCTTCCGCATCCTAGTTCGCGCGGGATGCCCCTCAACGTCTCCAATTTGTGCAGTAATGGCTCGAGAGTCAATACGTACAAGAGGGACGAGAGGGGACATCCTTGGCGGACCGAGCGCATGATGTTCAACGGTTCCGACAGGTGACCGTTCACTCTCACCACAGAACAGATGTCGCTGTGCATGGCAGCGATCCAGCCTCTGAAGACGGGCCCAAAGCCAGCCGCCCTCAGGACTGCCGCTAGGTAACGATGGTCGACCCTATCGAAAGCCTTCGACTGATCTAAATTGATCAAAGACCCACCCGTGCCAGGTTCCCTAGCTACCCTCTCTACGATGTATCGCATGAGGTGGAGGTTGTCGTGGATGGATCTGTCGGGAATGGCGCATGTCTGCGCCTCTCCCACCAGACCACCAACGACAAGCGCCAACCTCTTTGCTAGCACCTTGGCCAAAATCTTGAACTCTGTGTTTAGCAGAGTTATGGGCCGGAAATTATCTATGTTATCCCCCTTGTTCGGATCCTTTCTCAGCAGTGCCACCGCTCCTCGGCTCACAGAGCTGGGAATTCTCCCGTTCTGTTGCCAGTTGCAGTAGACGTCCGCCAAGAGGCCTCCGAACAAGTCTGGCATCTGTACGTAAAGTCATAGGGCAGACCATCCAAACCAGGCGATTTACCCCTTGTGCAGCCAGTCATTGCCTCCCTTACTTCAGCGGCTGTTATCGGCTTTTCGCAACACTTCGCCTCAGTGGCCGAGAGCCGCCGCAGTCCGTCGAGGTAGACACTAAAGTCCATGCCTCGAACCGGCCCACCGCTGCCCCCGAACAGCTGAGCGAAGTGTCGCTGAAAAACTTCACACATTTGCCCGGGATCGAGTAGCATGCGCCCGTCGTGGTCCACCAAAGACCGTATCGTGGCTTTGTTGCCACGACGCGCCTCCGCCACTCGGGCCCATTGAACGGCTTTCGTCCCCTCGTGTCTGAGAGCACGCACCCTTGCTCTGACAACGCAGCCTTCTGCTTTGCATTGAAGAATTGGTCAAGGGCCAATTTCGCCGCAAGTACGTCGGTCGCAATGCCTTTGCTAAGCACCTCGTCTAATTTTCTAACTAGTTCTCCCTCTGCTCTATTTTTCTCTATTGCTAAAGCCTTACTAAACCTAATGGATTCTATTCTAATCGCTCTTTTCAGAGCAAACCACCACTTGTTGTTGACGATGGCCCCCGTCAACGCCCGCTTAATTAGTTCGCTAATCCGGTCTCTGTAGGCCTTGCGCGCTGGTAAGGACGCGTTTAGTTCCAGTAGCCGGGTCCTCGTCTATGAAGCCTATCTAAGTCAAGCACACAGATCACGAATTTGTGGTCCGTGTAGCTGACTATCTTGAATTGTGGACAGCCTATACTAGACCTATCTATTTCCCTACAAAATACTATATCTAGATATGATCTGGATGACCCTATGCGATTTTTCCAAGTCCACATTGGCACATTCGAGAATTCCAATCGGTACCTGTCAGACAGTTCAAAACGCCTGAGCAGGTTGGTGAGGCCCTTGCACCCTCCACCCCTATCCGCTAATCCCACACAGTCCCAGCGTGCATCTAAGATCCCGTTCCAGTCGCCCACTAACACTAAAGAGCGGGACGTTCCAAGAAAGGTCTCCAGACGCCGGAAGAAATCAGGCCGACCTGCTCCTGTCGGGGCATAGACGGCCACTAGCCTGAACGCTTGCCCGTCTCCGCTGGTCACGTCCAGCACCACCAGCTTACCCTCTGGGTCCAGGAAGATGGCCCGTATGGCGAGATCCAAACCTCTCCGAAAAAGCACAGCAACTCCTCCCCCCGATCCAGGACGGCTGGAAGATGCGTACACATCGTAGCCGCCGAAGATCGGTGCGAAGGCCCGTGCTTCGGAGATTCTGGTCTCGCTGATGGCCACTACATCTATGTTTAGTGACCTGAGGTCGTTGAGCAGGTGACCCTGCTTCCATGACGACCCCAAGCCACGCGCATTTATGCTGCTTATTCTGAGTGAGGTCATGTTTAAAATAGAGCGGAAAAGATGGGAAAGACCACTTACCGTACTTTTCCTAGAGGAGGGATGGTTTTTACATCCCTTTTCACTTGATCGTCTGGTGAAGGGACCGTTGAATCGTCCCTTCGGCTGGTCATCGGCTCTTCTATGAGTATGTCCGAATATACTCTTCGATTGATAGTTCCTCCTAGGTCCCTGAAATCACCAACTGCGTTGGGGAATTTCGTTTTAATGTTTGTGTATTGTTTCTGTGCTATTTTTAGCAGTCTTATGTTAGTTGACGTTTTGATTGGTGCTGGTATTATGTAGTCGTGTTGTGAAATGTCTGTGTGTTCAATTATGTAAGTCATTAGTTTCTTGTTGTGTGTATTTATTGCCGTGCATTTGTTTTTCTTGGGGTGCGGTGTGGTTTTGCTATTTTCTTGTCGTTGTTGCTGGGTGTGTGTGTGTTTTGTTGTTGTGTTTGCGATGTTGGTGCTTGTGGTGGTGGTGTTGAAGGTGTTGTTGGCGGTGGGGTTGTCGCCTGTGGTGACGGTGGTGCTAGTGTGGGTGGTGATGGTGTTGGTGGTGTTGCTGCTGTGAGTCTCTTTGCAGTAGACTTTACCCTTTTCTCATTTCTTTCCTCCCTTTTCAAAGGCGACGATACGCTGCTTCTGCGTTTGTGCCTTCTTACGACCTTTTGCCATCCCTCTCCCACCTCACACTCCATGTCTGATTCTGTGAGGTCGGGGAGGGGTACCAGCTCCACTCTTTCACTTGTTGTTGTTGGTGATGTTTGCACTGGAGTCTCTGTTGTAGCTGCATTTGGTATTGCTGTTGTTGTTGTTAATATTTCCACTGCTGCTGCTGTTTTTGATTTCCGTGGCGTGGGTATGGGTGCCACGGACCTATCGTTCCTGGTTGCCGCTTGTCCTGTTGCTGGTAGCCGTGGAGCCGGTTTCGGGAGGAGGGGCATTTCTCCTTTCTCAGGGTCTTCTCGTTGCAGAAGGCCCTGAGGTGAGTCTTCGATCCACAGCGAAAGCATTTCGGGCGTTTACCCTCAACACTTATGGGCAGTTGAGTGCCGTTATCGAAGTCTATCACATCCGGGATAGCTTCGATGCACTCCTGGTTGGTTTGGATTAGCATCTCAATGGAGGTGCCGACCCAATCTTCTCTTACTTTTTTCTGTACTTGCAGTACAGTTGTTTTGTCCTCGATTCCGACGAGGACAGACGCGGCCAGCCAAGAAGGGGCCATCCCAGGGGGGACGTGGGTCAGTTTAACCCTCACAATTTTTTGCCCGCCGTAGGAGGGCACCAACACCATTTCCTCGCTCCTTAGGGTCACTACGGATTGAGCCTTTGCCTCCTGGGGTGTGGCAAAAAGTACGACTACGGTGGCATATTTTTTGCCTCGGGTGATGTGCGTTTTCCGCTGCCACACAGACCCCAAGGCTTTTTGTATTTGAGCCTCTGTGGCTCTTTCAACCCTACGGGATTTTGTACTTACTGTACGGTACGTGACCGTACAGTGCTGTTGGATTTCGAAAAAATTTTCCGCTGCCTTGCAGATTGCTCGGTGTCCAGTCTTTGTCACCATCTTCTTCGCTTCCTCTAATTCCTCATTTGTTATGAGGATTGTTTCCAGGTTCTTCGCAATACCTGCAAATGAGATTGGTTTTTCTTTGCTGCTGTTGTTGTTGTTGTTATCGTCAGAGCTGCTGTTACTTTTGTTGTTGCTGCAGGTACTACGACTACTGCCTCCGCCGCTGTTGCTGTGGTTGTTGTTGGTGTTGCTGCTGCTAATGCTGTTGTTGTTTATGCTGCTGGTGATGCTGTTGCGGCTGCTACTGTTGTTTTCATTGTCACTGTTGCTGTTGTTATTACGGCTGCTACTGCTATTATTCCTGACTTCAGACGAATGAAATGGGTTTTCGTATTTCCCACACACCTGTTTCGTCGTTGTCGTCGTCGTCGTGGAGAAATCTTGCACGCTTTGCACGAGACTTTTCTTTTCTGTCGTCGCTTGCGAAAGAGAAGGAAGGGAGAGAGACACATTTAAAGAAGGGAGGGAGAGAGACAATCTTCTCTCTGCTGTAGTGATGATTGAGGAAGAAGAAGACGGAATGAGTGGGAGTGACCTATGAAAATTCTTTTTCGTAGCCATGTTGTTTTTTTTTGTTTAAAATAAATATTGGGCACAAAACCCCAATAAGCAGTTATTTAACCCCGAAGGTCCAAATAACGGGCAGAAAGACCCCTCTCACGAGGAGGAGGGTGATTTTGTCTAGAAGTTCGTTAAAGTTTTAAACAATTTACAATTGTTATAACGTTCAAAATTTACAATACCTTACACAGCCGAGCCTCCGTCAACCATAGCATTCAGTAATAATAATAATAATAATAATATGAAAAATCCCTTCATAGTAACTTCTTTGAGAAAACTGAATTTAGAGATCCACAGACATGGAATTGGTTGAAAAGAGGAGACCTTAAAAAGGCTACAGAAGGAATGCTAATGGCTGTGCAAGAGCAGGCCCTCAAAACGAAGTGGGTGAAACACCATATTGGCAAGGAGGAGGCTAGCCCACTGTGTAAGATCTGTGGAGAGAAAGAGGTGACTGTGGCTCACATTGTATCCGAGTGTAAACGACTAGCCCAGACTCACTATAATGGCTGGAGACATGATGTGATGGGCAGGGTGATCCACTGGCACCTATGCAAAGTAAACAATTTACCACATTGTGAGAAGTGGTATGAGCATAAGCCAGAGTCGGTGATAGAAAACGATCAGGGATTTTAGGATACAGACGGACAAGAAACTGGAACACAATAGACCTGACCTGGTGGTTTTGGACAAGGAAAAATGATCGTGCCTGATTGTGGATGTAGCCTGCCCATTCGACACAAGAGTGCAAGAGAAGGAGAGGGAGAAAATTAACCGATACCAAGACTTAAAGTGGGATGTAGAAAGGATTTGGAACTGCCATGACGTCAAAATGATCCCGATTGTCATAGGCGCACTAGGTACTATCTCAAAGAGTTTCCAAGGATGGTTAAAGAAAATTGATCCCGCCCCTATTTTTGGAACACTTCAAAAGGCATGCTTGCTAGGAACAGCAAGAACCCTCCGATACGTCCTGAATATCTGAGGCTGCAGGTAGTGGCTCGATATTCATTTCAACAAACTTTCCAGTTAAATAACATCAATGACTGAGACTCAAAGAACAATAATAATAATAATAATAATAATAATTGTTTCTACTTTAGGCACAAGGCCAGCAATTACCCAGTGCATTACTGGTACTTTATTTTACCGATGTTATTTATCCGTAAGGATGAAAGGCAAAGTTAACCTCGGCGGGATTTGAACACAGAATGGCAAAGGCCGTAACTCTATGCAGCAAAGCATGACGCCCGACCTTCTACCGACACTGCCAATCCACCGCCTAATAATTTCGGAGCATATTCTTCCACGTGGAAGAATATGCTCCGAAATCATTAGACGTGTCCATCGAACCTGCGGTTCCAGAATCAGACAGACCCACACGATGAACGCGTCTCGAGCTGTCGCCAGCGAAACAATTGTAACACACAATAAATTGACTTCAGATGCATCACTGATTTTTTGTTTTATAATATACTAGCATTAAAGCCCGGCGTTGCTCGGGGTCAGTAAGTTACCAAAGTTAGGTTGCACCACCCATTTTATGGCAGCACCTTTTTTTTTGCCAGGCACTGGGTGAATGAATTGCAGACCTTGACTGCCGAAGCAGGAGCTGCGCCAGCAGTGACAATTGTAGTTTCGCCTATGGATATTATATCTGTGCAAAGAAGTGTTGAAATTTATTGTTTTACAGTACTTGCGCAACACGCGCGTAGACGATGCCAGCCGAACAACGGAGCTGCGATGGAGTTCTTCTGCATGGTTGTCTAATGTGTGTTTTCTAAATTTAAGGCAGTAGGGAGGGGTGTGATGTGGGGGAGAGTTAGCTTCTGTTTCTATCAGGTTTAGTGACCTCGTAGAGGATATTATTGTGTATAGTAAATAAACTGATACTTATTTCTTCCACGTTCGTTGAGAGATGTTTAAAAAAAGATTTATCGCTATTTTCTTTTGTTGTTGAATAAATTTATCTGTTGCTTATGAATAATTGTTGTTTCGTATAAAATGTAATAAGTTGTCATTGTCATTGAAGTAATGTAATAAGTTGTCGTTGTCATTGAAGTAAATAAATGTTTGACCGTTCCACACTCAAGAACAAACGTTCTCTCTCTATCTCTCTCACTCTCTTCTCTCTCTCTCTCCTTCAATTCTTTCTCTCTTCTTTCTTCGGCGTTCCTAAAGGAAGTTTGTAAATTTAAGCGTATATAAGAGAAAGTTGCAGCATCAGCATGTATGTAGTTTTATCGAATTTTAAGGAGAGTAGAGAGAGAGAATCAGATTGTATTAGAAGGGTAAAGCGTCATGTATTTAGTTTTATCGATTATTTCCGTAATTGTGGGTGAGTTTGAAATAAATAAAGAGTCGTTGACCTAAGTTAGACCATTTAAAACATTCTTACAGACTTTGAGTCGAATCGGTTTGAAATTGTGCAAATGTATAAACATTGAACATGCACACACACACAACAACAACAATCTGCCTTTTATAAATAATGATATATATATATATATATAGGTATACGAGTTATCATCATATAGCAACGCTTATCGAGGACCGTTCTTTCCTTTTGATGTCTACCCCTTTGTCCATTAACACGCCTACCATACATATATGGTCTTAACTAATACAAGTCGTTATTCTCTGTTCATAAACACATTTTTCACCATATTTGAATTCGATTTTTCCCAATAGATTATTGGGATTAGCGAATTCCAGATGGGCTTCCAAACATGACAATGAATCATATGTAAATACTTGAAATAAAACCCATTGTACAATGTATTGCTGATCTGTGTAAATATTTAGCTATCCATTTATCTATCTAACTATCTAACTATCTATCTATTTGTGTGTGTATATATATATATATATATATATATATATATATATATATATATAAAATATATATACACACACACACACATACA
>OZ024740.1:269753577-269766077 GCA_964016885.1 Eledone cirrhosa | reverse complement strand
TATTTGATCAGAAATATGTTCCATAAAAGATTGAACTTGCGCAAAACATTGACAACAACAAAACCTATATTTATGTTACGTATTGACTAACAAATTATAACTTTCTATTGTTTTACTCCATATCAACTTTGATTACACCACTTAGGAAACAATTACCCAATACGTCCTTCCAATTTTAATATGATAATTTGTAAATGAAGCGATATTTAGCTACTATTATTATCAGATCTAATTACTCGCTTTGGTCGAAAATCTGCTGGTCTATGTTTGTTGTTTAACATTAGCTCTATTTTGACCGAGCAGAGCTTTAATCAAAGATATAATCAAGCCATTATGCTTTTCAGTGCTATCTAGTGCAACGTTGGTCAATATATCTTTCTTTGTTTACAATGATGCAGTTTGGTGTGGGTGGGATTTGGCTATAATTAGGTATTTTAGTTATTTTTATGATATATGCTCAAAATACATGTGTATAGTTAGCTGTACAAATGTCATTACAACCTGCAACTACTTTGCAGTAAGTGAAATTACAGTTGTAATTATATTGGGCGTTTTCAAATGTTATTCTTAGATCAAAAATTTACAAAATACTTAAGATACATTTTTGCAAGTTTTTATTTTTTTTTTGACATTTTCTGCGTACGTTCAAGTGTTTTTTTTTTTTTTTTTGGTACCTTTTGTTTGTTTCATATAAATGCTTGGATCGATGTTGTTGATATCGCGAATAGAGAACTTAACAATATGCTTTTTAGGCATCATGTTCGATGTATCATATTTCCAAGTGTAAAATACACCAAGAGAGAAATATCAATAATTATAGTGACTTCTAACGTAGGCACACAACCAAATATTTCAAGAGGATGAGTAAAGTAAATCAAATCGATCCCAGTCTGCTTAACCTTTACACATTCAAACATTCAAGAAGGATGAAAGAAATATTGAGCACTTCGGAATTTAATTTCAGAAGTTAAAGAAAGATATGTCACTAAATAAAACAAGGCATTCTCCCAACGATCCAGGGATTCTGTCATTCGCCACTCTATTATTGATAATGAAGTTTTACATTGACACAATTTTGATTGAGTTGTATATTTCCACTACATTTCCACAATGCATTTCTGACTGCTTTGTCTCTCACTTAGAAGCATACAAGGCAAAAATCAATATCCATGGATTTTAAATTCAGAACCTGAAAGTTCGTGAGTATTTACTATAAAGTATATAATACGCCTATGTACCGTGACTGTTGGATAATATCATCATCTTTATTATAATTGTTGTTGTTGTTGTTATTGTTATTATTGTTATTATTCGGAACGCTTTGTTCTGGCACATGTTATAGCGATACTATACCAAAATAGTGAGTCATAACCAATGACCAAAGGTCCTTTGGGGGCATTCCTTCTCCTTCTACTTTCGCGGCACATAGTTACGTCCTTTTACATTCTGATCTCAAATCACACCCAGGTTAACTTTTACCCTTATGGGGTCGATAAAATGAAGTAGCTATAATGCACTGGGATCGATTTAAACTACGTTCCCCCTCCACAAAGATGTTGGCACTGGGTAATTGCTGGCATTGTGCCAAAAGTAGAAATAATAATTATTATTATTAAGGGCGGTGGATTGGCAGTATCGGTAGAGGGTCGGACGCCATGCTTTGCAGCACAGTTACGTCCCTTTACGGACTGAGTTCAAATCCCACCCAGATTAACTTTGCCTTTCATCCTTACGGGGTCGATAAAATAAAGTACCAGTAATACACTGATTAATTGCTGGCCTTGTGCCAAAAGTAGAAACAATTATTATTATTATTGGCTGGCAGTTAAGACATGTTTTTGTGAACTCCGCAAGTAGTGCATTTTCAAGATTTTGATTTGTATTAATTGTTATATTTTTTGAAAAAGGGTCGCAAGCCTCCCGTCCTTGCCCTATGAAGGGGAGAGTTGATAATATTTGAGCCTTGTGGCCCAAATATTTGGACCTTTGAACTGCTTTATATTTTCTTTTTCTCTAAAAAACCATGGACGAAAGTCGCCCCCTCCAACATTGATTCTGCTGTCTCGTGACGGCAACATAAAGGTTGAGAGAAGGGATAACACAACAACAAGCACCATTGTGGATACAAAATAACAATTAGAAACACAACATGCAACAAGAAAATTAGCAACACCACCAACAATAACATCCACAACGACAGCACCAACTGCCACAACGACACAAGTGAAGAAAACAACGGCATCAACAACGTCTAGAGCAACAACGTAATTAAAAATAACACCAACACTAACTGCAGCAACGAAAGCATCAACAACTGCACCAAGAACAGCACCAACAACCACTACAACAGCGACAACAACAACAGCATCTGCACCAAGAACAACACCAACACCAACTGCAACAACGAAAGCTACAGCAACTGCACCAGGAACAACGCTAACACCAACTGCAACAGCGACAACACCAACAACATCACCAACAACATCACCAACAACAATGTGACCAACAACAGCAACACAGACAACAACAAGAACTATTTCGCTGGTGCAGCAGCCGAAAACGGACCACGCTTTTGCATGTACCTCAGCCCAAAAGACAAAACGTTGGCCCAGACATGGAAGCTCATTAAACAAGAGCAAACCTGAGCCAACTCAACTGTACTGGCGGAGGCCATACAAACGGGGGAGAGGAGAACAGTAGTCTTTAGATGCATTTCAGTGCAGACTAAAAACGCGACCATCAATCTCCAAGCAGAACCCAAAACTGCGCTGAGGTGCATCAGAGATGGCACTGTTTGAGAAGCCCTCGCTATGAAACACTCGGTGACCCCTTGAAAAACCAGCACGGTCATCATGTATCCATCCCACATGGGAAAAAAAACTGTAAGAGTCCGCATTCCTAAAAATAAAAATAAAATAAGAAGGCACACTAAAAGACTCCACACATCAGAACAGAATATGCAGAAACCTCACGTATAACAAACACAAGCACTTCCACAAGAACACAACAATTACCACCAGATTCCCCCAAACGCAAACAACCACAACAAACACAAGAACAAAAGAGCACACAAACAACTGAAATCGCAGACAACACACCCTCAACAAACACAGTCACATCCAAAACACAACACACCATCCCCACCACAACCACCAATACGCAAACGAGTAAAATCACAACAACAAAGCACACAACATTTCGTGCTTGTAAGAAGAGCCAACAAGGAATTGATAACTCTCATAGCACGAAGACAAGAAATCGAGAAAGACGTGTCGATTTTTGGAACGAGGACATTTAACGTGCAATAAGATTTGTTTCTGGTAAGAATGACGCTCGACACCTACAAAGGGATTAGGGAAAGCTTTCCTCAAGGCAACTGGCTTCGGTCCCGTCTTCAGAAGCTGGATTGCTGCAATCAACAGCGACATCTGCTCGGGGTCAAAGTTAATGGCCAACTTTCGGAACCGTTTCATATCTCCCGATTGGTCCGTCAGAGGTGCCGTCTCCCCCTCCCTTCTGTATGTATTGACTCTCAAGCCTTTACTGCGGAAGCTGGAGCTGTTGCAGGGCATCCCACTCGAGTCGGGATGTGGAAAGGCTGTGTCGGCATAGGAGGACGACATCACCGTGATGGTGTCGAACACCTCAGAAATCGGAATGGTCGGCACTTTCTTGGAGGAATATAAAGGGTTGACGGGAGCGAAACTAAACGCAGAAATAACGGTGGGCTTGCTGATCGGTAACTGGATAGGCAAGACCATGCCGTCCAACATCGTCGTCGGGTGCTGAATAGATGTGCAGTTAAAGCTGCTCGGGGTTTGGTTTGGACCAGCCCTCCATATAGACAAAAATTAAGACAGGCAACCACCCTGAGACAGAAATGGGCCGAGAGGAATCTGTCTCTGAAAGGTCGGGTGGAGGGGGTGAACGCGTACATCGCGTCCGTCATCTACTACCACTTGCCGTCGAGACTTGCCACATTTCGCGCCTCGCTAAATTTGAGCGGCTTGTCTTCAACTTCTTGCAGAAAGGACAGGTTCCGTTGGTGAGGGGTTTTATCCGTTACCAACACCCTATATTCTGCCTAACTGCTGAACAGATATGGTCGCCGTTTGTCAGACAGGCCTTTCTGCAGCTCATCTCTTTGACAGATAGCAGTCCAGAGTCAGACGGAGACCGAGACTCGTACTGCCCGCTACCAAGCGGGCAATTTGGTCAGTGGAACTTCCACTCTCGAGTTCTATAGCGGATTAGTGGTGGACAAGCGCGACAATCCACTCGGAGAGGCCCTGGGCGTCGACCTGGTCGAACTGACCAGTCTGATCCGGAGGACTTTCGAGCAAGGAACTATGGACAAGTTCCAGAAATCCCTCGCTTGGTAGTAATACTGGAAGGCACTGTCGATTCGAGATAAACTCTACAGTCACGGAAGTGCTGTCAGGCGGTCCTGCCCGAGATGTGCGCAGAACGACGAAAGCGTTCTGCACTCAACCAGTGTCCGTGCATTGTTGACTTGTGGAGTTATGTCGAACACCTGTTGGTGCGAGTAGAAAGGATCCGGCTATCGACTGAGTCCTTTCTGTATCAACTGAATCTTGGGACCTGTACAACCAGTCTAATTAACCCCATCTTCATCCTTTCAGTGTCACATAGTCATGTGTTATTTTCAATCGTCCGGATCCTGATGTCCACAGAGACATCAACCGATCGAATGCTGTAATATATCACCGCAAAGACAATGACAGGACAAGGATCAATATTTTCATCAATATTTCCCGTCATAACTCTTGTACTCCTTTTCCCAATATTCTGAAGTACCACATTGTGTTCATACGTGTAGCGCATGTTTTCTGTCTGCCTTTTCAACTTTTATTATATATAAAAACCAGTCACAGGCTTTCATAAGGACCTTCTTCGTTCGAGGAATCAGGCATAATGATATGCGTTAAACATTGCTCCTACTAACCCTTGCTTCAAAATCATATATAAAATTTCTGTACCATTTGAAAAATAGAGCTATGTCATATTCCTTTCGATTTCTCTCTGGTGAGTTTCTAGGGATAGGAGTCGTTGTATTTCCCACCATTTACAATCTATACTTTCTTCATTTTCTTGAAATGGCTCATATTAAAATGTTCCTAATAACTTACAAGATTAACAAAAGAAAAGATACTGTTGATAGCGATGGTGTTATCGTTGATGTGAGTAAAAGGTTCACAGCTTTTTGTTTCATTTAGTTTTAGGCTCTCTACGCTTTTGTATTTTCTACTGTGTAACCGTTGTTTAGTGAAATTCTTACATTTTATTTTATTTTAAAATCTATTTTCGTTCATGAAAATAATTAAAGATGGTAACGTCATTGACATACTGCTACATCAAGTGTAACAAACATTTTTTCTGTAGTAGTAATCGTTCAACATGAGTAAATATTACATGTAGGCGACAGGTGAAATACATACGTTTATAAAAACATGTTACAACGAATCTAGTTTACCATCGCAAGATACTGGAATGGACGTTCAAACATTTCAAAATATTTTTAATGCGTAATCGGTTAAGAATTATTTCATCTGGAAGGATCTGATACGGATATCCATTTCCTTAAACATTCGTCTATAATAATAATTGTTTCTACTTTTTGACACAAGGCCAGCATTTACCCAGTGCGTTACTGGTACTTTATTTTATCGATCCCGTAAGGATGAAATGCAAAGTTAACCTCGAGGGGATTTGAACTCAGAATGGCAAGGGCCGTAACTCTATGCGTCAAAGCATGGCGTCCGACCCTCTATCGATACTGCCAATCCAACGCGTCTATAATAATAATGCTTTCTATTTTGAGCACAAGGCCAGCAACTTGGGAGTGGTGTTAATCGATTATATAAATATATATATGTATATGTGCCAACTCTGGATGTCGGTGAGCATGTCCAGCCAACCTCAGTCTCCTCTGTGTCACTTTTGAGCTGACTTTTGGGATGCTCCCATACAGCTCTGAGTTTTTCATCCTCAGTGTATACTGATTAATGTTCAGAGCCATCCTCCTTGGACACACTAGAAGAGGAAGACCAAGGTTAACGTATGTTGATGCCCTAAGGACAGACACTGGTCTGTTGGAGATGCAGGACATGGCAGCGATAATGAGGGTCAGAGACCGCTGGAGAGAACTCGTCCATGGATCTCGGGAATTTTACCCGCCTTAGATAGATATATATATATATGTATATGTGCGTTTGTGTATGTGTGTGTGTGGGGCGGGGGGGTGTAATTAATATATATATATATATATCGACCACAGTACTTCACTGGTACTTTATTTCATTGACACCAGAACAGATAGAAAAATTAACTATTTATTATGTATATATTATATTATTATATATATATATATATATGTGTGTGTGTGTGTGTGTTCTGGTGTTGATGAAATAAAGAACCAGTGAAGTACTGTGGTCGATATATATATATATTAATTATCCCCCCCCCCCACACACACAGACACAAACACACACACACATATATATATATATATATATATATATATATATATATGGGATTGTAATTAAAATAGGTGAGGCAAAAGCGTAAAACTATACAATGAAACAGATTTAACCATCTAGAGAAGAACAATGCACAAAATAACTTCGATAAACGTGTGTGCCAATCACTTGCATATTCCTGAACATTCTTGAAAGTAGCTGAACTACGAGGCATCCCATATTCTCTAAAGAGTACTCCATTACCTCTAAATAAACCGTTCGGGACAGGATGGGATCACTAAAAACGCTTGATTTGGGAGTTCGTAAAATTCGATGCATGTTTACATCTCAATCGACACTGTACATTTTTCTTTCTCTGATAGATTATTCAACAGTTACTGTATATTGCTGTTACTAAATCTGCAAATAATAAAATGCCTGCACTGCAGTTCACAAGCGCTAATTAATAGGGGAGTTGTACATTCTTGGTGGCTTTTGTATACTTCTTGAATAGTGTTGTTACGTTTAGTTTCTTTCATTACTGGCACCGGTGGATTCCTACATTTCTCCAGATTTCATCTACTCAGTGCTGCAAGACGAAGATGATAAACTGGTGATTAAAGGCCCCTATTAGCCATATGCTTTTAGAGAATCCTTGAATCTGATATTATTTTGAGATAGCCTTGTGGTCATAGGGAACCAAATCTATCATATGGTGTTGAATTTCCTCACATATTCATCACATTCTTGGACTGTTGCACGAATGTGACGAGGAGCCACGAATAAGAACCTGCACCAATTTCTCTGTTGATGATTTCCTGTGAGTCAAGTATTACCACACCAGCTCATAGTCAGCTCTTTCTATTATCTCACCTACTCTCGGCCCTAAAACTGTGCCACACTGTGTATACGCTCTAATAAAAATGGCATATAGCGATACTCTACATCAAGCTTATTACTCACATGGAAATCAATAACATTTCAAGAGGAACAGAAATGATTCTGGAATTGGTTTCATGGTTCTAAATGATAGCTACTGGTAAACCGGACTATTATTGAAGATAGCGATAAAACAAAATAAAAAGTGTTAATCAGCCCTGGATTGATTATCGAAACAGACCACCAATGAATGCGTATGCTACGAAAAAACCCATAAACAATCTCCTATATATAAAGATAACTTAAAACAGAGTACTTAAAAACAATACTCAGTTGAAAGAAATACTAAAGGTTGTTAAATAATTCTCTCGACACATAACAAATAAGTATGGGGTAGATGAAACTGCTATACTCAGACATGAAAACGAAACTTAAACATATATGTCAGAGTATTGTTAAAAATTGAAATAAGATAAATAGTGTAAATATACTAAGAATCAAAGATATAAACTACAAATATAACATAAAAACATGGAAATTAAGTGAATTGAAGTAGTTACATAGCGACACCAGGAAACTACTTGGTGTATTTCAAAACAACCAGTTCATACTTGGCATAAATGGAATATACTTAGACCGCATGCAGGGAGATCGGTTCATCTACAAATTGAGAACAAATACAAAGTAACAAGAGTGAGATCAGATAAATAACTAAACATAAGCAAATGGAAATTGATTAATGTAATAATAAAACAAAGAATCAGAATAGTCTTGAGCACATTCGTACTCATATATATATATATAGAAGAAAAGATGAAATCGAAAATGCATATATATTTATTTGGTTCCTTTACCGGCTTCGCACTTCTTCTGCTTTTCAAAAGTAGACTTGAGATGGAGGGTCTGTGGTTTTTATCACATCTGGTTGGTCTTAGAATGTTACTTGTTTTATATGGCGTTTCGAGCCACTTTTCTCCATATAAAACAAGTAACATTCTAAGACCAACCAGATGTGAGAAAAACCACAGACCATCCATCTCAACTCTACTTTTGAAAAGCAGAAGAACTGCGAAACCGGTAAAGGAATCAAATAAATATATATATTTTTTTAAAATAAGACTCCAGTTGCATTTTCGATTTCATCTTTTTTTCTTTATACTTTTACTCGTGTAGGACACCTCGGTTATTTTTCATTTTGTAAAAAACCTCACTTTCTAATAATATATATATATATATATACATATATATGTGTGTCTCTCTCTCTCTCTATATATATATACACACACATACACATACATATATATATATACATATGAATATATACATATATATATATATATATATATGTGCATACATACACACACACACACACACACACACATATATATATATATATATATATATATATATATATATATACATATATATATATACATTTTGGAAACGAACTAACATTATAAACTATATACAAAGAAACACAAAAGCACAAACTTGAAACAGACTGAACTAAAAATTTGCATATAGGCCATATACCAGAAAAGGTTAAATACAACAAAGCCAAAATCAAAGCGGAATTCAACAACTTATAGAAAAAAAAAATGGAGACAAAATAATGTTATGTAACGCCCCAAATGAAAGTAGGTAAGCTTGCGTGACAGCTAATAATGCACAACCAATACTTAGCTGGAAACAACTGCATATATATAATAATTGTTTCTACTATTGGCACAAGGCCAGCAATTACCCAGTACATTACTGGTACTTTATATATAATAATGAAAATAAAACGATGTTAACATCAAGTGCAGCCTGTACGATGTGAGACGATTGATAACAGGATTTCCAGATGTCCAGTCCTTGCTACGTCGAAGTGTATTGTAAGAGATGATACAGCCATTTGCAATATCCATTGGACAGAGAACTTGCCGACACCTCATCGTCAAAACACGAGAAGTCGTAAAAGCATGCACAAGGCAGATGGTAATTGCCGGTTCTCCTGTGTGAAAGGACAGATATGAGTCGACTGTCACTAAATATACGACTGAATGCCGGACTCATTGTACATGTTAAACAGCTGTTTCACATAGACCTACAATGACAGTAGATGAGTAGTTTAACAACTATATATAAAACAATACTAAGGATGCAAACTATAAATAGGAATTCACAATATTCGTCACAAGTATGAAAATACACTCTTGACCCTCCCCATCTATCCGTATAATGAGCAAATGGGGTCCCACGTGCTGGCGTCCCCACATCCCCGGGGACAGAATGGGGAAGGCGCTTCCCCGGAGCACGGTAAGGGAGATGCGCATATCTCAAGGGATTTAAAAAATTATACATAGACCCTAACCTGATCGGATTGTGCTCCTCAAGAACCTATTCAGGCTGTCATTTCTGTTGTTCGATATAGTTCCTATGCTCTTGTCATTCATAACCTTCCCTAAAATCTGTATAGCATAAGAAGTTTGACACTCAACTGACCATATTGTCAAATTTATTGAGTGCAATCAATCACTTGTCAACATTCCAAACAATATTGATGGAGACATGTCTTAATATAATTGTTTGGATATTTCCTACAGGTCTTCTTTTAGTTTTGTTTGTGGTTTGTATTATGTATAACCCTATTACTATCTTCTTTTATTCTTTCTAAAGAGGTTATTCAGATATTTTGACATATTTAATGAAAATGTCATTTCATACTTTCAATCATGCATATACTTACAATATAAAAATATACCCCAATTTAACAAAACTAAACCCATAACATATTATCTATTTTGTCTTACTTCACATATTTTCAGTAGTTTCTAGCTGTCTCTTAAATATTCTAAACAAATTCACCATAGTGTCTATTATGTCGGATGTTAGATTTTATCAGAAGATAGCTATAAAGTAAAAATACCCATTGAATGACATGCTTGGTTTAGGTTTAGTTTGTGATAAATTCTTAGATTTTAGAGAACGTCTTTTTAAAAGCGAGATTGCCGACTATACAAATTATTAGATTTCTTTCTTCTAATTCCTGGATTCAAACATGCAGCTATCGTTTTGTTGTTGTTTGTGTGCAGAATGCTTTATAGGAATTGTCATTACTTTGCCGAGTTGATGGGTATA
Organism: Eledone cirrhosa; assembly: GCA_964016885.1. Classification (NCBI taxonomy): domain Eukaryota; kingdom Metazoa; phylum Mollusca; class Cephalopoda; order Octopoda; family Eledonidae; genus Eledone; species Eledone cirrhosa. The sequence continues at coordinate 269,755,596 of OZ024740.1, read as the reverse complement.
GGAATCGTGTTTTCTGGGAAATATACTTACTATAGACAAGTATCATGACAGGCTTGTCACCAACAATGGATGGTATATATATATATATATATATATATATATGTGTGTGGGTGTATGTGTGCGTGTGTGTGTGAATCTATAGGTGTGTGTATATATATATATATATATATATATATATATATATATAAATTGTTTACAAATTTCTATGTGATATTTTTCATTCGGTGTTGTATAGTGAGGTATGTATCTGCCTCTTGAATGCATAGCAAGATAACTTTAGTGTATCATGGGCAGCTACTTCTCAAAATCCAAGGATAGCATGAAAATGGCGTTGGTATTATTCGCCTCAAAGAAGCTGGGTTAATCTATTAAAACAATAATGTGAATGTTCGCTAATATCAGTGCATGTGGACTGGGATGGTGGTGGTGAAATAATGATAAGATGAAAGGGAACTTAATTTGCTTTGTAAGAAAGAGAGATAACGTTGTTGCTTCTTAGCTTAATGAAGACATGCTTAGATAGACATGTTTGTTAATGTGTTCTTAGGAAACATGTAGTTATAACACACACGCATATACATACACAAAAACCCTCACATACACAAACACACATGTAATATCTCTCTCTCACGTACACCCACACACATACATACACACACAAAAATACACATATACAAACACACACATACAAACACACACATACTCTCTCTCTCTCTCTCTCTGTCCCTCTCTCCTCCACACACACATACGCAATCTTTACTACGTCAAACTAAAGGTCAGCTGATTGCCGAATATAAGCCGATCCAAAAATAAGCCGACCCGTATTTCTATGTCTGACAAATGGGCAAACGTCCTTACCTCATTTATAAGCCAATGTAAATAATCAACACATTTTGCCATCGATATTTTGGTCACATATTCCTCGTCTTATATTCGTGTATATACAGTACTTAGCAAATGTTTATCACCAAAAGGATTTAACCACTATACGACAGATGCATTGTATTCTCTTTCTGTCACTTTTAACGGTTTTACAGCGATCCTAAATTCTCTGAATTAACAAGCCGCTTCTCTGTCCCAGTTAAGCCGATTCACCTAGTTATATTTTATACCGTCTTCTTCTTGTGACGCTTTAACTCCGCTAGTTGCAGACTGCGCATTAACGTGATTTCTCTCTCCACAAAGTTCGATCACCAGCAGCAGAGTTTAAAGAGCAAAGATCAAATCCAGTCAATAAGTTGATATTGTCAAGCCATCATTTCGACAGCCGGCCTCTGCTTCTCTTACCAGCCAACCTTCCTTCCAGGCATAACCTACTTACACCACGAGTTGATCTTTTTATATGGCCGTATAGTTTGAGTATTCTTGACTTGACAATCGATGTAATTGGTCTAAGTATAGTAATGTTGAACAGCTCACTGATACGCATACGGTCCCTGAGCCGCTTACCAGTCATAAGTCTCATGATGTGGTTCTGGAATGTAGACAGCTTCTGAATTGACCTTATACCGTATCTTACCACAAACTCCATAATAAACGCTTTTTTCCGTTCTTTCCTTCTCATAACTCCAACTTTCTGCAAGCTACTTATGTACAGCTAGATATCATGCACCAGCTAAATTATATTTTCTGTTACTACTTTCACCTTATATATGAATGCAACCTACTTTATACAGTGGCGCTGTATAAAGTAGGTTGAACTGTATTCTATGCATGCTACCTATTCAAAGCCAGATAAACTGAGCCATTGGAATATGTGTTTCGTTATCATGGACATAACGCAAAAATTCTGTTGGAAGTATAACCATGTTTTATTTTTTTCTACTCAATTCACCCACATACAAGTCTCGTATATTTTATTGGACTGTTGAATTAATATGTTGTTATTGATAAGTTTTATGTTCCAGAATCTGCTTCTCCAGTCTTTCTTCCGTCATCAACAACCACATATTTGCATATTTGCTTAAAATAATTACAATCTAGTTGTTGCGGTTGCTTCTAGCGTCTTATAGGTAATAG
>OZ024740.1:269741077-269751077 GCA_964016885.1 Eledone cirrhosa | reverse complement strand
GCACACATACACACACACGTACATATATATATATATATATATATATATATATATATATATATATGTGTGTGTGTGTGTGTGTGTGTGTGTGTGTGTGTGTGTGTGTGTGTGTGTGTGTGTGTGTGTGTGTGTGTGTGTGTGTGTGTGTGTCTGTGTGTGTGTACGGGTGTATGTATGGGTGTGTGGCATCCGAAACGGTTGATAGTCAACCAGGTAGCAACAATCTGGTATTACTACACAGTTAAAATAATGTTCAAAAGTCATGTGTTAAAAACCACACAACTACGGGCTGGTGTGCAGCTCAGTACTAGGTGACGTTTATGTCAGGTACAATTGCCCACCAGTCGACAACAATTCTGGCAACAACAACAGCTTGCATGATAGTTCTTTGAATGTCATACTGGTCACAATGGGCAAAGTTTATACTGAAAAAGGAAAAAAAATTAACATAATGTTTTTACGAGTAATTGGAGTAAAGGACTTAGTGTGAATTGGTATTCATTCAGTTGAAAATATACTGAAATATTTAATATAATTAGAAGCAACTGATTCTCTTAAGATAGTTTCCAAGAGCCTGTATAGAAAGGAACATTAATGACCTTTCAATCTATCAAAAAGATATGTTGCTTGTAACAGCTACCGAAGCTGCAAATATCGTTTGCTTCGTAAATCTGTTATCTCTAGTTATACAGCATATCTGTTGAAGTAGGTAGGGGTATACCTTGCAACTCATGATAGCTGTTGATTTTGCAAATTACATGGAGCTAGTATAGATGTTACATCATACAAAAATCGTTTAAGTCTCGTTAGTGCCATTTTCACTAAACCCTGCTCACAAATATGTGAGTTGAGTTGATAATCACTTGGGTGAGAGGCAGCAGTAAAATGGACTTAACTGCGAGTTGTGCTCCTGGTTTTATTATACTATAATTAATATGGCTCAGATCAGTTTATTTCTTGTTTAATCGGTTCAGCTTATATCATTGCCCTTACCAGTAAGCAGGTTTTTAAACAACCGAAGCAGATGAGCACCAACCGTTTTTCAAAGGGAATCCAACAGCTTAGTTGCAAATTTGTTCATCAAAGAAATGCTAAAGCTAGATATGTATGTATGCACAGACACACATACACACACGCGTACACACACACACACACACACACATATATATATATATATATATATATATATGTGTGTGTGTGTGTGTGTGTGTGTGTGTGTGTGTGTGTGTGTGTGTGTGTGTGTGTGCGTGTGTGTGCATACAAACCGTCCTTTCACTATAAACATATATATATATATATATATATTATAAAATAACAGGAGGCTGGACTGGTGTAATTCCTTAAAAGGTTTATTATACTATGATCATTTCAATGACCGGGTTCAGTATGAATCCGGTGACATCTTCAGGTATTTGAAATATAACAAAGGAATATAATAGACAAAATCCATGGGGCTGAAAATCAGAGACATGAGGGTGACCGAACATTTAACAGCTTATACCCAGGTTGGCCGCCCTCAAGTGGTGATTATTAAGCCTACTTATGTCCATCTGGTGAAGGGGCGTAGGCTTATCGTGTAGTACCATCCTCCGTCAATGACAGAGACCAGCGTTAAGATCAGGTTACAGTCAAGCTGGTCATGCGTGCTAGAAAGAGCCGCGAAAAATATTATTTCAAAGAACATATATCTCTTCAACAAAGCTACATATAGTAATATATAGTGGGCGTCTGCATGGTATAATGCATGGACAGAAATTACGATTAACAATTGGAAACGTTAAAGTTATGTTTAGGTTTAGAAGATGCCATTTAAGATGAAATTAGAAAAATAAGGCTTAGGTTTAATGTTATGAGATTAAGGAATTTACAGAAGGAGGCTTTTATGAAAAAGTTTAAGTGTATTATAGATAGTCACGATAAAGTTTCAGAGTAGAATATAGAGTAAAGATTAAGCCCATGCTTAGCGGTCAATAACCAGCGACGTTATGGACCCCCGGTCAGCCCGGGTCCCAACGGCGTGTCAGCGGTTCCGAGTATTAGCGTCTAGCGAAAGAAATGGAAATTTATTTTTCCGAGTTCTCCAGGAATGTTAACTGTCTTAAGCGACGGGTGTGCTAGCGGGAAGTCCGCCACCGTCGGCTGGCCATCGTATATATACCAAACGATTACTAGTTATTCACACTGGTGGGGGATTTAGTTAAGTGCTAGTAGAAGGAGGGATGATAACGTTAAATGTTATGATTAAGCTTAGAATTTAAAGGTACTGTTTGGCGGTCAATAACCGGTGGCGCGGCGGGTACCAAGTCAGGGCGAAGCAGCTGTTCCGAGTAATTTCGTTTGCCGAAAGAAGGGGAAATTTATTTTTCCAAGCACTCTAGGAATGCTGATCGACCCGAGCGCCTGGCGTACAGTCGGGGAAGCCGCCACATCCGTCGGATTATCACGTGTACCAAACGATTATTAGTTATTCACACCCGTGATGTGAAGTTGAAAGTGGTAAAATCTGATGAAATGTGCAAATAGACTATATTTAGTCCCCAGTAAGTCCGGGTGATATATTGTGTGAATTTTGGGTGGGTAGGGGGAGTGAATAAAGATAAACAGATACAAGGGTACAGAGAGTAATATTCTAGGGTCGTGTGCTAATGAGTACAAGGATAAGTATATAATGAGAGTAAAGCGAATAAATAAATACATAAATAAAATCATAAGTAAAATACATAAATAAAATGCAGTCATAACTAGGGTGGTGATGAAGGGAGTAAAGAGGAAGTATATAAGAACATATCGAAGAAACCAAAATAGAGTAGAAATAAAATACAGATCAGGTGCAGTTGGAGAATACAAGGTTATACAGATATAGAGGATGGAAGAGTTGGAATGGAATCAGGTGATACCTAGTGTATGTTCGAGTCTTAATTTTCAATGTGAATCCCAAACGCCCTGAAATATAGGATAGAGAATTCAGTCGATACAATACAGGGTATAGTAGAATATGTAGACTCCCCGAAGAATCTATGAGGTCTGAGGGAGTCTGAATATTCACGACAGGGAATCAGCAATGCATGGTTGAGGTGGGAGGTAGACAAAGCCCAATGCAGCCAAAATCCGAGTGGTGTGTAGTTAGTCCCATGCTGGCGATAGCTGTACACTGGAGTCAGTGCCGCTGTTCATTATTACATCTGAAAAATCCCGCCGAGGTTAACTTTGCCTTTCATCCTTACGGGGTCGATAAAATAAAGTACCAGTAATACACTGGGTAATTGCTGGCCTTGTGCCTAACGTAGAAACAATTATTACATCTGAAAGCGCTCAACATTTCCTGGAGCATTATTTATTTAGGTTTGGTATTATGGTATTATATAATGGTATTATTGGCAGTATCGGTAGAGGGTCGGGCGCCATGCTTTCCAGCATAGTTACGTCCCTTTACGATCTGAGTTCAAATTCCGCCGAGGTTGACTTTGCCTTTCATCCTTACGGGGTCGATAAAATAAAGTACCAGTAATGCACTGGGTAATTGCTGGCCTTGTGCATAAAGTAGAAACAATTGTTTATTTAGGTTTGTTGGTTTACCACTGGATAGAACTGGTCATTCCGTATGGTCAACCTCGATGTAATATTATGGAGAGCACTCAACGTAATGTAACTCACCCGTCTTCGATTGTGTGGTTGGTGGTGCAAGTACGGAGTTAATTATTATAAAATAATATATATATGCGTGTGTGTGTGTGAGTGTGTGTGTATGTGTGTGTGTGTGTGCGTGTATGTGTGTATATGTGTCTGAGTGTGTGTGTGTATGTGTATGTGTATGTGTTTGTATTTATGAATGTATGTATCGAAAACAATCGATTGCCATATGAAAACTAAATGCAAATGCTCTCATCTTATGTTTTAATTAATAATCGTGTTTCTATTATTTTTGATTTCCTACTTATCGAGAATCCACAGAATGCTATCATCATCGTATTTGATGTTTGGTTCCTTAAGCTGAACTAGCCGAGATAGACAGTCGGTCTTATTATTGCTCCTGGGTTTATTCTTCTCCCTTAGAGTGTAAGATACACTCGCTTGAGGTTTGTTTCTCTTCTGAAGACCTTCTGCTGTCCAGCTTTCCTGAGAGATTCCTACCATCTAGGATTTGATTTTTGAGTCCTTAAGGTGAAATAGCCAAGATGGAGAGTTGGTTTCAATATTACTTACTGTTTGGGATACTACTTCCCTAAACAACATGTAAAACACACCCAGACATATCGTGACAAGGGATCTGAGAGTGTGTGTAAGGTATGGAGGAAGAGAAAGGTATATAATCCCTGTCGGTAGTTTGCAAGGTAGAGGTCAGTGATGCCCTGCTGCCAAAATAGTTCACACTCTTCACAGGGCCTGTACTTACTTCCTAAATCATATATTAATATCAATCACTGCCTCCTCTATAGCGGGTTCATAGGGTGGAGAAGACCCCAAGGTGGTGAGGAAGGCGCATAGGAGCAACCATTCCACCTCGTGGAGTTCACACTTGTGGGTAGCCAACTCTAGCTCGATAGCAGTGAGTAAGTCTGTGGTTCGAGATCGAAGAATACCGGAGGTCTTGATTGCCACAAACCTATTAAAGATTGGCCGATACTTTGACAGTTTGCTCTGTTCAGCCTAGCGGGCAGCGAAGCCTGATTGGTAGGCCAACGCACCAGGTTGCCGCTGGAGAAGATGTCGCAATATATGGCATCCCTGATGAGGGACCTACACCTCGCAGAAGGTGACGTTTGTCATGTCGCCAGGCCTTTTGTCATCCTTTCTGTTCAGCCACACTGGCTTGAGCTGGTAAGGGAAGGCTGCGGCGTCAAGACCAGGCTTTGTAATATCGTTGAGATAAACATGGTGTGTGAGGTGGCCAGAACTATAACAACATGGCACTGGATGGAGACCGAAAGAACTTACAGTGGATTGTTGTTATTGTTGTTGCTCTTTTTACTATCCCTTTTCACGTATCGCTCCATTATGTGGTGCGGTGTTCCAATTTTCTGCCTCTTTTAAGTGTCCAATCTTTGTAGATATCCTAGAAATATGAATTTCACTGAAATTTGTAATATTCACTAGATGGAGTAAATCTGAAAGAATTGCATCAAAATATCCGTTGATGCGAAATAGGACGAAGGTAATAGTTTTCTGGAGTTACGATATTATAGTATAACTGTTTCTACTTTAGGCACAAGGCCAGCAATCACCCAGTGCATTACTGGTACTTTATTAGTATAACATATCTTCTTTCTCCTTGTCTTTCATAATCAACCTTATCATACCAAATATAGATACTCTGGTGTATTTCCTGACTTCAGACACTTATTCAGTAATCTTGTTATGACTGACATCAATGATGTAATGTTCTTGAGCCAATGTCCGTGGAATCTGTCAAGGACAGATGACCCTCAATTTGGGACCTTTACGGCTTCATTTGTTACTGCCTCAGTCGTGATTTCCATGGATTGCTGTCTCTGTCTCTCTCTCTCACTCTCTCTCTCAGGCTGCCCCCCCCCTCCTCTCTCTCTCTCTCTCTCTCTCTGTCTCCCTCTCTATGGCTGTCTCAACCGCCCCTCTCTCTCTCTGTCTCCCTCTCTATGGCTGTCTCATCCGCCCCTCTCTCTCTCTTTCAAATCCATCTCTACTGATTTTATCCATTCAGCATCTTCATTATGTTTTACTGGTTTCCTTATATTTCTTTCCAAAATGTCTGGCTCTCCTTCGATTCAGAAAATTCATCTTGTGCCCTCTCTCCCACTTCCGATTTCTAAAAAACAGTCGCCTTATTTGTTCTGGAACAATCGATTTTATCTGTATTGTTCAATTCTCTCACAATGGCTTTTCAGTTTTGCTGCTGCGACCACTGTCCGTTGTTTAATCTCTTCAATTACTACCAGGAAGCCTTTCTTTCCGACTATATATTTTTATTCTAGCAATTCCTTCGTTTTTTGTTTGTTTTGTTTTTAACTCCCCGTATTTCATGGACTCCGACTTACCCAAATCCATCCTTAATTCTTTAATATTCTCTTCAATCCTTGTTTACCATACTGGCTTCAATTCTTTTCTACTTTGTTTGAATCTGCATGAGATGCCACAAGCAAAAGGTCATTCAAAGCAATTTGTTACCAATATTTCACCACTTTATCTACAATGACTACCTTTTCTTAGTTTCTTATGATCTATAATTCTAATGTTCGGAGGCTTTGCATTATATGATCCACTATCAGTAATAAGAATAGTTCATAAAAATTCTTATTTCTTCATCGGCCTCATTCATTTGCAGTTGTTCTAAAATAGAACTCTTTCTATCTGTTATGTTTCCATCAATTGTTTCTTACCATTTGTTCGGCATTAGGATTATCTTTCTCATTTGACATCTCCCATACTTCCTTTTGATTTTAATGTATTCTTTGGGTTTCGTCTGTTCCAGTTTGTTTTGTATCATGCTGTTCTATTTCATTTTTTATCTCGTTAAACTATAGATCTGATAGCCACCCATTTCTCTTTTCTGAAAGTTCAGATATACCTATATCCAGCCAGATGTCTAGCATTATGTCCTAAATCCTCTTCTTGGTTCACTTTCAAATAGCATTTCATCATTAACTTGTTCATTTCTTTTGTCCATTTTTCTTCATTTCACTTCAACTTTCCAACACCCTTCTTAGAATTCTGGCTATTCCCAGCAAGACTGTTTGCTGCAACAATTCTGTCCTTGTGGTAATTTCTAGCTTCTCAAGCCAGACATCCAGCTTTCTACTAACTGCTCCCAGTGCTCCAACCACAATCGGTACCACTTCTACGAGTTTGATTCTCCACAGTTTCCTGATTTCTCTCTTCAGCTCCTAGTATTTCTGAAATTTCTCACTTTCCTTCTCATTCACCATGTGGTCCCACGGTGAAGCAATATCCAAAATGCATGCCTTGTTATTCTTCATTTTTACGACAACAATGTCCGGCTTTCTAGCTACGATAAAATGGTCGCATTGGATGGTCATGTTGCACAATATCTTATACTGTTCATTTTCAGCCACCCTTTCCGGTTGTGGTCATACCGTTTCTCACTTCTGTTCATGTCATACTTATGACAGAGCTTCCTATAAACCAATCTGGCAATGTTGTCATGCCTTTTATTATACTCTCTCTGGGCCAACATATTACATTCCCTAATAATATGGTTTATTGTCTCACCTTTCTCACCATACGACCTACAAAATGGGGAATTCACTGACTCGTCTTTGTTAATCTTGATATAGTTCTTACTCACTGTCTGTTTCTGGGCAGCAAAAATAAGGGCCTCAGTTTCAACTTTTAAGTCATTTTCCTAGTCCATTCCCTGTCCCTATCTTTGTCAACTGTCTCAGGCATTTCACGCACGAACTGACCATACACCAGCGCTATACATAAGCATTGCAACAGTCCATGTGTCGATAGTCAGTATATTATTCCTACCACTTAACTTTGTCTTTAACAGCAACTTCAGTCTCCGTTTATATTCCTTTGATAATAGTTCTTTCATTTCTTTCTCTTTCATTTGGTTCGTTTCCAGGGTGCGTAAGTACTTATACCCGTTGTCATCAATGATTAGTGGTGGGCAAGTGCGACGACGCACTCGGAGAGGCTCTGGGCGTCGACGAAGTCGAACTAACCAGTCTGTTCCGGAGGACTTTCGAACCGGGGACAATGGCTAGCTTCCAAAAATCCCTCGTTTGGCAGTGCTACAAGGAGGCACTGACGGTTTGAGATAAACTCTACAGGCACAGAAGAGTCGTCAGACGGACCTGCCCGAGATGTGCGCAGTGCGATAAAACCGTTCTGCACCCACTTGTCCAGTGTCCGTGCATTACTGACTTGTAGAGTTATGTTGAACAACTGATGTCACGTGTAGAACGGTTGTGGCTATCGGCCGAATACATAGTAAAGATCGACTAGCCGCCTTCTTTTGGTCAGGAAGGGACTACTCTGATCATGCGCCTGTCCGCTGGTGAAATTGAGAAGAAGAGGGGTACCCTTCCCGGGTGCTCCCGAAGCGTCAGCTGGTTTAGGATTGGTGGGGTACCTGAATCAACCCTGGGTGTTATTGGGGATTTTCATTATTGTATTTGTTAACTTTGCGTTTCATCCTTACGGGGTCGATAAAATAAAGTACCAGTAATGCACTGAGTAATTGCTGGCCTTGTGCCTAACGTAGAAACAATTATTGTATTTTTCTTGTTGGTTGTTATTGTTTTCCTATTTTTTACTTGATTTTTGTGCAAAAACCCCACTGACCCCGTCTATTGTATTGTCTCATATATGTCGGCCCTTGTGGCTAATAAATGAAACCTTTATTATTAGAAACTTAGGCGGTGGATTGGCAGTATCGGTAGAGGGTCGGGCGCCATGCTTTGAAGCATAGAGTTACCTCCCTTTATGATCTGAGTTCAAATCCCGCCGAGGTTAACTTTGCCTTTCATCCTTACGAGGTCGATAAAATAAAGTACCAGTAATGCACTGGGATAATTGCTGGCCTTGTGCCAACAGTAGAAACAATTATTATTATTAAATTTGCCTTTCATCCTTACGGGGTCGATAAAATAAAGTACCAGTAATACACTGGGATAATTGCTGGCCTTGTGCCAAAAGTAGAAACAATTATTATTATTATTATTATTATTATTATTATTATTATTGTTGTTGTTGTTGTTGTTGTTGTTGTTGTTGTTGTTGGTGTTGTAGATGATCATTGTTGTTACTGTTGTTGTTGTTGTTGCTGTTGTTGTAGATGATCATTGTTGTTACTGTTGTTGTTGTTGTTGCTGTTGTTGTAGATGATCATTGTTGTTGCTGTTGTTAGAACTATTTCATGGTAGAATCGGTATGAATTATATTTTCCCCACGGCTGACCTTCTCTTTCAGTCTATCTAGAGTATACAATAAGTACCAGCCAAATAACGTTGTCGATTATGTCAACTACATTCCTTCTCCATATGCATGACCTCTAGCCAAATATATAACTGTTGTATCATCATTGGTGAGTAAATATAAGAATAACAGGAAATAAAGAGAAATAAATACATCAAGTACACTGCTATAATAATTGTTGGTGTCAAAATATAGATACTTCAAGATAGTGATATTAACATTTAGGAAGGTGATTGTAAAATAGGCAGCTGGTGTATAGGCAATAATATTGAAACATTCACAAATAAGAGGTCAAAACTAGTAAAGTCAACTAATTTTGGCAACGGGAAAATAATAACGAAATGGTTTCTATTGAATATCACAATTCAAATTCAATTTTGGCAACGGGAAAATAACAACGGAATGGTTACTATTGAAAATCACAATTCAAATCAAAACTTAATTTAGTACAGTTTCAAAGCCACTATTACAGAATAGATCCCTTCGGGCTAATGCAAAAGAACTAGAAAAATAATTTGTTGTGATTTTGTGTTTTTGTCATTAGAGAAATAGTAAATAGAGATATAGAGGTTTTCACAAGCAGTATAGACAATACACAATTAATTAGCAGCTCTGTTATAAAACAATAGTAAATGATCACAGTACAGATGACTTTGTCGTCTGCGATGTGCTTGCACAATTACTCCTAATCAGATTAGAAATTGAGCCTCAAACAACGTTAAAGATCAACAAATAGAATCAAAACATTACCCCAAAGACAGTATAAAATAATTGTTTCTACATTTGGCACAAGACCAGCAATTACCCAGTGCATTACTGGTACTTTATTTTATCGATCCCGTAAGGATGAAAGGCAGAGTTGACCTGGGCAGGAATTGAACTCAGACTATAAAGTATACAAACGTGTATACAAACGTGTATACAAACGTGTAACAGCTAGCATTCTGCAAATTACACCTCCTACGTTTATAATCAAATTTGTAGAGAACTACAAGTTACTTACATCAAATACAGTTGTACATGCACAAACAAAATAGCAACAAAATCAATAACCTTTTTGTTCTCGAAAACCCGAGATATGTGC
>OZ024740.1:269728577-269738577 GCA_964016885.1 Eledone cirrhosa | reverse complement strand
AGTTTAGTACTATAATTTAGTTTGGTTTTACACATATTTTCTTTGCCGTTTATGTTGAACAGTAAGTCCCAAGGTTATAACCATATAGGTTTACTGTTTTAGACCTTCGGTGGCTTATCTTTTAGATGAAATTGTTGATGCTAGTGTATATTATTGCCATCGTAGACGAGACAGTATATGATTAGTGTTTTTCTAAATTAATTCTATTATTACCATCGGGTTCGATTTTCTGATTATCGACCGTTTTCTTTCGACTATTAGGGAGCTACTTTTGTTTGTGGCTAGTGAAAGATTTTGGTGTAATTCTTGTAGAATTGTATTTTTTTATGAGCCTTTTAATGACAATATTTCTTATGAAATACACTAAGTATAATATCTAATTCTAAAATACTTAAAGATTTGCAAGTATTATGAAAATAATAACTAAAATTTCCTTATCAAAAGGCTCTTTGGAGTACAATTAAACAAATGTTAATGTAGATATGTATTCATTTAAATAGGAAGTATATATCATAGAACTAGGGGATGTTTCAAGCGAGTTGGTATAAAAAGGTTTATCTCTCTTCTGTCATTAATTTATATTTGTATGGAATTTATATAATTTGAATGTGTTGTATAACTTCTTTAATTATCTCGCTATACCAACATTTAGTAAATATCATTTTACCGTTGACACATCGGAGTTAAATTTTGTTAGGCAGAAATACCAACTCCAACTTACATATGCATAAATAGGAATTCACAGTGTTCGTCACAAGTATGAAAATACACTCTTGACAGGTGCAATTAGTCCGAACACGGAAGAGCCGAACTCCCACCGTCACCACCCCATCTCTCTCGCCCTCCTCATTTCTCTGTATGGTGAGCAAATGGGGTCGCACGTGCTGGCCGCCCCACTGTATACTATCAATTTTGGTTTTGCTATGCTATTTAGTCTATTGCAAATGCTATAAAATGTGTGAGAGACACATGAAATTTACAACTTTCCCGTTGCAATTAAATCAGTAAATTACATCGCTAATTTCCCAGACCTTCCTGCACGTGTATGTAATTAATGGATTAATGGATTTGTTGTTAATTTAGTAATTTTTTAGTAAAAATCCGTGTTACTTTATGATTGGGTTCAATACATTTATTGAATTGTTTCATGGGACTTTTATAAACTGATCAAATATTTTGTGGCTAATATGTATTTGATTCATATAATACAATGTATTCCTGTTTCTGTCTTAATAAATGTAGTGGTCGATGTATAAAGTGCGTTGAATTAGTCTTTTTTGTTCTATGGTTTATTCTATTAGCTTTTTTGTATATCTGTTGGTCTTATTCTGTAGATTTATTATATAGGGCATAGCATAGGTTGGAGAATCTGAATGTTTTACAACTAAAAAATTACAGTGACACACGCTACAACAAGCTATTTATATAGCGAATAAATCTGTAAATGTTCAGATGCGTTACATCGAGAAACGTTACAAACCAAGATTAAAGAACTTACGAGGAAATATGACGAAACAAAACTTTCTAAAGTGGATAATATTATAACGCATTTGCCTTCATCTAACTATGGATATCTTTATAGTAGAGAGTCAGTGCTCGACGGCTAAGCTCTTGCCGTTTCGATTGCAAATTCCAGACTGACGCGCTACTATATTTACACCCTACTTCCTAAGTATCGAGTACTCTGCTGTATAATGATCTTACTGTTTAAAACTGGTATCTTCCTGATCTATGTATATATATATCATTCTCTCTCTCTCTCTCTCTCTCTCTCTGTCTCTCTCTGTCTCTCTCTCTCTCCCTCTCTCTCTCTCTCTCTCCCTCTCTCTCTCTGTATATATATAAAAGAAATTCGAAATAACAGAAGTAAACTTTATTCCCCCGTTATGTTTTTTCTGTTTTTTTTCTGTTTAAATTCTAGCTGTTTGATGAGGTCATAATTGTTGCATAATGGTTACCACCGAAATATATATAATAGTGAATATGAATAAACAATTTTTAAAATTTTTAAAATACTGTCGAGTAAACAGACCCAGCTGCGCACTTCGTTGTGTGCTCTACCCCGCATACTGATGTGACGATAACTAACCAACATATACTGGAATTAATTAAATATATATATAACAAAAAGGTGTGGTAAGATATCAGGTAAACCATAACACACCAGAGTAATCGATATTTAGTGTAGTAGAGTGGATAATAGGAAAAGAGTCAGGACCCTGACGGCTGAGCTCCGTGTGTGTGTGTGGGGTGGGGGGGGGCGTATATATATTTATATTTATATTCATAAATATACATATATATATATATGTGTGCGTGCTTGTATATATATATCTATATGCGTTTGTGTGTGATTGTGTATCTACGTGCATGATTGTATATTAGTTGGCAAGAAATTGCATTCTTGTTGTGAAGATTTCACTCAAAATGTTTTGATTTTGTGTTCTATTGTGTTTTATATTAGTTTGAGTCTTGTAACTCTATTTACCTCATTTATCAAGCTAGAAAATATAAATTTAGTTGTTAAGAAGAGCTCAGCCTAATTAGCTTTTTTTCTATATGAACGGGATAGAGAAAGTAAAGATCAATACTGGCGTTATGTGTTAGTGTTGTTCATGAAAAGAAACATTAAACCCCTTCAAAATTGATTTTCATCCATAGATACAACAAATTTAGCATTTTCGTTATTTTTTACGGTGGATTCTCCGTGGAATTTGATATGCATTATAATGGAATATTTTGGCGAACATGCACGAAGGAAATCTGTAAAATATAAGCATAAAATGGAGAACTTGTAGACTTCATAAGAAAAAACAGAGATTTAATCTTACTGTATATTGAACACGAAATTGATGCGTGATGCAAGTAATTCAAATAATTACTTTTCTTATATTGAACACGATAGAATAACGCTATTAGTTTGATAAAACATATATAGTAAGTATACTCAATTCAATTGAATTGATTGAATCATTACTAGTATACACCTGACAGCTATTTTATCGGATTCTGAAATCTGAAGGGCAAGGTCGACCCAGGCAAAATTTGAAGTTACTACAAAGAAAGTCCAAATAATTCTATATTGATTTATTTATATAATACAAATAGGTAGAGCACCAAATTTTGTGATGGACTAGCTCCTTAAATTTTACTACCATTTCTTTCATCTTATGTTCGAGGAGTAACCATCACCGCTACGTCGAATAAAATATACATTGTCGTATTTAGTTCCGATCTAGTCATGTTCTTTTGTATTCCTTCGATTCTGTGTACAATCAATAAAATAGGTACTAGAAAAATAATCGTTCCTTAAAAATCGCCCAAACAATGTCCGAACATGATTCCACTTCAGTAAATGAAACTAATAACATAATGGTTTCTAATTTAGGCACAAGGCCAACAATGATTTGTTTTTTTCTTATGGAGGGTTGGAGTCGATTAAATCGAATCCAGTGCATTACTGGTACTTTATTTTATCCATCATCCCCCACCCCTATGTTAAAAGGCATAACTAACCTCGGCGTAAATCTATACCGCAATTAATTTTGTCCGACGCTCTAGCGATACTGCCAATCCACTGCAGTAACATAACAAGTATATGATAGCCATGTTGCATTATATCATCTCAAACTTTGCTTCTAGACAAACTATTTATAATTAGCATTCCATTTGTTAGAGTAATTGTTACAATAAATATGTAACTATATGAAATGTATTGTATACACCAGACTTCTTTTATCTAATGTTTGTATCTTGATAACAAGTGTAATCATTGCCGCAGTACACAGTGAACAATTATATTTTTAAGATTTTCATAATTAAAAACTGTTTTGTTAAAGAAAGATTATGGATGCGTATATGCGTGTCAGCCGATAAATCGTTTTCATAAGGAAATAAATCTCAATAGGATATTTTTACTTATTATCTCTAAGATTTGTTGTTCTAAATATAGTGATTTGTCTGACTTTATGAGTAAATATGATTTAGTGTCTACCGTTGACTACATTGAAAGACATTGCATGTTTCATTAGATATTGCCGCCATTCATTCATACGGTTCAGAATTATCTTTTGAATTAAACATTTGCAAAGAATGCCATTTTTCTTTAAACATACAGAGACTACTTTTGTGCCTATAGCTAGATTCCTAATTCCAGGGACAAGTATATCGTTTAGTAGCATTTGTTCTAAATTTTCTTTTATTATTAAATTTCTTTGTTTCATAAATAAATCAGTATCTATATAAAATAATAATATTGGAAAATGTTCTCCCAAGAGTTCTTTCTGCAGACAGAACTTATTGTTTCCTGCGGACTACTATATACCTGATATTAATGTTTCACAAGTGAAATTATATATGTAATGAGAAGAAAAGACATTAGCGTTTTTTTGTTTTGTTTTGATTTTTTCTGAAAAGGTGCTTCTAAAGCATCTCCGAAATTTAAATTGACAGAAATTGGATTGGTATATACGATTGGTTTTTAGTAGCTATGACACAAACTCCAGACATACTATAGTCTTATCCCAGCCGCTGATGATGCTGATAGCGATGATTTGAAATGCATATGGCTCTCCGGGTTCTCCTTTCTGTCTTTCCTTGCTTAATAATCCTTGACCTTTCCGCCCCTTTCCTCTCATTTATATTCGTATAGTCATTCCCAATGCTACTCTATTTTTCTATATATTTCTTTGTTAATTTTATGTAATTTTATCCTTGAAATATATTTGAGTATTTCTTGATTAGACAATATACAATAATGAAATTGGAAACTTTAATATTATTCATGAGGAAATTATGCTTAAATGCATTGACACTCCAAGATATAGTCTCGTAATGTTTGATTGAAATATTTGGATTAGAAAATTCCCAATATTATTAACATTCAAATATTATGTTTTAATTAATCCTGAGATCATACTAAAGGGTTAATTATCGAAAATGTCCATGGAATCAATAACCTTTACCTCCAGAATCTATGTTTCATCATCAACTAACTTCAAAGCAGTAAATATATCAAACTTCATTAGAATTTTATTAATTTCATCATGATTGTATTAGTATTACACGAGTTACTGAAGTATTTCTATGAGCATGATTGTTGATCCATCGAAATAAACAGAATATGTTTACTTTCTATTCTGTTGTCTATTCACTCTATAAAGGAGAGTAGTATAGATTATGTTTTAGTTGCGGTGATAATCTTTAAACGCTAAGCTATAATTCACAAATTGTTCTCAATTGTTCTCTAGATATTTTTCTCAACGAATCTTATTAGTAGTAGAAGTTTCTTTAAACTTCTGAACCCCTTGAAACATGGAGTTTTACACAAGGCACACTAGGCACCAAGTACCATGAAAAAATGTGCCCCAAAACGGGGAAGCAAAATAGGGAGATTTTACATAATGAAAGTTATACTCATTTTCACAAGAGAAGACATCTCTCACCCACTCCAAAGTGGGTGAGAGAACTTTGCTTCGTACAGGGAAAGTTACAGGTCTGGTCACACCCATATTTCACTCAGCAAGTATAAACCTTCTTTTCATTTTACACCTGTGCGTTTCATAGAAGTCGCAACAAGAAGTTTGATGTTTAGATGACAATTCACAGTGGCTACATTGTATGTAATATTTTTACATTACTAGCAAGTTCCGAACATACAGCTTTTACCCAAATCTTTCATGTTGTAACGAATGATCCTCGCAATGGTTTCACAGATTCTATTACCTCGTTGTGTTTACTGTCCTATAAAAAAGTTTCTAGACTTTAAAGCTTGCCATGAATATATGTGTGGTTGTATATATATATATATATATATATGTGTGTGTGTGTTTGTGTGTGTGTGTGTGTTTGTTTGTGTGTGTGTCGTGTGTGTGTGTGCGTGTGTGTGTGTGTGTGTGTGTGTGTGTGTGTGTGTGTGTGTGTGTGTGTGTGTGTGTGTGTGTGTGTGTGTGTGTGCATATGTATGTGTGTCTCTGTCTGTGTCTGTGAGAGTATGTGTATCTTAAGTGCTGTATATTAAGTGGTGTGCTGTGATAATAGTTCTTTTTGTGATCTACACGCCTAAATGTTTATGTGTTTCCCATATCGTACACACCAACAACAAAGCAAAGACGACATCAAGAACGAAAACAATAAGAATAATGTAAACATCCACGAAAATGTCCCGTTGTGTTGGCTTAAAGCAATATATGTGATTGGATCGAATACCGACAATATTTGGCACCGAGACAAATGAAAACCTATGTCAACACCAGTTACTTATGAACGCAGAATGTAATAGAATAAAACTGAATTTCAATACAGCATTTCAACGTTCATAGTAGTAGTAGTAGCAGTAGTAGTAGTAGTAGTAGTAGTAGTAGTAGTAGTAGTAGAAGCAACAGCAGCAGAGGCAGCAGTAGCAGCAGCAGCAGCAGCAGCAGTAGTAGGAGTAGAAGTAGTAGTAGTAGTAGTAGTAGTAGTAGTAGTAGTAGTAGTAGTAGAAGGAGGAAGACGAGGTGGAGGAAGAGTAGATAAATCGCCGCGGGAAAATGATCCAGAAAAGAGGGAATTATTAAAGGTAACCACAGCTATATTACAAGAAGAATATTCCAAAAGAGTTCCTTTTTCCACTTTTCTCCCTACACTTGACGTCTTTTACCTATGCCTCTTTAGTGCAGACGTGGTAATTTCTTGTTTCTAGATTGCATGGAGGCATCCTGCAAAGTGAGATATTATGAACTTGTCGGAATTCCATTTCAGGCATTTAGTAGAGTTTATCACCTCGATGTTCTGTGTTTTTCGTCTCAAATATTCATGTACAAACTTTTCACAACAGAGTCAATAGCCATCCAAATAGTACTTTTTTTTTTTCACCTGGGAGTGAAAGGCCCTAGTTGTTGTTACAATACCTTTCTAGGAGAGGGAAACTCTGAAGAAAAAAAACGTGCGGCTTCGGAGGCATCCGATCATGTTGACCAATTCACCTTTTCGGGTAGTTTTTTCGATACTCAGAGAGTGGGATTGGTTGAGTGTAAGACTGTTCCCCACTTAGAAAACCAGCAAAACATAGGCATTGCTTGTTCAAGATATGTTACAGGTTTGTGTGCCTGGCCGTAGCCTAAAAGTTCACCGAAGTCTATAATCTGCCAAGTAATTGCAGCATTGTAAGCAGAGTTAGCAGAGTTTGCAGCCATCATGTATGGATGTTCTCCTGGTTTTATAATTTTATAAATGTTTACCAATAGAGAGAACGTCGGTTTCTAACATAGACACAAGACTCCCTCATTGGAATTTACACATCAACTATGTAGATATGTATGCATGTACGCATGCATTCATGTGTGGGCAGGTATAGATGTTATTGTATATGTGGATATGTATTATTTGAGTTATATGTGTGCATGTGTATATCCTTCGTATCTGTACAAGTGTATATGCAGTTATTAGATACAGCATTTTTGGAATGTTTTACATATTTTTACTGTTCCGTTAATGGATTGTACATGTAATTTCCTAACTAATCATGTTTATTCTGTTTCTGTGAATACCAGCTTCTCAAGATTTATACTGAGGCAATTACTAGCATATCCCAGTGCCCCAATAATCACAGGTATAAATCTGAAGATATAGAAAGGATGGAGTATGTATGTATGTATGTAAATTATCGCCAATAGAGAGTCGGTTTCTTACATAAACATAAGAATCTTTCATTGAAATTTAGACAATATCATCTAAGTATATTTGTATATATATATATATATAATATATATATATATATATGTGTGTGTGTGTGTATATATATATATGTGTGTGTGGGTGGGTGTATGTGTGTGTAAGTGTGTGTGTGTTTGTGCAGGTATGGATATTATTGTATGCGTCATGTTTTGAATTATATGCGTATATGTGCATACGTATCTGTGTCTGTACATGTATATATTCAGTTATTACATGCAGCATTTCCTAAATCTTTTACATATCTTTGCCGTTCAATTACTTGCAACCTTCTAACTAGCCGTACTCTCTCTGGTTCTGAGAAGCCCAGCTTCTCAAGATTTGTACAGAGGCAGTTAATAAGGTAACCAAGATCCCCCATGATCTCAGGTACAAATATAAAGGTATACTCAGTGTGGAGTATCTGTATTCATATGTGTGTATGTATGTATGCGTCTGTCTATGCATGCATATATATATATATATATATATATATATATATATATATGCATGCATAGACAGAATAATACATACATATATATACATAAATACATATATAAATATATATTCGTAAACGGAAAAGAAAATGCTGACAAATTGTTCACAGTGAAAAATAGTTTAATTAGGAATAAGTGAGAATTAATAATAGTATTAGTTAGTATTCAGTTTCGGTTTTAAGTTCTACCGGTTGCACATTTCTAATGCTTTTCAAAAAATAATTTTGAGCGCCCGTGATGTTTGCTCTAATCTGATTAGTTTTGGAAATTCTACCTGTTTTATGTTAAAAAGGTGGCTCCAGATGTATTAAAATAAGTTTTGCGCCAATTCGTGCTGCAAAAATTCTTTTTTGATTGGTCAAAACAATTTTGATTGGTTGGTAGAGGTCATGTGAATGTTAAATATTGATTTTGCGCCAAATGTAGGTTTGTGTCGGCTGATTGAGGAGTCACTGAAAAATAAGTCTTTCAAAACAAATATGTGTGTGTGTAGTAGTAGTAAAGAGGTTTGTTGTTGTGATAATGGTCAGCAGGGTTGTGTGTGCGAACCGCAGCCTGTTGACAGTTCAAATGCCTATTAAGACAAGTGTGTGTGTGTGTGTGTGTGTGTGTGTGTGTGTGTGTGTGTGTGTGTGTGTGTGTGTGTGTGTGTGTGTGTAGCAGAGTAATTCGTGGTAGAGGGATGGTCAGTAGGAATGTGTCTGTAAGTGTGTGGGGGATATTTTAACATGTTAAAAGATATTTTTCAGCTCTTGTCTTATACGGAGAAGTGTGTCTGTGTGTGTGTGTGTATATATATCTCTTTGTATGTTAATGTACGCGTGTGTATGTGTGTGTGTATATATGTGCATGTGTGCGCATACACGTGTGTCTGTGTGAGAATGTGTGTGTGTGTGGGTGGACCAGTAATTATTTTTGTGATACTGATGAAATGGTGTACATTATTCGATATTTTCAGTAAAATCGATTCTCTCAATAGAACATCAAAAACCTTAATAATAAAAGGTGTGAAATGATATATAGTATTGGCATAATACCAAGGTATGTGTGAGTGTGTCCAGATTGTACGTACTGCAAGGGGAATCCATTAAGCCTTGCCGTATTGGAATACCTGCGCACAAATATGTATCTGGAGTGTGTCCAGAAATTGTATACCTGTGCACAAATTGTATACTTGTGTACAAATTGTACACAGGTATCTGGAGTGTGTCCAGATTGTACGTACTGCAAGGGGAATCCATTAGGCCTTGACGTATTGGAATACTTGTGTACAAATATGTATGTAGCCATCAGTGTGCAATACATGTGTGCGTTTATGTATGTGTGTGTGTCGGCACGTTTATATCTATAGACATTAAAAGGTATGCAGATTTGTGTATATTTGTGTTGCACCATAGAACATGTGTGTTTATGTATGTCATTGTGTTTATATGTGGGTAGAGATGTATGCTGATGTAGGTATGTATGATGACGTGTGTATGTTGTGGGTTCGTCTTAGCGAGAAGGGTTTAGATGGGGTCCGTATTTGTTAATAAAGTAAGATTCCTTGCTGATGCGCTGGGTGTGGGTGGCATTATCTTTAAATTTGTAGAGGGGAAAGATTCTGAAGTTGGGATAATTTTGGGCGGCACAGGTATCAATGTGTTCACTCAGTGGTATTTTCCTGTATTCCCGTATTTTAATTTGGGATCTATGGACAGTCATGCGTTGGCGGAGGCTTTTTTGGTCTGGCCTATGTATTGTTCTCGACAACCTGAACAAGTTAATACATATATTAGATTTTCTGATGCGCATGTGAAATTGTGTTTTAC
>OZ024740.1:269646077-269723577 GCA_964016885.1 Eledone cirrhosa | reverse complement strand
CCTATCTGCTTTTAGTCGAGAAATTTTGAGAAAAAGAATTGTTAATGAAATTAGATCAACGCAGAATGTATGTAATGTCGAAAGCGGTCCTAATTCTCTTTGCACTGTCGTAATATACGTCATTTTATTTATTTGTCATGACAGATGTGGATTAGCAGTATCGGTAGAGTCGGATACCATGCTTTTCAGCACAGAGTTACGGCCCTTTATAATGAGATCAAATTCCGCCGAGGTTAACTTTGCCTTTCACTCTTATAGGGTCGATAAAATTAAGCACCATGTAACGTACTGGGATCCATTTAATCGACTTTCCCCTCCCCCCAAATTAATGGTCTTGTGCTTATACTTGAAGTCATTTATTTGTCGTGACAGTTAATAAACTGCTAAAGCAGTATGCGGGCTACTTTAGTTATCTTAAATAGTTGGCATTGCCATGTCGATAATTAGTACAGTATTGTCATTGTCGTTATGTAAAATTATGCAATGCTAATTATGAGCTATTTTGTGGTTCCATAATATTTTTACATTGTCTAACCGGTTCCCATGCATTACCAGGCACATTGTATTTTGGCAATATCGAATGGGGTTTGTGGGGCTTATTTTAATGCTTTTTGCATTTTTGTAGAATATATGCTCTGAGAGTAATGTAATTTTGGTTAATGGTGATCATATTTCGTGTATATTGTGAAAGTTATTTGCTATTGTGTTGAGCTGAGTGATGATTAAGTAGATACATATTGTGTGAAATACAATATAGTATTGGGCGGCAGTTGTGTAGAATGGGAATTATATGAATCGGTAGTTGTGTTCAGCATATAGTATACGAGGGTCGGTTGAAAGGCTCATAGGCTGAACAAGATACGCTCGTGGAATGACTAAATGAGGTTTATTTTTTAACGTAGATAGAATAAATTCAGTTATTAATAGGAATATTTGAAATGAATGCATACAAGATTTCACAGCTCTAGCCTCACTCCTTTGTAGTCAGCGTTTGAACCTTTTAACCAACCCTGGTAGTACAGCAAACAGAGTTTATCTCATCTTTTCTATTTATTCATTGCAAGATTTGAACCCATATTAAACATTCATGTTAAACAGCAATTGTTTAAAAAATTCACATTGCGACGAATACATTTGGAATTCGTTATTTTCTCAATATACGAGGGTTGCTTAAAAAGTTCATTGGCCGAAATAAGCTGACAAAATACGCTTATGGGATGACCAAATAAGGTTTATTTTTCAATATAGTTATTAATAAGAAGATTTGAAATTAATACATACCATAATTCACAGCTCTAGCATCAGTCTTTCTTCCCCTTTGGACTTTTTAGCCGACCCTTGTACTGTCTGGCGTTTGGTATATATCTTATAATGTGAGAAGTATGTGTTATTCTATTGGGTCGTGATTGCATAAAATACGTGTTATCTGAGCTGTGTTAACTTAATTTGTGTCCATTCTATGGAATATGTGTTGTGTGAGTTGTCTCATGTTATTGGATGACGATCGTATAGTGCTTTTACTGTATGCATTGTAAAGAATGGACAGTGTCTGAGTTTCGCTATTGAATTGAAAGAAGGAATCTTTATATATGTAGATGTTTCTATCATTGGAATTTGCTTCAGTGAAATCTGAACGAAAACTTACAAATGGCAGAGTAGTGTCATATTGCTTGTGTTTTAATACACATTTTAACTCACTGAAACTTGGAACATATCTAGAGAGGAAGAACTGAATGGTTGGGAAAATGCAGAGAAACAGTAAAGAGAAACTTCATAAACATGGACACTTAAGTGCTCAATAATCATACATGATAAGGAAAAATTGAAGGATATATGTCACACGTAGAAAATAAAACAATTTAAACCGGTTTGTTAGATAGTAATATAAAATAGAAAGGAATAACTAAAGCATTCAAGAAGTATATAGTGTTTTTGTGTGAGATTACTCTAATGTTCTGTTAAGAAACGTGGACTATTTATATAGATATAGCTAAATCTATAACCTGAGATGAATTCATTTACAACTTGGATTCGGGAACGGGTTTCATTGGATTATCAGAAAAGAAACAAAACAAAGACAAAAAAAAAGATGAAACACAAAAATACCTGCGTAAAGTGATTTTATGAATTACGTAATAAGTCATTGGTGTCTCCAGCAGTTATTTGATAACAGCAAGTAAGATTGAACGAGAAAACTTTAGTATGGTATAACATCAATTGCGATAGATGGACCAAATAATTAAAAGAAACTATAAAAAGATTTTGAACACCTTGTGAGCAAAATCACCACAGCCAGATAACAGCCTTTCACAAAACCATCTAATGCAGCCATTTTTAATTGATATGGCTTCTATTAAGGAAACGCTTTAAAAAAAAGATCAGAAACGAAAACTGATGAATTGCCAAAAGCTACTATTTGAAATGCATGAAAGAAGAAATACAATGTAAAGGTGCCGCAAATGTGATCGGTTGACTAATTGGAGGAATGAGTGATGTTAAGAGAAAACAGAGTAATGTAATTGAAGTAAAGAAAGCTGTTGAGGAGATGCATATGCATATTGTTGAAGTATGATAATGGCATAATTCCGGTGGAAAAGTATAATAAACTTTATGCACGTATGATAAACTACTACTACTACTACTACTACTACTACTACTACTACTACTACTACTACTACTACTACTACTAATAATAATAATAATAATAATAATAATAATAATAATAATAATAATAATAATAATAACAAACATGGGAAAATATAACAGTTGAACAGTTGCGCTTGGCTCTAAGAAAAACCAGCAAATGGAAATCCCCAGGAAAAGACAAAATACAAAACTTTTGGATAAATGCCTTCACAGTCTCATGAGCTGTTAGCCCAACTTTACAATGAAATAGTTAAAGAGCCAGAAAAGATACCTTCATGGCTAGTTAACGGCATTACATTCCTGCTTCCGAAGAATGATGAGACAAACAATCCCAAAAATTACAGACCGATAACTTGCTTGACCACAATGTATAACATTTTAACATCAGTCCTAACTGAATACACATATGACCACCTGATGACAAATGACCTATTTCCCATTGAGCAGAAAGGGTGTAAACAAGGCTCATATGGCTGTAAGGATCAGCTTCTGGTTAACAAAATGATACTGGAAGATTGTCATAATAGACACAAAAATCTATCGATTGCTTGGATAGATTATAACAAAGCATTTGATAGTTTGCCACACAGTTGGATTGAAAAATGTTTCGAGATTTTCAAAGTATCCCCCGTTGTCAGGAGGATTTTGTCATTCAGTATGAAGACATGGAAAACGACACTCCATTTGAATAGTGAAAAAAAATCACTGGAAGCTGGAGAAGTTAATATTAAATGTGGAATTTTTCAGGGTGACTCTTTATCACCGCTTTTATTCTGCATCGGACTTATACCATTAAGTAAAATGCTCAATGAAACAAAACATGGATGTAAAGTCTATGACAAAACCATTAATCACCTGTTCTACATGGATGACCTGAAACTATTTGCAAAAAATGATGAACAATTGCAAGGGCTATTATCCACTGTGAAGCAGTTCAGTGATGACATTAAAATGGAGTTTGGACTAGATAAATGCGCCAAAGCAACGTTCACCAGAGGAAAGCTGCTGAAGAGTTCAGACATTAATCTTGATCGGGGGAACGTGATAAGAGAACTTGATCAAGAAAAAAACTTACAAATATCTAGGTGTTTGTGAAGGAGACGGAATCAAGCACTCGACAATGAGGGAAAGGATAAGGAAGGAATGTTACCGCAGAGTAAGAGCAATCTTAAGAACGACATTGAATGCAACGAATAGGATCGATGCCATAAACACGCTTGCCATACCAGTAGTAACCTACAGTTACAATGTCATCAACTGGTCAAGCACAGAGATCCGTAGGCTCGATACAAAAATTCGAAAATTCTTAACCATGCACAGAATGCATCACCCTAAGGCAGATACAGATAGAATATATCTCCCTAGGAAAGAAGGGGGACGTGGGTTAATCCAGTTAGAGATTGCGTTGAAAACTGCAACAATTGGATTATCTACATATCTAAGGGAATCACATGATTGGATGATCAAACTCGTTTTGAAACACGAAAGCATCAAAAGATCATATTCCATTACAAAAGATGCACAAAGATACAGTAATGGACTACAAATTTCAGATGTCCTATTTACTGCTGAAATGGAAAACACAGAAAAAGCAAGCAGGTAAAAGTAACTGCAAAGAAAGAACTGCTACATAAACTGGCTAAGAAATGGCAAGAAAAGCCTCTGTATGGAAAATACCCAGAGCGAGCTAACAAACCTGATGTTGACAAATCTTTAACCCATCAGTGGTTGGCATCCTCTGGACTGAAATCGGAGACTGAAGGACTGATTATATCGGCACAAGATCAGTGTCTGCCAACAACAAATTACCAAGCCAACATAATAAAAAATGGATGCAGCCCATTATGCCGTGTATGTAAAAAACATACAGAGACCATTGACCATATAATTTCAATGTGCAGTCCTGTATTTTGACCTGCATTTTGACCTGTCCCATCAAAAGAATTGGTGGGAGCATCAAACACCTCCCATACTTGAAAAAGATCACATCTCAATCTTGTTGAACTTTAGCATCCAAACAGACCGAAAAATAGATGCAGATAGACCTGATATAATATTAAAGGACTTTAAAAAGAGGGTATGCCTGCTAATTGATATGTCCGTTCCAATAGACAAGAATGTATCTATAAAAACATTTGAAAAATTGAGCAAGTATAAGGACCTGGAGATAGAAATTGGAAAAATGTTGAAATTGAGAACTAAAACAATACCAGTGGTTGTAGGCACTCTAGGAATGATACCTAAGGGTTCTAATGATTACTTATCGCAAATCCCAGGAAACCTACGTATAGGAGAAATACAAAAGATAGTACTAATGGGAACTGCCCATATACTAAGGAAGATTCTGTCAATATAGGTACATCACAAGTCTAAACACTAAAGATGCATGTGTGAGTATGTATGTTCTTTCTTGAACATGGCGGACCTTGTTGTCTGTTGAGGTCACTGGTTGTGACTTGGTGATAACTCGTATGAACATAAAGCAAGATGAATGCAGCTGTAATAATAATAATAATAATAATAATAACGATGAAAACGATCAGGTGAAGGTGCTATGGGATTTTAGGATACAGACAGACAAGAAACTGGAACACCATAGACCTGACCTGGTGGTTTTGGACAAGGAAAAAAGATCGTGCCTGATTGTGGATGTGGCCTGCCCATTCGACACGAGAGTGCAAGAGGAGGAGAGGGAGAAAATAAACCGATACCAGGTTTTAAAGTGGGGGGTAAAAAGTATTTGGAACTGCCATGAAGTCAAAGTGGTCCCGATTGTCATAGGCGCACTAGGTACTATCTCAAAGAGTTTCCAAGGATGGTTAAAGAAAATTGGTACCGCCCCGCATTTTGGAACACTTCATAAGGCATGCTTGCTGGGAACAGCAAGAACCCTCCGATACGTCCTGAATATCTGAGGTTGCAGGTAGTGGCTTGATATTCATTTCAACAAACTTTCCAGTTAACTAACATCAATGACTGAGACTCAAAGAACAATAATACTAATAATAATAATAATAATAATAATAATAACGTTTTCTTTATTAACCACAAGGGTTTACATAAAGTAGACATTAAGGACAGTACAGGACAATACAGGACGGTACAAATGGGCATTTCTGCGTGTAAAAAAAACAGAGGATGAAATAAAATAACAAAGAAAAATTCCCCAATAGGGGGGAGACTTCCGAGGGACATTTGTGGAGAAAGCCCATTAAAAGACCACAGTGGCCCTGACCACCAGGGCAAGTGCCCTCTCCCAGTTTTCCACCTTTAATTTACAGACACATACTCAGAGAAGGCCCATTCATTCGAGCCATACTTGCTTCTCTCACCCATCTTTCAACAAAATGCTGGGAAGAGAGCACTTCCCTCTCTACCCTGATTTTCCTTTTCAAATGAAATTTGAAAAAGTTAATCAGGGCATCACCGAAGAGGTAAGTGCTCGTCTTCAGCCCTTTCAAACGTGTCCACCATACTATCTCTTTCGCCATGGCCACCAGACAGATAAAAACTGCCTGCCCTTCCCGGCTAAAGGAAGGGGGCGGGGCAATCCTCACGGTGGACTCAGCTGATAGCTGGATCCGTCCTACACGTGACAGCAGGTGTTCGACATAAACCCACAAGTCAGCAATGCTCGGACACTGGACGAGTGCGTGCAGGACGGTTTCGTCGCCCTGCGCGCATCTCGGACATGCCCGGCTGACGGCACCTCCATGCCTGTAGAGTTTATCCCGAACTGGCAAAGCTCCTCGGTAGCACTGCCCGGCCAGGGATTTCTGGAAGTTGTCCATAGGCCCCGGCCCGAAAGTCCTTCCGAAGAGATTGGCTAGTTGATTTTCGTCGACGCCTAGAGTTTCTCCAAGTACGTCGTCGCTCTTCCCCTCCACTAATCCCCTATAGAAACGCCAAGGTAGAGTTTCCACCGATCACATTGCCCGATTGGTCGAGGGCTGTGAGCGCCTGAAGACATTCCAGTCTCCAAGCGCTCCCTCTCGGTCTTCGCTTGACCCAGGACTGCAGCTCCGTCAAGGAGACGAGCTGGGGAAAAACGCGTCTATCAAACGGCGACCACACCTGATCACCGTCGAGGAAGAGGTGGAGATTTCGTAGCCTGAGCGCGTGTCTGCGCATCATCAGCCACGGCATGCCCAGCCCTCCACGTAGCGGGTGTTGACAGCAGATGGACCGCCTGACCATCGGAGCGCGTCCCTTTCACAAGAAGTGAAAGAGCAAACGCTCCAGCGCAGTCAGGCGGGGCTTAGGACAAGGTACGACGGTCAGGCGGTAGTAGATGACGGACGCGATGTACGCGTTAGCCACCTCCGCTCGACCTTTCATGGATAGCTTCCTCTCTGCCCATTTCTGGGTGAGAGAAGCCACCCTGCTCGTCACCTCGTCCCAGTTTTTGTCCGTCTGGAGGTCTGGACCGAACCAGACCCCTAGCAATTTAACCGGTCCGTCTGTCCAGCACCCGACGACGCTGTTGGACGGCATGGACTTGCCTCTCCAGGTGCCGAGCTGCAAGCCCACCGACTTTTCCTGATTTATCTTTGCTCCTGTCACCGCTTGGTATTCTCTTAGTGTAGTGCCGATCGCCTCGATGTGTTTGGCGTTCGACACCACTACGGTGACATCGTCGGCATATGCTGACACGGATCTTCCGCATCCTAGTTCGCGCGGGACCCCCCTCAACGTCTCCAGTTTGTGCAGTAATGGCTCGAGTGTCAATACGTACAATAGGGACGAGAGGGGACATCCTTGGCGGACCGAGCGCATGATGTTGAACGGTTCCGAAAGGTGACCGTTCACTATCACTACAGAGCAGATGTCGCTGTGCATGGCAGCGATCCAGCCTCTGAAAACGGGCTCAAAGCCAGCCGCCCTCAGGACTGCCGCTAGGTAACGATGGCCGACCCTATCGAAGGCTTTCGACTGATCTAAATTGATCAAAGACCCACCGTGTGCCAGGTTCCCTAGCTACCCTCTCTACGATGTATCGCATGAGCTGGAGGTTGTCGTGGATGGATCTGTCGGGAAGGGCGCATGTCTGTGCCTCTCCCACCAGACCACCAACGACAAGCGCCAACCTCTTTGCTAGCACCTTGGCCAAAATCTTGAACTCTGTGTTTTGCAGAGTTATGGGCCTAAAATTATCTATGTTATCCCCCTTGTTCGGATCCTTTCTCAGCAGCGCCACCGCTCCTCAGCTCACAGAGCTGGGAAATCTCCCGTTCTGTTGCCAGTTGCAGTAGACGTCCGCCAAGAGGCCTCCGAAGAAGTTTGGCATTTGTACGTAAAGTTCATAGGGCAGACCATCCAAACCAGGCGATTTACCCCTTGTGCAACTAGTCATTGCATCCCGTACTTCAGCGGTTGTTATCGGCTTTTCGCAACACTCCGCCTCAGTGGCCGAAAGCCGCGGCAGTCCGTCGAGGTAGACACTAAAGTCCATCCCTCGATCCGGCCCGCCACTGCCCCCGAACATTTGAGCGAAGTGTCGCTGAAAAGCTTCACACATTTGCCCGGGATCGAGTAGCATGCGCCCGTCGTGGTCCACCAAAGACCGGATCGTGGCTTTGTTGCCACGACGCGCCTCCGCCACTCGGGCCCATTGAACGGCTTTCGTCACCTCGTGTCTGAGAGCACGCACCCTAGCTCTGACAACGCAGCCTTCGTGCTTTGCATTGAAGAATTGGTCAAGGGCCAATTTCGCCGCAAGTACGTCGGTCGCGATGCCTTTGCTAAGCGCCTCATCTAATTTTCTAACTAATTCTCCCTCTGCTCTATTTTTCTCTATTGCTAAAGTCTTACTAAACCTAATGGACTCTATTCTAATCGCTCTTTTCAGAGCAAACCACCACTTGTTGTTGACGATGGCCCCCGTCAACGCCCGCTTAACTAGTTCGCTAATCCGGTCTCTGTAGGCCTTGCGCGCTGGTAAGGACGCGTTTAGCTTCCAGTAGCCGGGTCCTCGTCTATGAAGCCTATCTAAGTCAAGCACACAGATCACGAATTTGTGGTCCGTGTAGCTGACTATCTTGAATTGTGGACAGCCTATGCTAGACCTATCTATTTCCCTACAAAATACTCTATCTAGATATGATCTGGATGACCCTATGCGATTTGTTCAAGTCCACATTGGTACATACGGGAAATCCATTCGGTACCTGTCAGACAGTTCAAAACGTCTGAGCAGGTTGGTGAGACTCTTGCACCCTCATTCCCTATCCACTAATCCCACACAATCCCAGCGTGCATCTAAGATCCCGTTCCAGTCGCCCACTAACACTAAAGAGCGGGACGTTCCAAGAAAGGTCTCCAGACCCCGGAAGAAATCAGGCCGCCCTGGTCCTGTCGGGGCATAGACGGCCACTAACCTGAAAGCTTGCCCGTCTCCGCTGGTCATGTCCAGCACCACCAACTTACCTTCTGGGTCCAGGAAGATGGCCCGTATGGCAAGATCCAAACCTCTCCGAAAAAGCACAGCAACTCCTCCCCCCGATCCCGGGCGGCTAGGAGATGCGTACACATCGTAGCCGCCGAAGATCGGTGCGAAAGCCTGTGCTTCGGAGATTCTGGTCTCGCTGATGGCCACTACATCTATGTTTAGTGACCTGAGGTCGTTGAGCAGGTGGCCCTGCTTCCATGACGACCCCAAGCCACGCGCATTTATGCTGCCTATTCTGAGTGAGGTCATGTTGAAAAGGAGTGGAAAAGATGGGAAAGACCACTTACCTTACTTCTCGTAGGGGGAGGACGGTTTTTCCATCCTTTTCACTGCTTGTGGCCTCCTCAGGAAGGATGTCCTTATAAATCCTCCTGGAGAGTGCTTGTCAGAAGTTTCCGATGTCTTTGGGGAATTTTTGTTTTAGTGTCATGTACGTTTTCTGGGTGATGCGAGTGATTTGTATGTGTGGAGGTGGTGTGAATTTTGGGGTTGTTGTGTAGTCTTTTTCTGTGATGCTGGTGTTGTGTTGGATGTAGTGTAATAATTGCTTGTTGTTCAAATTTAATGCTGTGTAGTGTGTATCATTTTGGTTGTTTTGTTTTGTTTGCGTTTGTTGTGGGTTGGTTTCTGTTTCGCATTTTGGTGACTTTTGTGGTGTAGGTGATGGTGGTGTTGGGGTTAATGATGGTTATGGTGTTGGTGTTTGGGTTGATGGGGTTGGTGATGCTGGTGTGTATGGTGGCATATCTGTCTTAACTTTTTTGTTTCTTAATTTATTTGTTTCCCTCTGTATTTTGTTTTTGGAGGGGGAAGGAAGAGAATTTTTTCTTTTTTGGTTTCTTTTTTTTTCCGGATATCGTTTCCCACTCCTCGTCGTCACAATCTCTCTCCAGTTGTGATAGGCCGGGGAGTCGAAAATCCTCCACAGCCGTTAGTTTTGGTTGTGGCGTGGTGGATGGTGTAGGCGCTGGTGCTAGTTCTGAAGCGTTGGGTGGTGGTGGTGTTGGTTTTGCTGGTGGTGGTGGTGGTGTTGGTTTTGCTACTGTTGCTGGGGTTGTTGCTGTTATAGTTGCTTCTGTTGTTGCTGCTACAGTTGTTGCTGCCATCTCTGCTACTGGTGGTGTTGATGGTTGTGTCACTGGGGTGGGTAGGAGAGGTGGCCTCAACCTTTTAGCCTGAGGGCAGAAAGCCCTTAGGTGGGTTCCTTCACCACAAACGACACACCTAGGTCTTCTGCCCTCGACAATTACCGTGAGGTGGCTGCCGTCAGTGAGGTTTATTACCTCTGGGATCTCCTCAATGCTTTTTTGGTCCGCTTGGATCAGGAGCTCCATCCCAGATCCGGACCAGTTTTCCTGCTTTTCTTTTGCTATTGCTATTATTTTCGTGTTGGCTTCGATGCCGGCGAGGACGGCCGCTATTAGCCAGGGAATTTCGATGGCCGGTGGAACGTGGGTCACCCTGATCTTTACGAGTCTCTGGCCACAATAGCTTAGGACGAGTGTGAAGTCGTCACTTTTTAATGGGGCCATGGAGTGTTCTCTAGCCTCCTCTGGTGTTTCAAAGAACACGTCCACGGTTCCATACTTTTGCCCACGTCTGATGTGGGTTTTTCTTGCCCACACATGTCCCAAAGCTTTTTGGATTTGGGACTCGGATGCCCGTTCCACTCGGCGCGATTTTACATTTATTGTTCTATACGACACGGTACATAGGCGCCGATGCTCCATTTTATTAGGTGGGGGAGGGTGAGGCTAACCCTGTACCCATCTTTCTTTACCATTTGTTTGGCATTTTCTAAATCCTCCTGAGTTACCGTATATGCTTCGAACTGTTTTGCTACTATTGCAAAACTGAGGGGCGTTTTTATAATGTCATTGTTGTTGTTGCTATCGTTATTTGTGTTAATATTAATTTTAGTTTCAGTTGTGGTGGTGGTGACGTCAGTCGTCTTTGGTGGGGAAGAGTCCATTTTGCTTGATTTCATTTCGACATCACGAGTTAATTTATTTTTTTCTTCTTTTGTTTCTGTTGTCGCGGTGGTGGTGGTGGTGCTGGTTGTCGCGGTGGTGGTGGTGGTGGTGGAGGCTTTAACACCTGCAGTCATTGGTAATGGCGGGAAATGAATGTCTGCCTGAGACAAATTTAAAATATTGCTAGTGCTTATATTTTTTTTTTGTGTTGGCAAACGTAGTAACATTTACAATGGTGGTGTCGGTGTGAGGTGTTAATTTGTGAGGAAGGCTTTCAGCTGCTTCGTGCAGAGGTGAATTAGCCATTTTTTTCAAAGAAATTTTTTTGATAATAATAAAAGTTTAAATTTTGGGCACAAGGCCCCAATCTTTTTGGGTGTCCTTTTCGGAAAACAATGTATGTGCGCTTATAAACAGTTAACAATAAAATTTCCCATAAATGACAATTTTTAACAAACGGAAATAACAAACCTTTGCGGAGCTCACGATGATACGATTTACTACGTAGGTCGCCAATAATAATAATAATAATAATAATAATGATTTCTTTATTGGCCACAAGGGCTGACATCAAGAAAAACATTACAGACGGCACAGGACGGTACGATGTGGGTTTTGTGCGTGTAAATATTTTTATTATTTATATAAGAAAAGAAAAAAAAAGGACATATAAACATATATATATATAAACAATAAAAATGAAAATTGAAACAATAAAACATTCCCCAATTGGGGGGAAACCTCCGAGGGTTACTCGTGGCGAAAACCACACAAAAGACCACGGCCACACAGACCACCAGGGCAAGCGCCCTCTCTCAATGTTTCCATCTCTCAAACTACAGATGTATATTCAAA
This sequence comes from Eledone cirrhosa, assembly GCA_964016885.1. Lineage (NCBI taxonomy): Eukaryota > Metazoa > Mollusca > Cephalopoda > Octopoda > Eledonidae > Eledone > Eledone cirrhosa. Next base: position 269,711,655 of record OZ024740.1, on the reverse strand, counting down.
CTACAGATGTATATTCACTCGGACCATTCTCGCTACATTCACCCACCTTTCAACAAACTTGCTAGAAGGCAGCACTTGCCTCTCTACCCTGATTTTCCTCTTCAAGTGAAACTTGAAAAAGTTAATTAGGGATTCGCCGAAGAGGAAAGTGTCTGTCTTTAACCCTTTTAACCTTGTCCACCACACAATCTCTTTCGCTATGGCCACCAGACAGATGAAAACCGCCTGCTCTTCCTCCTCGAAGGAAGACGGCGAGACCATCTGCACAATGGACTAAGTCGACAACCGGATCAGTCCTACACGCGGCAGCAACTGTTAGACATAGCTCCACAAGTCAGCAATGCTCGGGCATTGAACGAGTGCGTGCACGACGGTTTCATCGCTCTGCGCGCATCTCGGACAGGCTCGGTTGACGGCACTTCCGTGCCTGTAGAGCTTATCTCGAACCGGCAGCGCTCACCGGTAGCACTGCCAGGCCAGGGATTTTTGGAAATTATCCATAGGCCCCGGGCTGAAAGTTCTCCGGAAGGGATCAAACAGCTGATCTTCTTCGACGCCCAGGATCTCTCCGAGAATGTCGTCGCTCTTCCCCTCCACTAGTCCTCTATAGAACGCCGAGGTGGATGTTCCACCGATACTGGTGCCCAGCTGGCAGAGGTCAGTGAGTGCCTGGAGACATTCCAGTTTCCAAGAGCTATCCCTCGGTCTTTTTCTGACACAGGACTGCAGCTCCGTCAAGGAGACGAGCTGTGGGAAAACGTGCCCGGCGAACGGCGACCACACCTGTTCACCATCAAGGAAGCACCAGAGATGTCGCAGCAACACTGCATGTTTGCGCATCATCAGCCATGGCATGCCCAGTCCTCCACGCAACGGGTGTTGACAGCAGATGGATCGTCTGACATGGGAGCGCGTCCCTTCCACAAAAAGCGGAAGAGGAGGCGCTCCATTTTGGTGAGAGATGGGCTGGAGCAAGGGACGACGGTGAGGCGGTAGCAGATGATGGATGCGATGTACGCAGTCGCCACCTCCGCCCGGCCTTTCAGGGACAGCTTCCTCTCAGCCCATTTCTGGGTGAGGGAGGCCACCCTGCTCGTCACCTCATTCCAGTTTTACTCCATCTGGAGGTCCGGTCCGAACCAGACCCCGAGCAATTTAACCGGTCCGTCCGTCCAACCCCCCACGACGCTATCGAACGGCATGGACTTGCCTCTCCAGGTGCCGAGCTGCAAGCCCACCGACTTTTCCTGATTTATCTTTGCTCCTGTCACCGCTTCGTATTCCTCGAGAGCGGTGCCGAGCATCTGGACGTGTCTGGTGCTCGACACCACCACGGTGACGTCTTCAGCGTAAGCCGACTCGGATTTCCCGCATCCTAGTTCGCGTGGGACGCCCCTCATCGCCCCCAGTAACGGCTCGAGAGCCAATACGTACAAGACGGACGAGAGGGGACAACCCTGGCGGACCGAGCGCATGATGCTGAACGGCTGCGACAGCTGACCGTTCACCCTCACAACTGAGCAGATGTCGCTGTAAATTGCTGCGATCCAACCCTTGAAAACGGGCCCGAAACCGGCTGCCTCGAGGACCGCCGCCAGGTACCGATAGTCGACCCTATCGAATGCTTTGGATCCAAGTTGATCAGTGATCAGGGCCCCACCCTTGCCAGGTTCCTTAACCACCCTCTCTATGATGTATCGCATGAGCTGGAGGTTGTCGTGTATGGATCTGTCCGGCATGCCGCATGTCTGCGCGTCCCCCGCCAGACCCTTGACGACAAGCTCCAACCTCGTTGCTAACACCTTGGCCAAAATCTTGAACTCTGCGTTTAGCAGGGTTATGGGCCTGTAATTATAGATAACATCCCCCTTGTTCGGGTCTTTTCTCAGCGGCGCCACTGCTCCCCGGCTCACAAAACTGGGAATGCTCCCGTTCTGCTGCCAGTTGCAGTAGACGTCTGCCAAAAGGTCACCGACCAAGTCTGGCATAAATGGATAAAGCTCGTAGGGCAGACCATCTAAATCTGGCGATTTACCCCTTATGCAGTTAGCCATCGCTTCCCGTATTTCACCGGCTGTTATTGGCTTTTCGCAACACTGTGTTCCGGTCGTCGAGAGCCGAGGCAGTCCGTCGAGGTATGCACTGAAGTTCATGCCCCGATCCGGTCCGCCGCCGCTCCCGAACAGTTCAGCAAAGTACTGCTGAGAAGCTTCACACACCCGCTCGGGTTCGAGCATCACGCACCCGTTTTGGTCAGACAAAGACCGAATTGTGGCTTTGTTGCCACGTCGCGCCTCTGCCACCTGGGCCCATTGGACGGCTTTTGTCCCCTCGTGTTTTAGAGCACGCGCTCTAGCTCTGAAAACGCAGCCTTCGTGCTTTGCATTGAAGAATTGGTCAAACGCCAATTTCGCTGCAAGCACGTCGGTTGCGATGCCTGTCCTAAACGCCTCTTCTAGCTTTCTGACTAGCTCTCCCTTTACTCTATTTTCGTCTATCACTATTCCTTTGCTAAACCTAATCGACTCTACTTTAATTGCCCTTCTCAGGGCGAACCACCACCTGTTGTTGACGACCGCTCCCGTCAACGCCGGCTTAACTAATACGCTAATCCGGTCACTGAAGGCTTTACGCGCCGGGAAAGGCGCGTTCAGCTTCCAGTGACCAGGCCCTTGTCTATGAAGTCTGTCTATGTCGATCTCAACGATCACAAATTTGTGGTCTGTGTAGTCGACTATTTTAAATTGTGGACAACTTATACTAGCCTTATCTAGTTCTCTGCAGAATACCCTATCGAGATACGATCTGAATGACCCGATGCGGTTTGTCCATGTCCACATTGGCACATTCGGGTGATCCAGTCGATACCTGTCAGACAGTTCAAACGTCTGAGCAGGTTGGTGAGGCTCTTGCACCCTCCTCCCCTATCCACTAGCCCCACACGATCCCAGCGTGCATCCAAGATACCGTTCCAGTCGCCCACTAACACTAAAGAGCGGGACGTTCCAAGAAAGGTCTCTAGACGTCTGAAGAAATCTGGCCGTCATGCCCCTGTTGGGACGTAGACGGCTTATAGCCTGAAAGCATTGCCTTCGTTGCCCGTCACGTCCAGCACCACCGACTTACCTTCTGGGTCTAGGATGATGGCCCGTATCGCGAGATCCAAGCCTCTCCGAAAAAGGACGGCATCCCCTCCCCCCGATCCTGGACGGCTGGGAGATGCGTATACATCGTAGCCACCAAGATCGGTGCGAAGGCTTGTGCTTCGGAGATTCTGGTTTCACTGATGGCCACCACATCTATGTTTAGTGACCTGAGGTCATTGAGCAGGTGACCCTGCTTCCAAGATGACCCAAGGCCACGTGCATTTATACTGCCTATTCTGAGTACAGCCATGTTGGATGAGAAACGGGACAAGTGAGAAAGGGTCACTTACCTTATTCGTGTGGTGAAGGGACAGTAGAACCGTCTCTTTCGCTGGTCATGGGTGTTTCTAAGAGGATGTCAGCGTATATCCTCTTGGTAACCGACCTTCTGAAGTCTCCAACTGCGTTGGGGAATTTTTGTTTTAAAGGTATGTACTGTTCTATTGAGATTTCGATGATGCTTATGTTTGTCGGGAGAGTTCTTGGTGTTGGTGGGGTGTAGTAGTTTTTTTCTGTGATGCCTGTGTGCTGCTTTATATATTGTATGAGTTCTTTTTTTGCCATGTTTATGACTGTGTACTTTTGGGGGGGAGGGGTGATTTTGTTGCTGTTTTCTTCTTGTTGCTGTTTGGTGTGTGTGTCTTGTTGTGTTTGTGTTGTTGGTGTTTGTGGTGGTGATGGTGGTGGTGTTGCTGCAAGTTTCCTTGCTGCCTTTACCCCTCTTTCTATGCCTTCGCTTTTGGAGGGTGAATCTAAGGGTTTTTTTGTTTTTTGTTTTTTGTGGCAGACCGTTTGCCACTTCACTCCCGCCTCAAACTCCATGTCGGATTCTGTGGCGTCTGCGAGGGGTATGTGCTCCACGGCTGTTGGGGATGGTAGTGGAGCCCTCTTCGGCAATGTTGTTGCTGGTGTAGCTACTTCAAATGTAGCTATTGGTGTTGCCGCTACTGATGATGCTGCTTTAGTTGTCCGTGGCCTTGGTACGGGTGCTACAGACGTTTCCCTCCTACTCACCGTGGAAGGGGCTTGTTCGTTTGTTGCTTGCCCTGCTCTTGGTAGCAGCGGACCAGGTATTGGAAGGAGAGGGGCCTTCTTCGCTGTCTTCTGCGGGCAATAGGCCCTGAGGTGACCCTTCGACCCACAGAGATAACATTTTGGCCGATTTCCTTCTACACTTATAGGGAGTTGGAGTCCTTCCTCGATGTCTATGATATCGGGGATAGCGTCGATACATTCCTGGTACATTCCTGTATAAGCATTTGCATGCCTATACCTGACCAGTTCTCTCTCCCTATTTGTTCTACTTGCAGCATGGTCGCCCTGTTCTCGATTCCAGCAAGGACAGACGCGGCCAGCCAAGGTATGGGCACGTCGGGTGGAACATGGGTCAGTTTGACCCTCACAATTTTCTGCCCGCAGTATGAGGGCACCAAGACTATCTCCTCACTCTTTAGGGTTTCCAAAGAGTGAAACTTTGCTTTCTGGGGGAGTGGTGAAAAGTACGTATACTAGGCGTAATTTCTACCTCGGGTGATGTGGGTTTTGCGTGCCCAGACTCACCCCAAGGCCTTTTGGATTTGAGTCATGAAATCGCTCCCGTAAGTTTTTGATTTTTAACATATTTAAAACAATTGTGATATAACAATTCTTAGTACAAATGATACATAAAGAACCAGACTCAACTTTCAGAAAATTCGGATCCATAACATCCTGTTATATCGCTCAAATATTAAATTTTGTAATATAAATTTTATATTAAAAAACGAAAATGGTTATAAATGGAAGAAAACCCCCTCTGTCTACACTATATAGAACAGCCAAAAAACAACAATTTCACCAACACCACAAACTAGATACACCACCTATCACATCACCCCTCTGTGTACACTAAATTCAACAGCCAGATAACGGCAATTTCACCACCACCACCACCAATCCCAGCATAATAATAATTGTTTCTACTTTAGGCACAAGGCCAGCAATCACCCAGTGCATTACTGGTACTTTATTTTATCGACCCCGTAAGGATGAAAGGCAAAGTCAACTCGGCGGGATTTGAACTCAGATCGTAAAGGGACGCAACTATGTTGGAAAGCATAATAATAATAATTACTATTATTGTATCTCAAGTTTTCTCAAAATGTTTAATTCAAATATTAAGAAAATATGTCAACACATATATTAAACATACGCGACAAACTGCATAGATACACAGATCAAACAAACTACAGTCTATTCAACAAAACTCAGTAACGACAACGCCATCACTATAGTCACCCCGCCACCACTCCATCCATCATTGCTACCACTATCCCATCACGCCGCCACCACTCCTTCATTGCTACCACCACTATTCCCCCATTACCTTCTGTTAACTTAAGAAAGGGGAAGGTGGCGGTATCACTAGGCAAGGGAGAGGCTAGCAAAAGATCTAAATAGACGGACTTAGTGACTCGGTCAAACGTCAACGACTATGGCACTGCTGGCTCTCCCCTTCCCCACCAACAATAGAAAAAGTCCCAGCACCACCACCGACATAGCCAACAACAATAACAGGCAACTTCAGCAAAAAGTATATTATATTATTAATAATAATTTCATTCTTAAGCCACGCAATACTCACATTAAGGAACCACTCATGATAATAACAATTTAAAAAACAACAAAAAAGAAAACCCCGTGACCAAGAAATACCGGGATTGCGGCCGGCGGGGAATAACGTGTCTCTAGGGGAGGACGACCCCTCTAGACTTGGTTGACACTCGTCCTAGAAGTGGTAACACGAAATGATTACCCCTTGGCGGATAAGGATAAAACGCGACAAAATAAAGTAAATGTCATATGATAAAATCTCATACCGGATCGGCCGTCACCCGGGTCAAAAAGGGCCGCGTCCCTCAGAGAGGAACCAGACTGGGGTCGAAAAATCAGCTAATGGTTCAAACCTTCCCATCATTTCGGAGCTGGAGACCTCCCATAACCGGAATACTCCTACTGTTGGCCCTCCATGCTCACCACCAAGAAATCCAAAGAAAAAGAGAGAAAAATTGTCAAGGGAAGATAATAAAGAAGTCCTTGAGGCTTTCTACACTGCCATGGACTACCTATCAAATACATCGAATACAGAACAGACATATATCAACTGGAAAAAGAAACATCCCGAAAACAGAGGCTATATTGACAGTAACAAACTAGCCAATATACGAAGAAATATTGTTAAAAAAATGTTACTAACTGATATAGAAATTAATCAGATCAAGCTATTAGCACAAAGTCAGCGAAGGGAAAATGAAACATGTGTCAGTGAAAACGAGGCAAATTGTAACACTTCGAATCCCAGGGTTGGGGCGGAATCACTGACAACAGAACAAATTAAAGAAAGGATCGAAAAAGTGGAGGGAGTGCATGCTCAAGATGAAACTCAAAATGAAAACAATGAGATCGTAAATGATAAAGAAATTAATGAGAATGAACTTGCCAACTTGAAGGTTGAAATTATGATCGAATGGATGAAAATGAAAGAATCTGACATGGCGGAACGAGACACCATCCCTAAGATCCAGAACTCCAAACAGAACCAAAAGATAACACACAAAACTAACATAATTCTCAAAAACATTATCATCACAAACAAACTAAACATTACTGATTTAAATCATCTCTATTATGCATCGGCTAAAGTCACCACTCACGTATGTGGAGTGAAAATGAAAAACCAAAGAAATTCCCACAAGAAATCTACTTGGCAAGAGAACATCAATCGCCAAATAAACCTTCTCCGATCTGACATAGAAATTTAACAAACTACAAAGTAGGTGAACATGTTAAACATACTAAACTTAGAAAATTGAAAAGAAAATACAGTATAAAATCAACAAATGACATAGGCATGCTGATAGAAATAATCAAGCAAAAAGTGTCGGCAAAAGCTGCTCGTATAAGGCGCTTTGAAAAACGATCTAGATTCTATAAGGACAATAATATGTTCAAAAACAACCAAAGAAAATTCTACAGAAAAATTGGTAAGTCCACAATAACTGCTAAATCAATACCACCCAAGGAGGAAGTGCAAGAATTCGGGAAAAAGATCTGGGCCGAAGAAAAAATTCATAATATACACGCCCCATGGATAGACAGACAAATGAAAGATACAGCTCACCTTGAGGAACAAATATGGGAAAATATAACAGTTGAACAGTTGCGTTTGGCTGTTAGAAAAACCAGCAAATGGAAATCCCCAGGAAAAGACAAAATACAAATTTTTTGGATAAATGCCTTCACAGAGTCTCATGAGCTATTAGCCCAACTTTACAATGAAATAGTTAAGGATCCAGAAAAGATACCATCATGGCTAGTTAACGGCATTACATTCCTGCTTCCGAAGAATGATGAGACAAACAATCCCAAAAATTACAGACCGATAACTTGCTTGACCACAATGTATAACATTTTAACATCAGTCCTAACTGAATACACATATGACCACCTGATAACAAATGGCCTATTTCCCAATGAGCAGAAAGGGTGTAAACGAGGCTCATATGGCTGTAAGGATCAGCTTTTGGTTAACAAAATGATACTGGTAGATTGTCATAATAGACACAAAAATCTATCAATTGCTTGGATAGATTATAAAAAAAGCATTCGATAGTTTGCCACACAGTTGGATTGAAAAATGTTTAGTGATTTTCAAAATATCTCCCGTTGTCAGAAGGTTCTTGTCATTCAGTATGAAGACATGGAAAACGACACTCCTTTTGAATAAAGAAAAAGTATCACTAGAAGCTGGAGAAGTTAATATTAATTGTGGAATTTTTCAGGGTGACTCTTTATCACCGCTTTTATTCTGCATCGCACTTATACCATTAAGTAAAATGCTCAATGAAACAAAACATGGATATAAAGTCTATGACAAAACCATTAATCACTTATTCTACATGGATGACCTGAAACTATTTGCAAAAAATGATGAACAATTGCAAGGGCTATTATCCACTGTGGAGCAGTTCAGTGATGACATTAAAATGGAGTTTGGACTAGATAAATGCACCAAAGCAACGTTCACCAGAGGAAGCTGCTGAAAAGTTCAGACATTAATCTTGATCGGGGGAATGTGATAAGAGAACTTGATCAAGAGGAAACTTACAAATATCTAGGTGTTTGTGAAGGAGACGGAATCAAGCACTCGACAATGAGGGAAATGATAAGGAAGGAATGTTACCGCAGAATAAGAGCAATCTTAAGAACGGAATTGAATGCAAGGAATAGGATCGATTCCATAAACACGCTTGCCATACCAGTAGTAACCTACAGTTACAATGTCATCAACTGGTCAAGCACAGAGATCCGTAGGCTCGATACAAAAATTCGAAAATTCTTAACCATGCACAGAATGCATCACCCTAAGGCAGATATAGATAGAATATATCTCCCTAGGAAAGAAGGAAGACGTGGGTTAATCCAGTTAGACATTGCGTTGAAAACTGCAACAATTGGATTATCTACATATCTAAGGGAATCACATGATTGGATGATCAAACTCGTTTTGAAACACGAAAGCATCAAAAGATCATATTCCATTACAAAAGATGCACAAAGATACAGTAATGGACTACAAATTTCAGAAGTCCCATTTACTGCTGAAATGGATAACACAGAAAAAGCAAAGCAGGTAAAAGTAACTGCAAAGAAAGAACTGCTACAGAAACTGGCTAAGAAATGGCAAGAAAAGCCTCTGTATGGAAAATACCCAGAGCGAGCTAACAATCCTGATGTTGACAAAACTTTAACCCATCAGTGGTTGGCATCCTCTGGACTGAAATCGGAGACTGAAGGACTGATTATATCAGCACAAGATCAGTGTCTGCCAACAAAAAATTACCAAGCCAACATAATAAAAAATGGATGCAGCCCATTATGCCGTGTATGCAAAAAACAACCAGAGACCATTGACCATATAATTTCAATGTGCAGTCCTATAGCTCCAACCGAATACCTAAACAGGCATGACAGAGCTGCACAATACATACATTGGATAATGTGTAAGCATTTTGAACTGCCCCATCAAAAGAATTGGTGGGAGCATCAACCACCTCCCATACTTGAAAAAGATCACATCTCAATCTTGTGGAACTTTAGCATCCAAACAGACCGAAAAATAGATGCAAATAGACCTGATATAATATTGAAGGACTTTAAAAAGAGGGTATGCCTGCTAATTGATATGTCTGTTCCAATAGACAAGAATGTATCTATAAAAACATTTGAAAAATTGAGCAAGTATAAGGACCTGGAGATAGAAATTGGAAAAATGTGGAAATTGAGAACTAAAACAATACCAGTGGTTGTAGGCGCTCTGGGAATGATACCTAAGGGGTCTAATGATTACTTATCGCAAATCCCAGGAAACCCGCGTATAGGAGAAATACAAAAGATAGTACTAATGGGAACTGCCCATATACTAAGGAAGATTCTGTCAATATAAGTACATCACAAGTCTAAACACTAAAGATGCATGTGTGAGTATGTATGTTCTTTCTTGAACATGGCGGACCTTGTTGTCTCTTGAGGTCACTGGTTGTGACTTGGTGATAACTCGTATGAACATAAAGCAAGATAAATGCAACTATAATAATAATAATAATAATAATAATAATAATAATAATAATAATATGTTCTTTATTGGCCACAAGGGCCTACATATAGGGGACAATACAAAAGACAAGGACATGAGGGTTTTAAAAAATCCAGTAAATAAATTATAACAATAAATTATATAACAGCAGAATTTCTCAATAGGTGGAGTATCCCCAAGGGGTGAGTCAGGAACACCAATAAATCACCCTCCTCTCCAATTTATTCAGCTTACAGACGCATGGTCAGAGTAGGCATATTCCCACGAGTCATCCTTGCTACATTCATCAACCTTTTAACAAATGTACTGGAGAGGGGGAAGCACTTCCTTCTCCATCCTGATCATCCTTTCAAGGTCGAACTTGAAAAGGTTATCTCGAACCGGCAGTGCCTCCCGGTCACATTAGCAAGCCAGGGATTTCTGGAATGTTTCTATAATCCCCAGCTCGAAAGCTCTCTGAAACAGACTGGTTAGTTCAATTTCATCGTGGCCTAGAGCCTCTCCGAGAAAGTCGTACTTGCCCACCTCTAGTCCGCTATAGAACTCTAGTGTGGAATTTTCACTGACCGCTTTGCACGACTGATAAACCACACTGCTTGGTCCTTGCCATGCATTGGATCCGGCATTAAGCCTTTCATAGCTGCTTCCACCCGGGATTTTGGTGTCAGTTCCGGCTTTTTGAACTTAATGCCAATACATCTATAGCTGAGTCGTTTTCTTTGTTGCTGCCAACACCTCAGACAGAACACATATGGTGGACGAGGTTTTGTCAAAAGTTTGGCAGCCTGAATCAAACATTCTTCCTTGTAATGTCTATCTGGTACAATTACACAGTTTTCGCAGCTGTTGCTGCAGGTGCTGTTGTTGTTACTGTTGCTGTTTTTTTGTCGTTGTTATTATTATGCTGCTGCTGTTGCTGTTGCTGTTGTTATTAGTGTTGTTGCTGTTGTTATTGTTGTTGTTGTCATTTTGTTTGTGGTGGCACACTCCAATTTGTTTTTGGACGCAGTGGTGTTGCCGGATTTTGTTTCGTTTACAAGCATTTTCATTTCACTATCATTGATGATGCGTTGTTGTTGCTGTTGTTGTTGTTGTTGTTGTTGTTGTTGTTGTTGTATTGTTACCCTTCGTTTCCTTTGTTTTGATTCGAGATTTACTCGGATTTATGACGACAAAGAATGTCTGTAGTGGGTGAGTGAATGGGTGACAAGTAAAAAGAAATATCACATGATCTACATGACAGGTGCAATGTGTCCGAACAAGGAAGAGCCGAACACTGACTGTCATTGCCTCCATCTCTCTCGCCTTCCCATATCTCTGTATTGTGAGCAAATAGGGTCCTACGTGCTGGCTGCCCAACAGCCCCTGCGGACAGAATAGAGACGGCGTTTCCCCGGAGGATGGTAAGGGAGATGCGCTGGAAGAGCCATTCCATCTTAATATTTGAACAATTTTTTTACTGCTTGGAACCTTTTTGTTCATTTTCTTTCGATACCTGTCAGGTAGTTAAAACTGTCTAATCAGCACAAAATTTCCCTTAATCTCATTCATTCATTGAGCTGTTTCAACAGGTTATAACTACTAGTTATAACTACTAGTTATATATTCAAATAACAGCCCTTCTTTCATAGGTTCCGCCATTCTTGATGGCACATCCATAACGCTACACCTCTACCAAAAGTATTTCTTCCTTTCATCTTCTGAGAATTTGCGATGATTTTGAAAAATGTTCCGGCCTTGTGGCTAAATAAGAAATCATGGCAGTATCGGTAGAGGGTCGGACGCCATGCTTTGACGCATAGAGTTACGGCGCTTGCCATTCTGAGTTCAAATCCCGCCGAGGTTAACTTTGCCTTTCATCCTTACGGGGTGGATAAAATAAAGTACCAGTAATGTACTGGGTAATTTCTGACCTTATGCCAATAGTAGAAACAATTATTCTTATTAGAGTTAGAGCGGTTGATTGACCGATTCGTTAGAGAGACGGACAAAACACTTTACGGCATTTAGTTACGATCATCACTTATGTTCTGATTTCAAATCCCGCCGACGTTTTCGGTGCATTTCATCATTTCAAAGTCGTTAAAACAAATTACCAATAAAGTACTGGAGTCGATATAAAATCGACTTTCTCTTCCCACAAATTTCTGGTCTTGTACCAAGGTTACAAATTATTATTCTATTGAGTACGCTATATTAATTTTATGTTTATTTACGTACGCTATTATAACTTTATGTTTTTCTATCGAATTGAAACTACTCAATGTAGTATCTATGCACTACAAAGTGGTGTTATTGTCTTTGTTCGGAATGCTCTAGGGATTTGGTTATATGTTATCTACAGGTTCTTTTTTTATTCCCAAGGAATCTATTATTTAGATGGAATATTCTTATGATCTATCCTCGCATTTTAATCATCTCTATTTCCAGGTTTCTATATTTGGATAATATAACCATTTCTTCTACAGATTCATTATTGTCTGTCAGAATTGATATTTCAGTTACGAGTTACATTTACTTGTTGTCCAACAATATACTGTTGCTTCAATGGACTGTCATACCGAAGACTGATCGATTTGTCCTCAGATTTTTTTAGTGTATGTTAATATTACTTATTTTCTGCCAATATTTATTTTGATGGCTTGATTTTCAATGAACGGGTATTGCTGCCTATATGTTCTCTTTTGGCTAAAAGGTGCCTTTTTTTCCCAACAACCAGTTACAAGCTATTACTGGTTTCTAGTGGAAAGAATTTGATTGATTGCCTCAATAAAAATGTTCTATTTCAGCTTTGAATTTTGCGATTTTCAGCAGGTACTGATATTGCCTACCCTATATTTGTTGTGGCTGTTGGAGCAATAGAAACGTTCTTGTTAACGTTTTAGTACATCATTCTGAGACCTTTGATATTAATTCGCTTTTAGCTTCTCCCACTTTCTGTTAATTATTTCTCATCACAACAGTCTGTCATTTCTGTTTCTACTATTTATTTCTTGACTACTTTAAAAATAATTGTTTTCTTTGTAATTTTAGCTATTTCTATTAGTTTCTCCCTGTTACAGAATCGTATACTTTTATAGTTGAAGAAACCATGTTTCTTCTATCTTGTCGGGCAGTTTTTTTAAATTCATTTAGCATTGAAATGAGAATATAACATTTTACGGTGACAGTTATAGTATTAACTATCTTTTTTTCTGCATATAACTCTGTTTGAAGCATTAATCTGACGAGTTTTTTTTCATAATCCTCTCTCATAGCTGCAGCTTCTTTCTTTTGAGCATGTTGTACTCTCTGTAGTACATTAATTCCTATGTATTTTAAAGAGTGTGTTTGGATAAATTCGTTATCTATGTTTTCTTATTTAACATGACATATATGTTCTTAGTTAACTTTCATCTCCTTTTGTTTATCTTGGCGCAGCTTTTGTAGTGAGATCTCATATGTATTCCCGTAGTAATTTCATGCCCTGGGGGTTACTAGTCGTTTCTGATCTGCATCATAGAACTTGATATCATCTATATACAACAGATGGGTGGTTGCCCTTTCAGAGTTATTGTATTAGATTGACATGTTTGGTAAAAATGTTAAGGCAAGCATAAAAGCGATAGAAAATGGAAGTACACGTGGTATTTACTTCATCTAATAGAAATGAAGACAGTTGTTTTACAGAACCATTGTTTGTATCTGTAGAATTGTTTGACATTTATTGATTACATGTTTCAAGCACTTTCTTATTATTTTGCTTCCTTACTTATGGCAAGTATTTTAAGGAACCGCTTATGGAGAAGAGTGCCGAGAAACCTTTAGTGTTCAATTTATCTATGCAATGACTCTTTTACAATCTACGGTTATGACATAATAGAGAGTTAACCTTTAGAGCCATATAGGCATTCCAGCATCTCTATTCAGTGATATGTCATCCGACGATTGCTGAAATGCCGTTTGTTGTTTTGAGCAATCTCGCCCATACTGATTCCTTTACTATCTTTACTCGTTCCTAGATTATACCTTTATTTAGTTAGTCATGCATTGATGTTTATTTTATTTTTACCTACTTCTTGATAATTAGTTTTCACTTCGGTTGCTGACGAAACATTTGTTATGTTCAAAAACTCGTTTTCATAACGACGGTTCTTTAAGAATGAACAAAGCTTTCTCGTATACGGAGTTCACTGATTTGATTTCGGGAACATCTATTTTGATGAAACATTGGACTATTTGTTTTATCCGATTCATTTAATTGTCGTTTTTTATTGTTCATTTTATTTTGGATGAAGAAATATCTTATTTAATGTTCTATATTATTCTGTGTTTACTTACATTTTTTTTTTTTATTATTAGTGTATCTGAAGGAATACCCACTTTCTTTTCTAATTACCGTGGTTGATATATGTATTATTTCATTTACTTAGAAATGTTGATTTTCGCGTCTGTTTTCATGTGAAAGTTAGTTATGTTTTTATTTGTTTTTTTTTTTATGGCTGCTTTAATCAATAAAATTTTGACTTTTACAAACCACAATTATACTTTTATATTTCCATCTGTAAATTATTATCATATTCATAGCTTTAAAATTTTGTATTCTTTAATCATTACCATTTTCCTATTTATCCATATTTTTTTTTGTATTGTTTTGGTTCTATTTTTGTAGCTTAGTGTTTGTAGGTGTGTAAGGGTTTGGTTTCATAGTTTTGTTATATATTTTGTTTGTTTCGCACCTGTTAGATCAACCTGCGTGGCTTACTATTATTTACTTTTTATTTTATTCCTTATATGTGTTTCAGTATGTAACCTTTATTTGAAGTGTTCTATTTTAAGTCTGATATATTTTTCGTTATGAGATTGAATCTTCTTAAATTAGCTAATTTCTTCGTAACCAAAGTTACTTTTAGATGAAGATTATATAGCTTCCAAATTCTACACTAAACTATTTTCAGAGTTTCGTTTATAAAGGTCGAGTGTATGCGTATAATATAAATAGGACATATGTTTCCCGTTCCTAAATATTCGTTTTCTGTTTTTGCACTTTTAGTGCAAAACAAGGCAACAGGCTTTAGGGGACATGCAAAGGCAGGCACTATCCGATTTTAAGCAGGTGTCCGCGATTTTTCAGCGAGGTATTAGCTTCTTTTGAAAGGGGCAGGTTCTAGAGGTCAAGGTGTACATCATTTACCTATACCCAATACATGTGTGTCCTGGCAACCAAGCACTCGCTGAGGGTAACATCAACAGCGTTGAACAGTTGTGATCATTGCTTGTGTGACACGGCTATCCACTGCCTATATTTTGAACGAGATGCAATCGAAAGCTACTTTTTTTGTTATCTGTAATGCTTCCAAGTGCTCAATAGAAACAACCAACTGCAGCATGTGGTCGATGTAAAGCCAACTCTTGTTTCTAAGCGTCCGCCTTTTGTGGTTAGCTGAATAGAGGTATTGAGAAGCTTTGCTTATTTGGTATAAATTATAGAGATATGGCCATAGTCGAGCCGTCCTTAATCGAACCTCTCAAGAACCGCGCCGAGTGACAAAACAGCCCGTCACAAACCATACACACGCGCACGCAAACTCATACACCTACACTCACACGTATATATATACATGCACACACACACACACACACACACACACACACACACACACACACACACACACACACACACACACACACATATATATATATATACAAATACACATACATACAGGCACATTTGTACACATGACAGACACACACATATTACATACATATATATGTAAATCGACACGGACTCGTATGTATACGCGCACATATGTGGATATCCACAAAAATACATGTATACACACACACACACACACAAACACACACACACACATATATATATATATATATATATGTGTGTACATATTTACAGACATGCATACATAAATACATGCATGCATACATACTTGCATACATGCTTGCATAAATATATATATATACATAAAAAGACATGTGTCAGCATATGTGTTTGCATTTTCATGGATATGGTAATAAGTAGCCATGAAAGTAAATATATTTTCTGTTAAAACTAGTATCCTGCAACGTTTGAATGTGAAAGGAAATGAAAGAAAAAATATTTCATCTAATAATGAAAGATGCAGCAGTAATATGTAAGAAATTAATATAAATCATGTTTCGAGGTCGCAAATAGATTAGAAATATTCCGAACATAGTTTCTTGGCAGGTACTGGACAGAGAGCTGCAGCAATCAATAAGTAAATTGTATGAAATTTACTCGTCTTTGGATGCGTGATAAATTAGAAAGTACAGATACGAATCTTGTATTGCATTGATTGGTTTTAAATGCAGACGATTTTCCCCACAAAATGTGTAACCCAGATCTGTTAAGAAGAAACGAATACAATATTTAGATTAATTATTTGCTGGAGATTTTGTTCGTGTTATTTTTTTTTTATATAAACATGCTTTAACCGAAAGGTGAGCGAAGCTGCAACGAAAACAAGGATTTGCTTCGTTTCGGTGTATCTTAGAAAGGATAGATTAAAAAAGATTAATATATATATTAAAAGAAGTAGGTCTACTCGCTTAAATATTGACACTTTATAAACAAATACATAATAAATATATATATATATATATATATATATATATTCCGGTTTGAATCGGAGGTAACCACAGTAAGTAAGGTACTTAATACATTGCAAAGTATAAATTATTAAATATAGAAGAGCTTCTACAGGACTAGAACTGTTGGATTACTCACGAATGAAACAGCTCTAGTCCTGTAGAAGCTCTTATACACACACACACACACACACATATATATATATATATTTATTTATATATGTGTGTGTGTGTGTGTGTGTGTGTGTGTGCGTGTGTGTGCGTGTGTGTGTGTGTGTGTGTGTGTATTTGCGCTTTGTAAAGTGGCTACAAGGCATGTTCTCTATACAACAGTTTAATAATTCGGATAACACATGGGAGCGGAAAACACTGTACAGGTCCTACTAGAGTAATCGATACCTGCATCTACCGTATGGCTCAAATCCCCTCTGATCCTTCCCTCCGGCTTTTGTAGAACGCTTATCTGTCGGCCAGGAATGTAAACAACAACATTGAATATCTGAAGGTGGAGTTCTCGTTGAACAATAGTCCTGATGGCTAAATCTTACTGAAGAGCTGACACGCACTAATGAACACATACACACACGCATATACGCACAAATACACAAACGCACATATATATTTACATATTATTCAAAATCTTAGAAGGAGAAAATGTTTGGCAGTACTGGTTTTGACACATATATTATACCATTTGGATCGGTAGAGCGTCAGCCACCATGCTTAGCTGCATAGAGTTATGGCCCTTTACTTTATAAATTCAAATTCCGCCGAGGTTAACATTGTATTTCATCCTTACGGGGTCGATAAAATAAAGTACCAGTCACGCACTGGGGGTCGATTTGATCGATTTTCCCCTCCCACCAAATTGCTGGGCTTGTGCCTATATAAGAAACCATTATTTGTACCAAAAAGGCGGTGGATTGGCAGTATCGGTAGAGGGTCGGACGCCATGCTTTCCAGCATAGTTACGTCCCTTTACGATCTGAGTTCAAATCCCGCCGAGGTTGACTTTGCCTTTCATCCTTACGGGGTCGATAAAATAAAGTACCAGTAATGCACTGGGTAATTGCTGGCCTTGTGCCTAAAGTAGAAACAATTATTTGTACCAAAAAGGTGGTGGAATATCAGTGATCAGTATTGGTAGATCGTCGGACAACAATGTTTTTGTAGCTTATCGTTATGTTGAGGTAAGCTTTGCTTTCCATCCTTACGGGATTGATAATATAAAGTACCAGCAACATACTGGATTTGATTTAATCTACTGTCCCCTTCCATTTAAATTGCTGACATTGTGCTTCTATCGGAGACCATAATGAATTACGGAAAAACAATTATCATCATACTAGTTTTAGGGTTGTTTATAGCTTTATTTGATAACTGGCAGTCAATGCTTTGCTAATATATTCTTTGGTCGTCTCAATAATGTTTTCATTAGAGGATAATGAGTTCTTCATCTTGTATGTGTACGTGTTTGCTGACGTTCGTTGATCAATAAGAATATGAATGAGTAATTGGATGATATTTGGTTGTAAAGAACTTCTAGGATTTCTAGTATAATATAAGCGTATCATCAAGAGCATTTGCAGATGTAAGGTCCACTTCTCATTATCAACCCAGATAGTTAAATTCTGTCATTATTCGTTTCTATGTGAGTGTCAGTTGTACCACCTGTCTCTTTATTCAAAATCCCTAAGGAAGCACACATCGGACAATAATGTCAGATGTCAAATTCTTTCTCATAAACTTCCAAACAAGAACACATAACGCATGAATTAATATGAACAGACGTCGTACATGTTTGACGTTACTTGAATACGCTTTGAACGCAATTTAACCTGCTTTTATTTAATTGCTCCACGTGCGCTTATATGTAAACTTGAATAAAAGGATGATTCATTGAAACTCTCTTTCGGATAATGGCTAATTCGCTCCAACTTTTACAGGAACAAACATATTTCAAACTATGCGCTTCTCTTGGAAATGTGTTTAGAAAATATATCTATATTTCTGTACGATGAAAGAAATATCTCTTAAACACATGTTTCTCTCTCTCTCTCTCTCTATATATATATATATATATATATATATATATATATATATATATATATATATATATATGTATTATACGTGTGGTGTATAATACAGCAAGCAAACGACACGTTACATTGAAATAATAGGAAAAGCGTTCCAATATTTCGGACACTAGTTCTTCGTCGGTAGATAGAGTTAAAAAGAGAAGATAAATAGAAAGATAAAGAGTGAGAAATGGGGGGGGGGGGAGAATAAAACGCACACGTATCCAGTCGGGGTGGTCTCGAGAGAGAAAGAGAGAGAGGTGATGTCGATACAGTCGTCGATATAACGACAGTATAGCTCATGGGTAGGTACAGTGTACTGGGAGATGATCTAGGCCTCGATGTAGTGAACGAACAAGTTGGCATAATTCGGGCCCATTCTGGTTCACATGGATACCCAAGAGACATGCTGGTAAACCTCTCCTGAAAAGGAAATCCCGTTAAGAGTGAGAACAAGGTCAGCGAGACGAAGAAAAGTGCAAGTGCTAGGATGTAAGGTGTCGGCCCACAAAGTGTCGGAGGGCGTTATTTTTAGGGATGAACAAACAAACTAGTGACAAGTAAATAAACACATAAATATATATATATAAATACACACACGCGGATGTAACGCATGCGTAAACCAAGCACACAGTACGCAACTCACAAAAACAAGATCGTGTAGGACAGAAAAAAGGAGAGACACAAAATAAAAACCCAATCACGGAGGAGGTCACAGAATGTGTAATGAAAGATCGTTGACAATATATAAACAACCCTCCGGTTATCGAACCAACCAACCGGAAATTTATAATAAATTCAAGTGAAAACCGACAAGTTTTTTATAGGCAGCACGACCATCCCAATGTATAACAATATATCTCTATTTCAACACACGTTTTCCAATCTTGGAAAACAAATATATACACAGACATGTATATAATGTGAAATTATTCCATTTGTATTCCCACTTCAGGAGCAACTTCCTTTCAAAGTATTTTCCCATTATGTGCCCTTTTGGCTGTATTACATTACAGACAAGCAAGCAAGCAATCAGACTTTTAGTAATATATATATATATATATAGATACCATCGATGTTAATATTGCCCTTCGTCTCTTTGAGTTTATTCAAATACCAATCCAGTTTTGAGGTTGGATTACTGTTTCTTCTTCTTTCTAATTTTCTCTAAAAAGAATCGATTCTGTTCAAAACTTGGGTAGGATGACATCCAATAGATTTTAAATGCCAAATATACGCCGTATCCCATGACAACAGTCCTACAACTCCATCAGAACACTTTAAGGTTCGATGAAGAATGGGAGTGGAATATTAGTAATTTGTAAGGTATTAAAGTTATAATTGTCTGTTAAAAACTTATTTTAGTTCCAGGCAGCTCTATCTAGTTTTATGTGATAAGTTTCTATATCAGCTTTGATTTATCAATATTCTCTTTTATATTTTGAATTTATAACATAGTTCTTATCTTATGCATATGTGAATACATTTAGAAACACAGACATACTGAAGGAAAACTTGTTTGAAAATCACACACACACACATACACACATACACATGCACGCACATATATATATGTGTGTGTACACACACGCATATATATATATATATATATATATATATATATATACCTATACATATATATATATATATATATATATATATATGTATATATATACATATGTATATATATATATATATGCATATGTATCTATATATATATATATATATATACATATATATATATATATATATATATATATATATATATATATATATATATATATATATATATATACATATATATATATATATATATATACATATATATATATATATATATATATATATATACATATGTATATATATATATACATATATATATATATATATATATATATACATATGTATATATATATATTTATATATATATATACATATGTATATATATATATATATATATATATATATATATATATATATATATATATATATATATACATACATATGTATATATATATATATATATATATGTATATATATATATATATATATATATATATATATATATATATACATACATATGTATATATATATATATATATATATGTATATATATACATATGTATATATATATATATGCATATGTATCTATATATGTATATATATATATATGCATATGTATCTATATATATATATATATATATATGCATATGTATCTATATATATATATATATACATATGTATATATATATATATATATATATATATATACATATGTATATATATATATTTATATATATATACATATGTATATATATATATATATATATATATATACATATGTATATATATATACATATGTATATATATATACATATTTTTCTTTACACTTATTTGCTTTTCTTCACTCTCAGTATTTTTTCTTTCCTATTTCTACCCCCCATTGTTCTACCTACCGTTCCGACTTCCTCCCCCTCCCCCTCCCCTGTATCTTCTTTGACCTCATGCCCAGCTGTAGCTGGCACTACCAACGCTTGATTGGGTCTACTCCACCCCCTCCCCTCTTTCTCCTACTGGCAGGTTTAGCCACCATCTCCCCTACTAATTTGCAACCACAGAATTACTACTGATTTTTGACAATCACTTTGACCATATATGGAATTACCCCTTGAGAAGATCGGCTATTTAAATACCAGGATAAATTTTCATTTAGTCCAGAATTAGCCGTCGAAACGGCTTGAGCTCAGCTGTCGGGGTCTTACTGGTTCCTATATATATATATATATATATATATACATACATATATATATACACATGTATGTGTATATATATATATACATATATGTGCATATATATATATATATATATATATATATATATATATATATATGTATGTATATAGAAAGAGAGGGAGGGAGAGATAGATAGATAGATGGGATAGAGTAGTGCGTGTAAGAGCGAGATCGATTGATTGATAGAATGATTGATGGATTAAATGATAATATATATTGTGGATGCATAATTGTATATACATGCATCCTATTGATTTTTCTGCAATGCCCAAAGCTTTGAATTTGATGATTTATTTATTTTAAGATATTACAAAGATAGAGAAGAATTGTTAAAAAATTATCAATATTCTTTTAAAGACATTTGTAAAACGAAATGATTTACATGAAATGATTTGCTTACCAATAAAAATAAAACTATAACCTTTACTGAAATTAACCCCCAGGTTCTCAATCAAAACATTTTTGAATATTGCGCTCATAAAAATACAGCTATTTACCAAAGTATTGATAGTTTAGAGTCTAAAATTTAGACTATAATTAGTAAACACAGATATACTTCAAAGAATTATGATAAGATAGTAAATCACACGCTTTCAAAGACCATATAGATACAATGCCTCGAAAGAACTAGTTTATTTCACGATGAATAGAAGACTTCCTCGTAATGATTTCATTATTTTTATATACAAGGGACGGCTAAAAATGTCATAGGCTGACCAATATACTCTCTTGGAATAACCAAATGTGGTTTATTTTCCCACATAGTCCCTAGAAAGAAATAATGCAGTTATTAATAAGAAGAGTTGAAATTAATGCAGGTAAGTTTTCACGGCTCTAGCATCAGTCACTCTTTCATAGACAACCTATGAACTTTTCAGCCGATTCTCGTATTATAAAAATTCAAATGCTGGGAGATAACCGTGCTATTTCTAGTCATTGTTCTTACATACACAACAATCCTCCAAAAGGGGTTATCGGAAACTAACTTGAAATATATCTTATTTCCCGGCGCCGAAGACGCTTCGTCCTCGAGGACGCAGCCAAATTTTGACAACCAAAAAAACAACCTTTGGCCTCCAGGACGCATGGTAGATTTTTGAGACTCAATTGAGAAAAAAAGTAGCGTCTTCGACGCCGGAAAATACGGTTGTTTATATATTATTGTGTGTAATATAGTTAGAAAATTAATACACCCACACATACAAAAACCAAGAACACACCGGAAACTATTTTTGTAAGCATAACCTATATGTATAGGGATGGACTGATTAAGTTAACGACATATTGGACTAATAGCTCATAGGAGATCAGACGCAGTTTAATCTACTAATGGTGTTCTTCTTTCTGTTTAATTTGCGAGGGCACCTAATGCTAACTGAACTATGGCATATAGCGTCTTATTGACTAGAATAGGATTGAAATTATCTCAGTATCGTGCCAAAAATATTTTCTGATTGAGATACAAAGCCAACAATTTTTGTGGGGAGGAAAAGGTCGATTAAATCGACGCCAGTCAGCTACTGTTACTTTATTTCATTGACCACGTAAGAATGAAAACCAAATATAACCTCGGCAGGATTTGAACCCAGAACCTGGAAAGTCGTAACTAAATACTGCATACCATTTTATCCAACGCTCTACGATATTTCCAATCCACACCCCATAAAAGCTTGTGTTATCTATCAAGTGGTAACTCTGCTCTGTCATGTAATATGAATAAAATTGGAACATTTAGTAGGGTAGAGTTTGTTCAGTAAAGCATTTCATATTTTTCTTTATGTCTTATACGTAATTTTGCCTAAATTTTATATATACTCGACACTCCCTTATGTCTTATCAAATCATGGAATTGCGGCTGAAATGGCTCCTCTCAGAGTTGCATAATCAAGCAGTTGATCATGTATGTAATTCATCGTTCTCCCCATATCCAATGTACTCCAATAGAAAGAAAATCTATGTGCAGGACAGCTTAGCAATAATACCATTGCTTTCCGTCAGAACACAAAACGCCATATTAATTACCGCAAAGTATCACTTCCGACGGTCTAAGAGAACAAGAAATATACCAGCTTGCACTTGAAGTGATGGTAATTGTTTCCTATTAGATTTACTGTCAGTTACAAGCCAATACTTATTCCAGCTTACTCTATCTGATATACTGATAATACATATATATGTGTGTGTGTGTGTTTATGTATGTTTATGTGTGTTTATGTGTATATATATGGTGTCTGTATATATATGTGTGTGCATTCTCTCCCGATTCCAGGAAATCGTATTGAGAGACTCCAAACATCTGTACCATAAAAATAGCTTTATAGTGCATGCATCCATGTATGTGCGTATGCTTGTATGTTTGGGTGTGTGTATGCATGTGAAGGCGTGTGGCTGAGTGGTTAGAGAATTGGATTCGCAATCTTGAGGTTTTGAGTTCGATTCCTGGACCGGGCGATGCGTTATGTCCTTGGGCAAGACAGTTTATTTCACGTTGCTCCTTCTACCTGGAGTTGCGACTGATAGATAGTATTAGCAACTGGAAAGACCGACGAAAACATTGTTTCCTCGGTCCGATTTTACGAAGGTCGATCGATCCATCATTTTTTTATGCATATGTCTGTGTTTTTGTGTGTATGGCCGTGTGTATATGTGTATATATATATCACAGATTTTCTTCTACGTTTTGGTTCACTCGTCTGAAGGTAATGTAAGGGTTAACGGTATAGGAATGTCTATTTATGAAACATGCATGAACGTAATACGTACGTATAATTGATACAGATGGAACTATCAATCTGATAGTTGTAATCATTTAAAAATGAAAGTTGAGTAACTGTAGACGATCGTAACACCATGATAGATCATAATTGGTGACGACCTATTGAACTCATCTGACCTTGTAATCTGTAGAAAATATACTATGCATTGCTTTGTAATTAATTCTCTACTCGATGTAAACGGGAATCCTTGTCTAATGCCATATCATGTAGTATTAGCTACTCTATGTGGACTTCGTTGATAATCATTACTTTTAGATTTGAGAATAAACTGCTCATGTGAATGTGTAAAAGAAATGTTTAATCTAATGCGGTAACTGCAAGTCCACTTTCTGTAATATACAAACCGAATTTGAGAAACGCCGAATATAATTGAATGTCATTCACTAAAGTTATGTCACGTGTCGTGCCTTGAGGATTTCATGCGAGGAAATTATCCCTTGTCATCCTCCGGGGAAACGCTTTCTCCATTCTGTCCGCCGGGGCTGTGGGGAGGCCACCAATATGATTGACTGACTTGTCATTTTACCAGTCATCATCCCGCCGAGGTTAACTTTGCCATTCATCCTTCCGGGGGCGATAAAATAAAGTACCAGTAATGCACTGGGTAATTGCTGGCCTTGTGCCAAAAGTAGAAACAATCATTACTTGTGTTTGCATCTGATAGGGCGGTGGATTGGCAGAATCGGTAGAGCGTCA
This sequence comes from Eledone cirrhosa, assembly GCA_964016885.1. Lineage (NCBI taxonomy): Eukaryota > Metazoa > Mollusca > Cephalopoda > Octopoda > Eledonidae > Eledone > Eledone cirrhosa. The sequence continues at coordinate 269,686,929 of OZ024740.1, read as the reverse complement.
GACAACATGCTTTGTGACATAGAGTTACGGCCCTTTATGCTCTATGTTCATATCGCGCTGAGGTTAGCTTGAACTTTCATCCTAGGGGTAGATAAATTCAAGTAACCATTGAGGTCGTTTTCCCCTCCCTAAAACTATAGGTCTTGTGCCTAACTCAGAAACCATTACTTGTGTTTGATTCTGTGTTTCTTTGCATAAAAGGTTTCGAATAGGCTTAGAATCATATTTGTAAACGGAAACTTATATCGCTCCTAATTAGACTTTCACGGCGTTTATTATCAAAAAGTTCATATAAACGATCACTGAAGTTTTGCTAATTTGTTTTCACCGTCATTATGTTTGTTTGTGTGTATGTGTGTGTGCGTTATGTGTGTGTGTGTGTGTGTAATATTTGCCAATCGGCGTAGAAATTATTAACAACTAATCGTCTTTGATAAAACTATCCCTAACACATTTTAGTGCCTTCATGATTAAACATAATTTAGGCTCTGTTTGGACTGTTGGTTCTAGAACTCGTAACAGGTTTGCCTTAACGCTTCCAATTAAATAATTCTTTGCTATTTTGATACAAGCGTATGACATTATACCTGTTTTGTTATGCAACCACATATTACTAAATCAATTTATTTCTGTATCAAAGTGTAGAGTTACACTGTTCTAGAATCATTAGTAATTGTTTCTCAAAAATTTGCTCAAGACATAAAACATAAAATGGTTCAAGCAGAAAATTGTAGAAAACGTCCATCTATGTTATAGTTATTTATTCATATATTACTATTTTTTTCTTTTGGATAGAAAATATTGAACAAAGTAGTACGGTATAAGAAAATAGGTCTAATTAGAAGTGGTTTTAATTAGAACCTAATAAACCCAGCCTATCCAACATCAAATAACATTGTATAATTTACTGCATAGCATAGATAATTAGTATGCCGCAACCTAACTTTGCATGCACAATTGCTTCTGATTTAAACACAAGGATAACAATTTGGGGGGAGGAGAAGTCAATTAAATCGACCCCAGTGCGATACTGGTGCTTTATTTTATCGATCCCGTTATGATAAAAGGCAAATCTAACCTCGGCGTGATTTGAAATCAGAACATGAACTATATGTCGAAAATTGTGTTGTCCGACGCTCTACCGATACTGCAAATCCACTGCCTTACTTTACAAATATGATTATTTCTGATTTAAGCACAAGGCCAACAATTCTTGGGAAGGGGAAAGTCGATTGAATCGACTTCAGTACGTTATTGATAATATATTCACCCAGAAGGATGAAAGGCAAAGCTAACCTCAGCAGGATATGAACACAGCGTAAAGAGACGTAACTATATACCGTAAAGTATGTTGGCCGACTCTCTACTAATACTGCCAATCTTACTTTACACATATAACAAGAAGTATTCAGTAACAATTAAGTTATGTCGGCTTTAATCATAATAGTGTGGTAAAAGCCTGTAGAATACCATCAATATATATATATATATTTACAATATTAAGTGGTATCATTTACATAAATGTAATGTTCCATATATTGGTATTTCACTATGGTGTCCTGGGTATATCAATTGTCTGCCATAGTCGAGCAGTATTCTTCTGTCTAGGCTGCATTGTGTGAGATCTTCCTATGGGTAACAAGATGGCCGCCAATGGACATATTTACCTTACTAATTAGAGGGTGGTTTCAGGGGAAGTAACTCCTCGAGGGATTAGAAGTTGTGGGTAGTTTATAGTTAAGTGCTAATTTTTAAATTTTTTAATTGAGAGACAATGTAAGGGAGGTAACTTATAATTATCTAAGTTAGCTATAACTATTTAACTTATTAGCTACAAGTAAAACCCAGGACACCGTAGTGAAATACCAATACATGGAACATTACATTTATGTAACATTCTTTACTTATTTTAATTTATATTCCTTTTGAAGTTCCGATGAGCTGCTCTATTTTTACCTATGTTAATTATTTTCAACTGAACCAGATCAATAATGATCTATAATCATTTGATCTAGAAATATGATATGGAGTAGCGAAACAATTGTAAACGGACATTATTATTATTAATATTATTATTATTATTCTCTACATTCCTTACATCAAACTAAAATATGTTGACAATCTTTTAATAATGTCTTCCTTGTGAAATTTGTGGTCTTGTTTTGCTTAACTAATGAATATATATATATATATATATATATATATATATATATATATATATATATATATATATATATATATATATATATATATATATATATATATAAACATATTTAGTCGATGTTACTACAAATCAAATGTTCATCAACTTGCTTGGTAACTTGAAAAACAAGCAATATAAAACTAATAAAGAGGACGCTTCTAGTTAGGTAAGAACATTCTATTACTTTCTTGATATATTGGTGTCCATTTTCCTACTTGTTTTTCATGCACCAGATATCACATTTTAATCTTCCTCTCCACCAGACATCCTATCTAAACTACGCTATATGCATATTGTCACTTAACTATTTATTTGTTTATTCAGGCTACTCAGCTAGCAAAACATGTGTTGTACCTGTAATTCGAAGGGCCAGACTTGTCACATTCTGTGCCACACAGAATTTCCCTAAGAACTACGTAAAGGGAACGTGTCTCTGTGGAATGCTCAGCCACTTACACGTTAATTTCACGAACAGGTTGTTCCGTTGATCTATCAACTGGAACTCTCGTCGTCGTAACTGACGGAGTGCCACTACTACCTTTTATTCAGAACCTCCTTATCAGTTTGTTGAGGTGGCGGTTGTTACATTCCCACAGAATGTCTTAATATTCTAACTGAACATTCTTTAATGTTATCCTCTTTGTAAGACCGAAATCACATTAAATATAACATCTGAGAGGCAATTTCAATGGCCAATTCTGTTAATAATAATAAATACAATATATAAATGTGGGTCTCGTATCTGTAATAAATTCCTACCTCACAGTTGTCTTTTCTCTTCCGACACTCACACATACTCCCTATATACAAATATTTTCTTCCCTCTCCCCATCGTTCTGTTTACCATCTTACCCCACGGCCACACCAAATTCATCAAATTGGTTAACATAACCAAAGAAAAGGAGCAATTCGTTGTTGCACATCTTGTTAGAAATAGCAGACACAATGTCCTCATACAATAATCTATACCATTGTTTCTTGCTATCAAGTAGAATGAAAGTTGTTAATTGTCAAGTTGTTTCATTGGTTAAACCGAATAAAAAGGGAAAGCTTCAGCCATCAGGCACATCATTATTCTCACTATAAAGGCTGGAGACATTATGTGATGGGCAGGGTGATCCACTGGCACCTATGCAAAGTAAACAATTTACCACATTCTGAGAAGTGGTATGAGCATAAGCCAGAGTCGGTGATGGAAAACGATCAGGTGAAAGTGCTGTTGGATTTTAGGATACAGACGGACAAGAAACTGGAACACAATAGACCTGACCTGGTGGTTTTGGACAAGGAAAAAAGATCGTGCCTGATTGTGGATGTGGCCTGCCCATTCGACACGTGAGTGCAAGAGAAGGAGAGAGAGAAATTTAACCGATACCAGGACTTAAAGTGGGAGGTAAAAAGGATTTGGAACTGCCATGAAGTCAAAGTGTTCCCGATTGTCATAGGCGCATTAGGGACTATCTCAAAGAGTTTCCAAGGATGGTTAAATAAATTTGGTCCAGCCCCGCTTTTTGAAACACTTCAAAAGGCATACGTGCTGGGAACAGCAAGAACCCTCCGATACGTCCTGAATATCTGAGGCTGCAGGTAGTGGCTTGATATTCATTTCAACAAACTTTCCAGTTAAATAAAATCAATGTCTGAGACTCAAAGGATAATAATATTAATAATAGTAATAATAATAAATCTGAGTTTCAGAAAATCCCATTAAGGGTGAAAGCAGCGATTCTTTGCTTAAACTTTAATCTGTTATTTTAATATATATATATATATATATATATATATATATATATATATATATATATATATACAAGAAAAAGTATGACCCCGACGGCAGAGCTCAAGCCGTTTCGACGGCTATTTCAGGACTAAATTAGAATTTTTAGCCTGGTGAATAAATAGCCGAACTTGTCAAGGGGGTACTTCCTTATATGGGAAGATTGTAGTTGACAAGAGGATTGGTTAAAATTTGTTGTAAACACAAATAAGTCTATCATGGCATTTGGTGGGGGTAGAGATGGATGAACTTGCCTGTAGAACAATAAGGGAGTGAGTGGAGCCGTCAAGCGTTGAATGTGATATGTATACAGCAGATTCTAAGGATAGTGTATGAAGTGGAGGAGCGAGGTTATAGAATAGGTAAATCGAATGAGAGTAGGAGACAATAAAAGATAATAGAAAGAAATAAAAAATATATATAAAATTAGATAGTGAGAAATGAATAAACGTAGAGTGCTTTTCCTACTAATACATCACGGCTAATTAAACGGAAAGACCAGTTCTATCCATTGTGAACCACACAACGTAAATGAATGCACACACACACACGCACACAGACTCACACGCGCGCGCAGCGCGCGCACGCACACACAAACACAAACACACGCGCCCACGCACACACACTCACCCACACACACATATATATTCGCCATTTTTTTAAACGGGTAAATTCTTAGAATTTAATATGTGGGCAGGTTTTCTTCAAGTTTTACATTTATTGTAGTCTGTATTTTCAGTGACATTTATTTTTGAATTTTTTATGGGTTTTTTTCGGCTCCGATGAGGAGACCACATCAAACTTTTCTTTTCATTATCATTTACTAATTTTATAATCGATAATTATCTCTGTATGTGCAGAATACTGATATGGTTTCCGAAACAATTGTCAACCATGGGGTTGTTTTGTCCAACAGTTAATTTATACATATATAAATGTGTATATATATATATATATATATGTGTGTGTGTGTGTGTGTGTGTATGTGTGTGTGTGTTTGTGTGTGTGTGTGTGCTTGTGTGTGTATATAAATATATATATTTATTGGTGTGTGTATATATATATGTGTGTGTTTATACGTCTGTGTGTATGTGTGTGTATGTGTGTGTATGTGTGGGTGTGGGAGTGTGTGTGAGTGTATGTATATATACTTCGGTTTTGAATTTGTATTGCAGGATTTCTTATCTGAAAACGTGTGTTGAAACAGATATTCTTATACTTTGGGAGGCTCATGCTCCCAATAAAAACACAAGCACGTGTTGGGTCTCACTTTAATTTATTATAAATTCGCGGTTGGTTGGTTCCATAACCGAATGTTTATTTATATATTGTCAAAGATCTTTCATCACATTCTAAAAATACAGGATAGAGAATTGTATTTTTCCTCGAGATTATACGGTAATCATTCAACTAAAACAGTATTGCTAGAAATCAAATCGGCAAAGAATATATATATGTATATTATATATATATATATATATATATATATAATACAATATGTTGAAAAGGTAACACACTAGAGAGAGATACAGTGCGCTATCAATAAAACAGGGAAAAACCACCAGTGCATGGAATCTATAACCTATGAAAGGCAGACTATAGACACGATAATTAAATATATAAATTAAAGCGTAAATAAATACCTCTATAACTATAAAACACACGTACAAATCCAAAGAGATCTGTTTCGCCAGTAAGTTGTTGACAGAAATGGAATTAAACCGGTTCTTCAGCGTGTGTAAGGCTATACATTCCATTCAACACTAAGAGAATTTTAAAATGCCTGTCCAGCTACACGTGGGAGAGAGAAGTCACAGTGTGTTTAAGGGCGGTGAACCAGTGGCCTCTGAGGGACGAGCTGCTAGAAAGGGCAGCCCAAAACCACTCAGAGAAGTGTGCTCAACCAAACAGAGAGACAGGAAAGACTGTTATAAGGAGCGAAATATCACGATAAATTAACGGAGCCATAGACTCTCGCCATTCCCTGTAAATAATGTGCTCAAATGAGAGGAAATCCTGAGCTCTTTAAAATACAATATGTTGAAAAGGTAACACACTAGAGAGAGATACAGTGCGCTTTCAATAAAACAGGATTGTTCCCTGTTTTATTTATAGCGCACTGTATCTCTCTCTAGTGTGTTACCTTTTCAACATATTGTATCTTAAAGAGCTCAGGATATCCTCTCCTTTGAACACATTATTTACAGGGAATGGCGAAAGTATATGGCTCCGTTAATTTATCGTGGTATATATATATGAAAGTTTTCATGAAATAGTCTTTTAAGACTATACAGAGCATTTGATGTTATTCCAAATTGAAGAATAAGTGTTTTAAACTTTATTTTATCATGAGTTAAAGGTCTATTGATTTTTCCCTGGATTTCACTAAATTCTGTGGATGAATTTATATCCTGATTCTCTTTTGAGATGAGTTTGAATTATTTTTCCTAAATCCTACGTTAACTACTTTTCCCATCTTGACGTTATAGTCACATATATGTTATAGAATGCTGTTAGCTTCTCGCTAAAACAATCTCTATACCTCTCATTTATATATATATATATATATATATATATATATATATATATATATATATATATATATATAAAACCGTATTTCTTTGGACACACGAAATATTTATACATACTGTATAAAGCTATGCTTGAAGCGAAATCCTATTTCTTCACACATATATATATTCTTTGCCGATTTGATTTCTATCAATACTATTTTAGTTGAAAGATTACCGTATAATCTCTAGGAAAAATACAATTATCTATCCTGTGTTTTTTAAATATGATATAAACAAACATCTTAATTTTTTTTATATACTACTATAAAATATTCTGAATATCTGACTACTATGAATACTATTCTAATTGACTTCAAATCAAATAATCTCTAAGAAAATACAATTCTTTGTCATGCAGTTTCTAAATAATGTACATATACGTTTTCTTTAAAGAGACAATGCTATAAAGGTTAGGTACAGAGCAGTATGCTCATATCATTTTCAAACATCTGCTTGCAAGATATATTCTTTACGAGTACAATCAATTCATTTCGAAAAAGAGATAAAAAGAAAAAGGATGCTGAGAAAATAGGAAAAGCAGATGCGTGGGAAAATCCGTTGAATGTATGTACTTATACAAAATTGTACATATTTATGTGATTGATCGCCACTGGTTCTTGCCAATATCAGCAGTAGATTTATAGAGACTGAACACAGGTGGACTGTTTTACGATAAGGACATTCTCAGCAGGTATTACACGTTAAACATAATCGATCTTTGTAACAGTCGTTTGAAAGATATTATTACTTAAAAGTGACGAACACAGAGTTGAAATTGGTGTCACATTATCTTGCTACGGAACTTTACATTTTTTAGCTTCATTGCAGATAATGAAAAATCCCCATTCATTCCTTTTCTCTTTCCTAGTCTCTTTTTCTCTTTCTCTTGAATCCCTTCTCTCCTCTCTCTCTCTCTCTCTCTCTCTCTCTCTCTCTCTCTCTCTCTCTCTCTCTCTCTCTCTCTCTCTCTCTCTCTCTCTCTCTTCTTTCACTCTTTCCGTTACAAATTCTCTTTGCAGCAATCCTTCTCTAATCTTATCCATCTCACTTGTTCTTTCCCTCTCTCTCTCTGCCTCTCTCTCTCTCTCCCTCTCTCTCGCTCTCGTTCTCTCTCTCTCTCTCTCTCTCTCTCTCTCTCTCTCTCTCTCTCTCTCTCTCTCTCTCTCTCTCTCTCTCTCTCTCTCTCACACACACACACACACACCATCTGCTCACTTTCTTTGTGTTTACCTAACCTTCCCTTTTACTTTCTTATACTTATATTTGTGTGTCTACATAATTTTCATCTTACACTCTACCGTTTTCTATTCTTTACCCATCTCTATCTGTCTTCTTTTCCCTTTATGTCCCTCTCTTATTCTCTCTCTCTCCCCCTCTCTCTCTCTCTCTCTCTCTCTCTCTCTCTCTCTCTCTCTCTCCTTCGGTCGTTTTCTCATTACCGCTTTCGTTTCCTTGTTTTATTTGCTCAGGTGTTGAACTTCTCAGTATGCAGTATGTTAATCAGAATAGTCCAGTGTCACCAACTAGTAAATCAATTATTCTTTAAGTGTGTCTCTTGTTCGATAGTAATTCATCTATTCTAGTTTAATATCTTGCATTTGTTTTACAAAGCATTTTCACCGTTTAGTCTAACAGAGCTAAGTTTCTGATTGAAAATATATCATATATATAAAAATAAAAGAATTCAATTCTCTTGCCACTAAAAGAGTCTTCTAGAGGCAAATATAATTACTACTGTAAAACTCAAATGAAACTGATGTTCTTCATTTAGTTAGGAATTTGGAAGCCACTGATGGTTCCAATTTCATAGAGTAAATCAAAGAAAGATAGATTGCAGTTGGCGTATGTTTATTCATCGATACTCATGGGAAGCATCGATAATGATTTACTTGACAAGTGGTTCGGTTAAATGAAACATAGTCTACTATACAAAGCATTGATTCGCACATCGGTAAACTCTGAATACTTCTCGTATATATGGACATGCAATCAGGCTGCGAAAATATTAGTTAAGTTTTAGTTTTCGCTGAGTACACAATGTAGTATTGATAAATTGAACATGTGGTTGTCTGAAACTAAATCGAATGTGACATTTACGGTATTTCCTAACAGAATTGTATATATAAATACTATGTCCAAAAATATACAGCGGCATATTCGTATATAAGCATTCAAAACCTGCAGTAAGGATTCGTATGCAAATTTATCTGACAATCACAATATTCCAATCTGATCACACACGCATGCATGCACATACCCATACACATGCAAGAACATACGCAGATACACAAATACTCGATGGCATAATACATAATAACACACACACACACACACTCATATATATATATATATATATATATATATAAATGTGTGTGTGTGTGTGTAAGTGTCCATTTATTACAGTCCTTTGTGCACTACACTCAGTTTTATCGATCTTAACGTACTAGCGGTTGACTGATGAGATGGGACTGTTTGTATTCGTTCATTTTCCTATGGTCACCCATAGATTTTATTCATCTCTCTCTCTCTACTCCCCCCCCCCCCCCACCACCACCACTCTCTCTCTATAGATAAAAGAAAATGAGGGTTTTTTTTAATGAAAAATAAAAAACGAGATGTCCTACTCGAGTGAAAGTATAATGAAAAGAAATCGAAGATGCAACTGGAATCTTTTAAAGAATATTTATTTTGTTCCTTTACCGGTTTCATAGTTCTTATGCTTTTCAAAAGTAGAATTGATATAGAAAGGTTTGTGGTTTTTCTCGTGTCTGGTTGGTGTTCGAATGTTACTTATGTCTTATGTGGAAAAAAGTGGCGACCCACTTTTTAAGTGAAAATGACAATAAAGAACCCTCAACTGGCATGAAAGTTGATGTGCTTATTCACGTGACTGTCATCAACCAACCAAATTTCAATTATATATGAAAAAAAACAATTTTAGCCACTTTTGTTAAAGTCAAATACAATAAGAACTTTTTAACGCGAACTGGCGTGAAATGTATTACACTTATTCACGTGACAGTCATCAACCAACCAAATTACTTTTTTTTAATAACCAAGTAATTCGAGCCACTTCTTTTCCACATAAAACAGAAGTAACATTCCAACACCAACCAAATGCGAGAAAAACCCCAAATCCTCGATCACAATTCTACTTTTGAAAAGCATACGAACTGTGAAACCGGTAAAGGAAACATAAACTTTAAAAGACTCCAGTTGCATTTTTGATTTCTTTTCCTTATATATATATATATATATATATATATATATATATATATATATATATATATATAGTGAAAAAGTGAAGAATAACATGGTCAATTGTACAAAATGGGTTTTATTTACAGTATTGTTTCATTGTTTAGGATGTCTAAAGATCACTCAATCTTAAATACAGTGTATGCCTGCATAGGAATTCCCGGGAACTCGCCACCTAACTAAGGAAACCTCTTGTTAAGTCAAACAATACCATACGTTAAAACTATCTATAGTACAGAGTACTAACAACCTCTAACTGGAATACCTATAACGATAATTTGTTATCCCATATATATAACGAAAGATTAATATGGTTCATTGATTACTCAATGAATATAGTTTTATAAATTCCTAAATTTATAAATTTATTATAATAAATTGAGGTGAAAGCAACTGGTGCGTGTGTTTCTTATTGGCAACATGACCCTCCCAAAGTATAACAATATATATATATATACATATATATATATTAAGACAGGGTGGAAGAAAAAATGGCTTCACTTGTGCTTTCAACAAATTTATTTTCTTCACAAAATCCAAAAATAATTTTTTTCCGGATTAGAAAAAGTTTTTTTCTTAGAAAAAATTATTTTATAAATTAAGTTGTTGGTTGTTGGTTAGGTCTTAAGAGTTCTTGGTTAACGTAGGAGGTATTGTTTCGTTTTTAGAACGACCTTTCACGCTGAGGTGCGCTTGTCATATATATATATATACTATATATATATATATAATATATATATATATATATACATATATATATATACACATATATATATAATAGGTTTAAAACGGAGTTGTAGCCGCAGTATAACAGATACCTAGCGAATTGTTTGAGGCAGTCACAAAGTTAATAAATTGTGATACCAAGAATAAGAAGACCAAATGCATGTGGCCATAGTTAATACCACAACAACAATGAATACAAACAGGTCGAAGACTAACCTGGACCATCTCGAATAGACAAGAATCGATAAAAATCGACAGTGATTGATAATGACCAGTGTCAGAAACAGTTGGCTGTCGATAGATCATGAGCTCGATTACTCAAACATAAACATCCCAACACCAACCAGCAGAAATTTTACCAAAATACAATTAGAGTGAATGAAAAATCTTGTGTGGAGACTGAGATGGAAGGCATTACTATTCGACAAAGCGGTAGCAACCTATCCTACTGACCATTTTGATATACATCCATGCACATTTCTTCCTAGTGTTAGAGACATATCCCCCTTCAAAGGGGGCTTACACATAATTCATAATATTATGCTCCATAAATACTATAACCAGGTCCAAACAAAACCTTCGCATGGCATTAATAAGATTAAATCTTTTAGAAATATTTTCATCTTCCCTGATAAAACTCATAACTAATTCGAAGTAGATAAATGTAAATAAAATTTGTTTCTACTTTTGGCACAAGGCCAGCAATTACCCAGTCGATTACTGGTACTTTATTTTATCGACCCCATAAGTATGAAAGGCAAAGTTAACCTCGGCGGGATTTGAACTCAGAATGGCAAGGGCCGTAACTCTATACGTCAAAGCATGGCGTCCGACCCTCTACAGATACTGCCAATTCACCGCCCCTTAGATAAATGTAAATATAATTGTTTCTACGTTAGGCACAAGGCACAAGGCACAAGGCCAGCAATTAACAGTTCTAATTGTAGACTAACTAGCCTCGTTACAACTGAAATAGGACTAGCTAGTAAGAAGGTATTAAGAGCAAGAAATATAAGTACCAATAATAACACCAACCTTCTTCAGGGATAGCTTGGTTCCATAATAATTCAGCGCAAAATAAATCCACATTATGCTTCCAATGTATCAATGGGTTGTATGATAGTGCAGACTTGTGCAATTTGGATTATAAATAATGGAATGTATGTATAGTATATTTGGCAATATACCGTATGTTTAATTAAACACATTTAGAAGACCATACGCTATCAGTTTTAAAGTAGTGAATATGTCACTTACTTATTTTCGGTGAAAGAAGGGAGAGAGGCTGACAGTCAGTTTCCCGCTGGTTGGCGTTCATCAGAACCACGCACACACCATTGCTCTAGTGCAGCGGTGTTTTGTCAGTTACCCATAACTGTAATGGCCATTCCCTAGATAATTCCCATGAACAATTAAATGAAGTATCCTAGACAAGTCAGGCCTTTTTATTAAAGTAACTAACATTTATTCACTTTGCCTAAATGAAAATATCGTATATTACAGGGTTTGAAATCCTCCAATAATTGTCTGAATACAGCATGAAAGTATACAGGCCAAGATATACAGAAACACTACAAATTTCCACCTGGCTTAATATGCTAACCCTGTCTCTTGCCTATGCAAATATCACCATGTACCTTGATATGGTTTAAATACGATAATCTATATAAATAATATACACATACATATATACATACGCACAAATACACAACACATACACCTTTAACATTAGTCATGAACTTACACCTTAATAAAAAAAAAACGCTTTCGCTACAATAAACTATATACACAAATACACACACACACATACACACAATATACACACAACATACACACTTAAACGATTATAATCACATTCAATAATTATGAATATACAGACACACAAGTTATTTCCCCTGAATGACAAGAACACCTACTTTATAACCCCCTTTGTTCTCATTAGATCTCATATAAAGTGAGGTCGACTATCTTATTTTCTTTCCTGTGTGATAAGCAATGACTAGCATGGATCATATCGCTAAGACCTAATTATTGGTATGCTTTGAAACCTTAGGTAGCATGCAGCAGTTTTGTGTAGCATTTGGATTGGCAGTATCGGTGGAGGGTCGGACGCCATGATTTCCAGCATAGTTACGTCCCTTTACGATCTGAGTTCAAATCCCGCCGAGGTTGACTTTGCCTTTCATCCCTACGGGGTCGATAAAATAAAGTACCGGTAATGCACTGGGTAATTGCTGGCCTTGTGTCTAAAGTAGAAACAATTAATTATATTTTAGCTCACTAAATAACAGAGCACCTTTTTCCTTTATCAATTATACGGAAACCCATGATACTACACACACATACACACGCACACGCACACATACATACATACATACATACATACATACATACATACATACATACATACATACATACATACATACATACATACATGGTGGCTGCCAACTCGTTTTCGAGTACGGCCACTACTTTATATCCATGTAGGCGAACACCTACCGATGCGCTGAACAAGTGTGACTTTTTAGTTCAGCCAGCGACTTGAAAACTCTGGTACAAACACTACACTTGTGACAATTATTGACACACAGTGCTGGGCCCATGGTACCATGTGATGACAAGTGCAGAGAGATCTCCAGATACAAAGCAATGCCTGTGCCGTGAAGCTTTTATAGTGAGCAAAGGCACTGCACAAAGCCAGTCCCACTCTCTTAACCAAGATGATATTTACCAAAAAGAAGAACAAGTCAACATCATTGGATACCATCAGGGTTGCAGGTGTTATATCATAGTTTTCCTTCTCCTAGAATTCTGCTTTGACAAAGGCTAAGGCGTCATCTCTCCCGGTGAATTTGGATGGCCATTGACTCTTAAGAGCTCCTTTGCCTTTTTGCCCTTTGACAGGTTTTGTTTTTAGTCCTGCAGGATGTCCAAAGTCACCCTCCACACCAAGAAACTTTGGTTGGGTTGCCAGTTTAGTCGCCAACGACCCGACCACGAGACAGGTTGTACTGGGATACATGTTACCAGTAGCACCAACTGGTGACCTGACATACATACATACATGCGGGCTGCCAACTCGTTTTCGAGTACGGCCACTACTTCATATCCATGTAGAAGAACCCCTACTGATGCGCTGAACGAGTGTGACATTTTAGTCCAACCAGCGACTTGAAAAATCTGGTACAAACACTGCACTTGTGACAATTATTGACACATAGTGCCAGGCCCATGGTACAATGTGACGACAAGTGCAGAGAGATCTCCAGATATAAAGCAATGCCTGTGCCGTGAAGCTTTTATAGTGAGCAAAGGCAGTGCACAAAGCCAGTCCCACTCTCTTATCTAAGATGATATTTACCAAAATGAAGAACAAGTCAACATCATTGGATACCATCAGGTTTGCAGGTGTTATATAGAGTTTTCCTTCTCCTAGAATTCTGCCTTGACAAAGGCTAAGGGGTCATCTATCCCGGTGATTTTGGATGGCCATTGACTCTTAAGAGCTCCTTTGCCCTTTGACAGGTTTTGTTTTTAGTCCTGCAGGATGTCCAAAGTCACCGTCCTACATACATACATACATACATACATGCATACATACATACATACATATATGTGTGTGTGTGTGATTGAGTGTGTGTATCTGCGTCTGTGGACGTATGTATATATATTTGTATAACATGTCATTAATACAAATTTTCGTTTCAACACAGTAATCGATATTTGTGTACGATAATATCAGCATACATCGCTTAGCTAAAAAAAGCTGTAACACGCATTTGAACATTTGAAAGATTTTATCAAGGACGAGACAATAAACGCTGAAGAAGTTCTCGTGCCAATTATGCCCGTTAGTGTAACGTTAAATAGTATTTGCTAAAGATTAGGAATTAAATAGAATTTGAGACCCTATCGCTTCTTACTCGCGATATTGTAAGCTATGAATTTTTCTCCGAATTATAACCGACTCGATGGCTTAAACAAACATTCGGAATTTAACATATTATGCGTATATGTTAATTCGAAAACGTATAATTGATGGCAGGCTGGTATTAAACATTATCTGGAAAACAGAGGTCATAAAATTAAGTCCTACAGACCCAATTATAAACGTTTTTGAGAATTTCAAATATCACATGGAGCCTGAAAAAGGTGACATCGACATAGAGGAATATTGGATAGAAAAATATATTATGACTGATTTAAGATCTGAAAGTCACCTCTGAGAAAGAGTACTAATTTTAGTCTCTTTTTCGTAGCGGTTCACCCAACTTTGTAAAAAGGTCGTGAGACAGGAACATTCTCAATGTGACAGGAAAATCAGCTAGACAAAAGGTTCTCCATCATGTTGCTGATCGTCCTGATTCGTACAGACGATTCAGATCTTTTTGATGGTCTTCCAAAGAGCATTGAAGAGATAACTATTTAGGATGTCTCACTGCCTGAGACATCCTAAATAGATGGCCAAAATTCTTATACTATTTCAAAAATACACAAACGGATAAACCGTAGATGACAAACCACTGACTTTACTGACATAAGTCAAATAATAACTGATCTGTCGACCGTATCGTAACTTCAAATACGGATGGTGGAGTGAGTTGTCTGGAGTGAGTTTGTTTGCCTATTTCGATCATAAGATCGTCTGGGATAAAATGAGATTATGTTTATTTGCATATATATTTATAAGTGTGCATATTTGATTCGATGAAGCTGTATACATAAACACATACCCTCACGCGCACACACGCACTCACACACACACACACACACACACACACACACACACACACACACACACACACACACACACACACACACACACACATATATATATATATATATATATATATATATATATATATATATATATATACATATATATATACGAGTGGGGGTGCCTGTGTGTGTTGTATGTGTTATATGTGTGTGTGAGAGAGCATTTCTATATATTTATATATACTCACACTCATAAAATTTCATTATATTTATGTATATATGGGTTTGTAAGAAGGCGTATATTTGAAAAGTTTAAGTATACATATTCCTATAAATTATTTATACCGTTGAATTAGGATATTTCTAGGTATTCATATATCCTCATGAAGATTTCAGAAAAATGTATAAACTTGCAAGAAGTAAGTAATAAATTGTTTGTGTTAATAGCATATTTACTATTAGGTTAAGTTAATGCATGTTAGATATTCCCATACCTTAATTTTGTTTAATACTTCTTTCCTATACTAAAACATTTCTACACAAATATATTACTATATAGGTGGATACTTTATTGCAGCAAATATTGTTTTGACAAGCCAGTAAGGGTTGCAATTCGAAGTGAATTTTCACTATTGAATATGAATATTGATTTGATTTGACAAACAGTATAAAGTATTGAATTATTCATTTAGTTTATACATAAGACACTGAGCTGCACAAACCTGTAAAATAAACTTGTGTACACTGTAGTATAAACTTACACGAGAGGGAAACGCATAGTTACACATATTTCTACTACACACAGACATTTACGTGGTTTTGTCTTTGCGTGCAATTGTTCTCTACGCTCCACATATGAGGTATTATCTTCGTCTTTTCCGTTCATTGCCAGAGAACGTCTCTATGAACCACCTAAGAGAACATTAGTCTACGACTTCTTTTAGACCATAAACGTGGTTCTGTCTTTGCGTGTAATTGTTTTTCACCGCTCCTATTAATGACGTATTATATTCGTTTTTCCCCGTTCTTTGCCAGGAAACGTTTCGACGAACCAAAGTATCGTCTTCCTGTCTTCCTCCGGTTGCAACGTTTTTTGAAATGTCCACTTCTGCGTTTACAGATTGACTTTGTTAGTTTCAGAAGATCCCGTTAAGGGTGAAAGCAGCGATTCTTTGCTTAAACTTTAATCTGTTATTTTAATAAATATTTGCTCTACGGTTCTTATATATTTGATATATATTTATCCTTATCGAGCCCTCTTTGGATTTGAGTCTTCAAATTTATTATTATTATACCAAGTTAAGGT
This sequence comes from Eledone cirrhosa, assembly GCA_964016885.1. Lineage (NCBI taxonomy): Eukaryota > Metazoa > Mollusca > Cephalopoda > Octopoda > Eledonidae > Eledone > Eledone cirrhosa. The sequence goes on along the minus strand of OZ024740.1, from coordinate 269,670,367 downwards.
ATCATAACATATAATATGTATGAAGATTATATTTCTCAGCAGGGAAGCTCAGTTAATATTTGTCCAGAGCATCAATAATTGAAATTAAAAGACATATGTATATAGAGAGTGATGTCATATATCGTTAGAGGAAACATAGTATTTTGTACATATATATATAAAGCATATAATATCTAGGAGAAAGTACATATTTTAAGGTGGAAAACTTTTCCACCTTAAAGTACGTACTTTCTCTTAAATATGTTATGCTTTATATATATGTAGAACATGCTATATGTTTCTCTAACGATAATGGCTCTTTCCATCTCTATATATTAATGTCTTTGGATTTGAATTAAATATAATATATATATATATAAAATAAAATAAAATAATTAAGTCAAATATGTAAAATTTGGCTTCGTTTATTATAACTTATAGATATACTGCTATATATATTTCGGTGATAGTCCTCATTGGCTGTGACCTCTTCAGGCAGTCCGAATTGGTGTGGGAAAGACAGGTACACATGTTATTGAAGTGTGTTTTACTCCGTCAATACGTCCAGCTCCTGGTTGTGTTGTTATTTCTCAGTTCGTCATGACCCACTAATGTTTGATCTTCTAAGCCAGAGCTCAGACTGCTGTGAATAGAGGGAAAATTCCCCTCATATTATATTTTACTGCATTAAAAATATTAAATAAGGATCCATTGGACCTGCGTAAACACTGGGATAGTGAGCTAGCTGGTATCGCTATTTAACATAGCAAGTTATCAAGCTTGATTTCGATCGTGACTGGCCACAGTGGACCCCCACCCCACCCGCCAAGTGTATATGATTTTCGTTATCTTATATAATGAGTATAGTGACAGTTGGCGATACATAAATAGTTCGAGTTCGAGCACTTTATACATTCTCAAATTAATAGGTCGCTATTATATTTCATATATATATATATATTGAAACGTATGTCGACTATATATAATTCCTTCAAATCTCTTCTGTACTCAATCCATTCAGATTTACTATCCTTACATGAACTTTGGGATAGAAATTCATTAGAAACGCATTAGTGTATGAATATAGTGATGATACTGGACAGCTACATGATTAAAATAGGCACCACATCAAACGAACGCTAACGAAATTGCAGCATGAGTCCAAATAATGACGTCCTGTTGTTTGATATTAACTTTACTGTTTGTTTGTTTTTTTCTTTTAATTCACTGGTATCATTCGTAATCCCAATGTAATTTCAAATTATATTAATTGAGCAATAATTTCAACTCTATTTGATCCTCTATAGAATTGTGTGTCGAATCTAAAAAATTAAAATTATTAGGTGAGATAAATTGTCTGACGATATAATTAATGAATCAATGTTGGACAGGGATTCATACAAGTTTTTTTTTTTTTAAGATACTGATTGCAACCACATTTGATTATTTTATAAATGACAAAATCATGCAAACCCTGCGTTATTTCTAATCGTTGCCTTATATATATATGGTTGGCAATGTTATTTCCTTAAGTAGCGTGGTGGATCGATAGAATCGGTTAAATGTAAGGCAAAACGCGTAGCTCCACGTTCTATATTCAACTTCCACTGTGATCGGTATTTCCTTTCATCATTTCCGGATCGATAAAATAAAGTACCGACAATAATCTTCCCTCGTATTTGTAGTCTATGCCAATGTTATATATCAATAGTGGTTCATTCATCTGAAGCTTGATGAGTTTCAGAAACTGTAAAATGTTGGAATAAATATTTTATAGTATATAGTTCCAAAGCTAAATTCCTTTTCAGAACAAAGTACTCAATGTTTGCCCATTACGGGCAACTCAAAACACTATTCCCCCTACATATTTGTTGTCTTGTATGAAGATTTGAAATATTATTGTTTTGTCTTGGTATGACATTAAACTACATCCAGTAGAAAGGCTCCAGTTCGGGAGTTCAGGAGCTGTGGGGGATGTGGAGTTACCCTTTAGTTGTTATCACTCCCAGGTCTACTCTGGCCCGGAGCAGTACTACCTGTTAGGACCCCATTTATGGATTAAATAATTACCTCATTCGAGTGGCGCCAGTAAGATTATTATCAGCCACTGAAAAGAACCAATCTCGGGAATTTTACCCGCCGTAGATAGATAAATATATATTGTTTTGTTTCAGTCGAATAATATTCATTAATATACTAGTAGTTTGCATTTTAATTCATTCAATTATTTTCCTTCTATCGTCAATGCTTATCTTAATTTCTTCCTTCCATATACTTGTCGCCCCATTGCTAATTCTGCATTCTGTCATTGTTTTTGCTTCTGGTATAACTCACTATCTTATTCCTTTGTTTTAATTCTTTTTATCCATCGGTCCGCCACACTCCTTGCCGTTCTCTATATTACACGCCAACACAAAAACACTTTTCTATTTGCTTGTCAAAAATGTCTTCAAAGGAAAGAAAAGAACATGATAAAGTAACTTGACTTGGATTCAAGGAGACAAAATCCTATAATTAGAATAGTGTCCATGATGTACACTAATATCCATTCACTATCAATATTCTAAATCGAATTATAATATTCAAATAACGTTTTTACTTTTAATATCTAATATACATCTTCAAATTACTTTACTTCTTTTTAGAAAAATGCATTATCATTATTTGGGATCTATCACAAATTCTACGTTATGTCCTTGTACTATATCGAATAATTCCTATCTCCTATAATCCACGTGTATAGCATGACAGATAATTGGTAATGATGGGTTTTGTTGCAACTTTTAGTTTGCTCAAACTCATCAATTCTCAATACACAAGAGACGATATCATGTAAAAATATAAAGGAATGTATTTTGTGTTCACCTTTTCCTGGAACGATGGTTCGTTTTACATTTATATGCAATACACTTAACTCAAGCTGGTTCAAGACACATTGTTTTGGAGTACAAGAACCTGGAACGAAGTTATTTTGAGAAACACATTATTTTGTACATACACAAAAAGCACATGATATCTATGATAAATACTTACTTCAAAATGGAAAAAGTTCTTTTACAACATACTGTGTTTCTAAAAAGATATATGACTCCCCCCCCCTCTCTCTCTCTGTATATATATATATATATATATATATATTATAATAATAATAAATGTAATCTGAGTTTTTCGAATATTAATAATAACATTCGAATCGTTTGCAATTAAGCAAACAACCTCATTTTTAAAGCCATGTCAGTAGAATGAACCCTTCGTTCTTGCTCTTGTGTTGCAATGTAAACATAACTGCAGACACAAATGTTTCTGGGTATCACCCTTCATCAGTACAGCTCACTGTTCACCTGCCAACTGTCAGAGCTAGTGAAAATATATGCTATTTTCTAAAATATACAGTGACTGATCGGCCTGATTTGCATATTAGCCGACTGGCTGATCAGTCAGATCTGCATATTAGCAGATCAGCCAGATTTGCATATCAGCAGGCTTGCCAGTCAGTTTCCTGAATGCGAGCGATAGATGGCCGGCTTTGTCTCATTAAAAAAAAAATATTTCGTTCTACATGGCTGAATAGGATAAATGTAATCTGAGTTTTTCGAATATTAATAATAACATTCGATTCGTTTGCAATTATGCAAACAAGTCTCATTTTTAAAGCCATGTTTATATAAATATATATATACATATCTATACATATATATACATATATATATATATATAGTCATGGAAAAAAGCGATCCATCTAAGCCTTCGCACGAAAGAGTCCGTTTTTTCAATCAGAAGTTTTTCCCGGAATAGGTATGTCTTTAAGTGAGGTTGTGATGCTGTAGTAATCCATGTTATAGAAGAAGTAGAGACCATCAATGGTATCCGATATAAGAGTTAGTTTAACCATCTTTTAATTTCTTCTTATATATACTCCAGTCCAATAAACTGTTGAGTGTTACTTATCCGATATTTGCATTGCTTTATTGTTCTACAATAAAACTCACCTCCTACATTATATATATATATATATATATATATATATATATACATTCAGATCAAGGAGGCCAATATGTTGATGTTCAATATTATTGATACTTCTAACACGTAGTTCAATACAATATGTTATTCTTAGTGTATGGAATCTGAATTGTTACGCAATAGATTACTTCATACTGCAGGGGAATATAGTAATGGAATTTCAGCAGAGAAAATATAATTATTATATGTGTGGACGAGGGATGAGATATAAATGTGTACACATTTATGCACTGTCAGTTGAAGCTAAGCATTCGGCGTTTAAGCATCGTTGCAATACATCCATACTTTAAATTTAGGTAGGTCATGAATGTCCACTCATACCATCCATCATTAGCGATGAATTATAGAGCTGAATTAATAGGTGACTAGTTTATATCATCGCTGAGAAAGATTAGGAAGAAGAGATAGCTATCAGAGGCTAGTGGATTATGTGTCTTTGATCTATGTACGAATGATACACAGGCGGTGGGTGATCTCTGAAACTCTAACATTTTCGGCTGCCTAGTGATATGCGCCTATATAGGGTTTGTTAATGATGTCTTGATCATTATAAGTTAATTTCTGATGAAGAGAGGCGTATTCATAGTAAGGACTCTTATAGGGCTATTAGATACAAAGTGGTATATTTGATATATTATGCTAGTTTGATAACAAAGTGTGGAGGAACGTAGGTTAATTGTAAGGGTGTTGGACTTACGATCATAATGTCGTGAGTTCGATTCCTGGGTTGCGTGTTGTGTTCTTGAGCAAAACATTTCAATTCACGTTGCTCCAGCATACTCAGCTGAAAATGAGTACCAGCAATAGCTGGAGGTTTAACCCTGAGATGGATTGGCGTCCTGCCCAGGGCGGAGTCTTGTACTCTCAGTCACTTGACGCCATGAAACCGGGATAAGCACCGGCCAAATGAGTCTTAAGACTTGAGATGAAGAAATATATACATTAAGTATGCATGCAAATAAGACCGTTATAGTCTACTCACCCTCAGCAAATACCTTAAAATGAACGCTAACCTGTACCCCACAGACCCAGCTCACGCAACCAAACCTTAATAGCCACCTAATGAAGAAAACAAACATTATCAAACTGCACATGTTGTACGTGCACAGATCATGAGTTCAAATTGTCCTGAGGAATTTTTGTATGAAAATAGGTTTTTGCATTATTATTTTCTCACCCGCTGAGGTTAACCTGGCCTTGTGCCAAAAAGTAGAAACAATTATTTTCTCACTACTGCATCGATGTGGAGAATATATGAATATTTTGGTTAGAGGCTATTTATATTTCTTTTAAGCGTTCTAGATGCATATGCGGTGTTAGGTAATAGACCAATTTATTTATAGCATATGGATTTGAAGGTCTGTGGATATTGATTTCTGAATTCGGTTAATTCCGAATATTAGGTTTTTGAAAGGGTGTATGTGTTTATTTAAATATACATATTTGAAAGTGTGGGAATTCAAACGCAGATAATACCTGTAACAACAGTAAAATACTCAAACTTTTCTGTCCCTAATTCTGTCTCCCTCCTACACACACACATACATACACATACACATACACACACACATACATACATATATATATATATATATATATATATATATATATATATATATATATATATATATATATATATATATATATATATATATATATATATCAATACTATCGCTAGAACATGAGAATATATATATATATATCAATACTATCACTAGAACATGAGAAAAATATTGCCTAATGTCTATCAATTCAGTTTTCATTTATATATATATATATATATATATATATATATATATATATGCATATGTAATCAAATAATTAGTCAAATATTATTGAAAGATGTGAGGGATATTTATGGAATACAATGATATTGATATTTGTTTCCTCAAACAACAGATATTTCACTTAATATGTTTAATTAAACAGTAATTAATATTTAAATATTTCAATTCACAAATTTAATCTTTGTTCATAAGGAACACACATTCGTCACTACAAAAATAAAGTTCTATATTTAAATAGATACAGATATACATAAATACGTTGCACATACCAATAGAGATCGTGACTGGATTTAATATTCCTTCGTCGCCATAACCACACACTACCATTCTGTCTTTCTTTCTTCATTACAAAAACAATTTCCTTCTATATAAGAAGTTATTAAAAGATTTATAGTTTCCTAATTTAACAGTACATCACATAACCTTTGAACCTTTCATTGAAACAGATACGACTCCACACCTAATTTAGCTACCTTGGTGCAAATTTGTGACATAACATTTGACACATACATAAATACACTGATTTTTATATCAGAATGTTATTTATTTGTTGAGATGAAAAATCTATTAATAAATGTATTAATAAATAAACTTCATAATAAATTAAGACGTATGTCCAAAGCGCACAAGTTGGCAAATATTACTGCGGAGTCTCATATCTTATTCGAAGTTCTATCATTCTTCGTGTGAGTATTACATGAACGAAATGTTTTGTTTTTGTATGTACATTGATTTGATTTAAAGTAATAAAAAAATTCTAGCAATTTCATAATCATAAATTGAACTACTGGGGTTTTAGAATATCAGCACTTCATGTGGAATCTCACATTATTCCCTCGGGAGACTCAGCTACCGCATGGTGTCCTTTTATTATATGGGATATATCAATACAATCACTAGAACATGAGAAAAATATTGCCTAACGTCTATCAATTCACTGATGTATTATAATTGCTTAGTCTTAGTGTAATACTTTAGCATTGTTTACTTCAATGGATTAAAATATTCATAACCAAGGTTAAAACTCTAAACAAAGGTAGAGGTAAAGAGGTAGTTCGAATAAATAAGAGTAATAGCCATGATTTATTTATGGATATGCAAGGTTGGGAGAAAGGGAAATTACTCCACATTGAGTTGAGGTATTACGTAATGGTCTATCGTAATGAGAATACAATCAAATCTTCAATGGAAGAAGGAAATAAAAATACTAAGGACGAAAATAGAGACTCTAAGCAAATAAAATTGAAAAAGTAAAACTAATTCCTTTTTAAAACTTTATTCATGCACTAATACTGGATTTCACATAACCAAATATTTTAGCAAATAAAATAAAGTCTCGTTTTTTAACTTAACGTTACTTTAACTTAACTTTAACGTTCAAATATAAATTGTTTTGTGACATTTAACTTCTTATAATTGAGCGCGTGTTTTGAATAATTCATTTCTTAATTTGTTACTAATGTCCACTGATAAGAAACTCTCAGAAGAGCTGGACGGCAGAAGGTGTTCAGAGAAGAATTCCCTCATGCAAGCGTCTTGATCGTAACCAAAAATGATAGTCTGAAATTATTTCATCTCGCATAAAAGTATTTTGAGTTACAATGTTTTAAATGAATCGATTAATATTTATTGCGTTATTTTATGTGATCTGATGCTTCTATTTAATATTCTGGTTCAGTAGATTTTATTTGACAATTAACTCAGAAGTTTTCAAATACATACAATTTATTTATTCGATATAATTAATCTCAACATCATACATTAAACAAGATGTAAGTTATTATGAACTGAATTGATATATATTCTTTTACGTAATATCGATTGAAGATAATAAAGATTAAAAAAACATTTCTAACAAATGTATTAGTATTCGTGAAATGATATAACCATTGAGATAAAATCTCAAGCTTTTTTTCTAAAGTATGGGAAAGCGGGAATTCCTTCATTGTTTCGTGTTTGTTAAATAACAAACATACGGGGCTTGTTCTCTTTTGTGAAAGGTAAATAACGATACAAAAGGAATGCGAGTTTGTAATTTTTACATAATATTATTCTGTACACAAAATGTGAAATCTTGCTGACAATAGCTTAACGTGTTTTTCCTTAACGTGTAATTGTCATTATACAACAAACCATCTCGCAATCAATAGTTAAGTTGATAGTTTAAAATAAGTTGGTAAAAACTTATTTAATCCTAAACGAATGCATGTGTTTGTGTTTATTATTTTTCTCGTTGTTCTGACACCGAAAGTAGAGATATTTGAATAATTCCTTTAGATCAATTTTTCTCTATTATCTATTGTTTTGATGTGTATCATGAGATATCAAGAAATAGAACATTGTTTCGATTACCTCTGATCTCTTACTTTTTATCGACGTTGAGATTGACATTTTTGACACGTAAGAAATCACTGTTCAGAGATTATATATACATAATTACTAATTATGGCAAATTATTACTATATATGGCAGTATCGGTAGAGGGTCGGACGCCATGCCTTGACGCAAAGAGTTACGGCCCTTGCCAGTCTGAGTTCAAATCCCGCCGAGGTTAACTTTGCCTTTCATCCTTACGGGGTCGATAAAATAAAGTACCAGTAATGTACTGGGTATTTGCTGGCCTTGTGCCTAACGTAGAAACAATTATTACTAAATAAAATTATCACTGTAACAGTTACCGCGAGACTAAACAGAATGGGAGTCACAAAACAAATGTACTCATAGGATTCAGTAACTCCTTGTGTACCCTCTCGTAGGTACGTACACACACACACACACACACAAGCACACACATGGTCCGAGCTGAGTATCCGCATAAATTGAAACATTTATTCTCGGTATGGTGAACTAACTGTTGTGGAACTATTTCTCTCTCTCTCTCTCTCTCTCTCTCTCTATATATATATATATATATATATATATATATATAGGAACCAGTAAGACCCCGACGGCTGAGCTCAAGCCGTTTCGACGGCTAATTCAGAATTAGCCGTCGAAACGGCTTGAGCTCAGCCGTCGGGGTCTTACTGGTTCCTATTACCCACTCTACTACCCCAAGTATTGAGTACTTTGGTGCGTTATGGTCCACCTGGTTCCTTACCACATTTCCTTCGTTATATATATATATATATATATATATATATATATATATATATATATATGCATATATATATATATATGCATATATATATATATATATATATAAAATAATTAAGTCAAATATGTAAAATTTGGCTTCGTTTATTATAAATTATAGATATACTGCTATATATATTTCGGTGACAGCCACCATTAACTGTGACCTCTTCAGGCAGTCCGAATTAGTGTGGGAAAGACAGGTACACATGTTGTTGAAGTGAGTTTTACTCCATCAATACATCGATATGTCCAGCTCCTGGTTGTATTTTTATTCCTCTGAGGAACTGGAATCATATCATATTATTTTACATTACTCCGGAGTAATCAAACCAACCTGCGTACTTCGTCGAGTGCTCCAATCTGCATACTGAGGTGTCGGTAAACAACCAAAACATACTAAATATATATATATACACATAAATTCTCATGATAATGTATATATATATATATATATATATATATATATATATATATATATATAAATATTATATATATTATATATATATGTGTGTCATGAGAATTTCTATTCATCAGGTGGATTATATAATAGATTTATTTACGTTTAGGTATGTCCAAGCTGACAGTGTTCAGAGAATCGAACAGCATAACTATTATAGAACAATTACTTTTTAAAAAAAATAAATTGTTGCCAAGGATTAACAAAAGAAGAAATGGAGGAAAATTTCGCCTCGAAATTCATTATATTTCCTTAAAGTATATAGTTTAAAGTGAAGGTGCGTTTTTTTTTTGAGGGGATGGCTAGAGAATTGGATTTTCTATCCTGAGGATATGAGTTTCTCTCTTGGACCGGACGATGCGTTATATCAATGAGCAAGACACTTTATTTTGGGTTGTTCCTTCTGCCAGCGATTGCGATCGGTAGATAGTATTAGCAATGAAACGACCAATGGAAAAATTGTTTATTTGGTTCGAATTAAGGAGTTCACCCCATTCGGTAAGCGAATGAAGTCTGGGATCTTGCCGATCGAGATATTGTTAAAGATATATTGTGCTGCCGTTTCCGATGTTTTGTTATATTTTTCATTCATTTATATATTTGCTAAAGATGCACAACGAAACCTGAATTGTTCTTAAGGTGATATTTACATTTGATAACTTTGCAGTTTCTATTCACAGCTACTGTGAATGCTATGAAGATATTTTGACAACGCTGAGATTCTAATTAACACAGTGTATCTAAATTAAGTTAATCTGCTTGATACCATTTCTCTCAAAGTTAGGCTATTAGTTTGTATTTGAATTAAGTTTGCAGTTAAACTAAAACGTCATCACTATAATCAATTTTCTCCGCATTCTCCCACCTTGCACTCTCAAACCTTGTTAACTAATCCAACGTAAAATAACTACCTGAGCTATGAATATGAATATAATACTTCATTGGTGATTGAATGCGAAGTTTGTATTTCACAAGAAACAAAGCAATAGTCTTTGATACCACCTAATTATTTTAATTCATTTATCTCTTTATGCATCTGTGTATTTGTCAAAACGTAAGCAGCCTCAAGTAATATGACATTTCGTACATTTGCGAAACAATGCAAATACATGCAGAATAAACATTACGCCTAGAATTGATTGATGAGTTATATATACATAATGGAAAGTTGACACAAACCGAAAGAAAATATATAGACAGTAAAGTCAGATACACGAAACTGAGGTAAATTTCGTTTCAGTCTGGTTAATCAAAGCAAAAATCAAATACAACTCGAAAGTTCTATCTGAAGTGTTCTTAAATATCAACAAACGACGATATAAAACTTGATTGCGAGACTAAAATGTCGATGTACAAGCATTTCTTGTAACATTTCTTGCATTTTGTATTAAAATACTTGATTAAACACAAGAGTTAACCGGTCTAGCTTACATAATTTCTTTGATAGAAACTCTTATTGCTTCCAAAGTGTCAGCACCAAATGAATTTAGGATATAATAGAAATCTAACGGACATTTTGTTGTTAGGTTAATAGGTATATAAAATTAACAGAGATTTAAAAGGTTACAATCTATCATATTTTGATAGATCAAGTGGCTAAAAATACTGTTGAGTGTTTCGTAAAATGGTGAGCATCCAATCTACGTTATATTGATCGGTAAACATTCCTTTCTAGACCGATTCGGAACAAGTTCAGTCTTATGTCAATAGTTACTTGATTTGTACAAGGCCATTTTGCTGGGTCATGAATTTCCCAATGAAAGTTATTTTGCCATACCAATGGATATGGCAGTGGTAGCTCTGTAAATTATTTTCATAAATACATTATGTCAGCGCTTGTGTTATAATTAATTGTCACAAAGGAATATAAGTTCAGCAAGTGAACCTCTATGTGGCCACGTCAAGTGCAAGAGCCAGCTCTCAAACGGCCGTCAAATCAAACCTTATCGTCTTAAAAGCACAGATGACCAACTAGATAACGTGCTTTATACTCTGATGATCCTGCGTATATCAAACCCCATTTATCAAGCTAATAAAGAATGGAAATAATTATAACTAATCCTGGGGAGAAAGAATATTTGAAATTACTGAGAAAAGATTATTGTCATCTCATTTCGTGTTAACCAACAATTTAAATATCTAAACTTCGGAAATGAGCAAACTTCTGTCGACAAATCAGCGTTTGTTTAACTCAATATGCCCTAACAATTCATGAAATAATTTCCTTTTCCTCACATGCCTTCCTTAGATAATCGATTTCTATAAGATCATAATCACTCAAGTCTCTTAAATGCGAAACGATCTTTTTACAAATATTTCCTAAATCAATGACTTCAAAGACAAGGGGTCTTCCAATTGTAGCAATCTTATTAATACCTTTGGTTACTGGATTTCTGAAGACACTAAAATAATTAGCGCTTCTAGATAAAATACTGCCAGACTGCTTTTATACAGCAGGCTCTCACTTTTCCCATGTGTTGTGAATGTTTCAATTCCTTGTTTAGGGTTCAATGCTTTCCAAAACCTCTTTTCAAATATTTTGTAATCTTCTCTGTTTGTAACTTTAATTGCATGTGAAAGTTTTCCTCAAATATATTAGGTTTTGGTATAACTGTTATTCCCTGGTCCAAGGGCTCTCGCAATTGTAGTAAAAATACAGCCTCAGTGTTACTACAGAAATGAGCAAGAAGCATTATTGATTACGCAATATCTTTCAAATTCTGAACAGAAATATGGCGTAAATAAATCCTAAACAAAACTTTAATGAACCTTGCTTTTTATTTGATCACCAAATGATTAGAGAATATTACTAGTTGTATCCTTTTAAAATAATTAGGTTCATAAATAAGATTGGAATTTGATTCGTAACCAGGCTACGATGCTTTTCGTAAGAACGGTCTTGATGGTATGTTGTTTTTTAGAAAAGGTCAGTTTCAAGATTTAATGATCGTCATAATTTTTTTTTTTATTAATTTCTATAAGATATTTATTTGCAGCATTTTCATCCAAACTCGTTTTTTTTTTTTTTTGTTCGAGTTCTTTCAAATTGTCAATCATTCTTTGCTCGCATAAAATATAACAGTTACCCCACAATATTTGTTTTTATTCAATCGAAAAAAAACAAACCCAATGATTATAATATTATTGGTGTCAATTTTAATTGGCTTCTGATTAAATCTTTCCAGTTTGCGTATTAATAGACCCTATATATCAACCATTATTGGGGTTCGATTGCTGCACACCGAAAACGGTACTCATTCACTTTATCACCTAGTTTTGTATCACTTAGAGCTGTGCCATGTTAGCTTTATTTACGCCACGATAAAACCGTTTAAATTATTTCCCGTTAAGTATTTTAAAAAATAAGGTTTCTTTTTTATTACCTTTTTGTAGATATATTTAAGTGTTATGGGAGTGCAATATGTATAATTATAATTACAGGGCGGTGAATTGGCAGTATCGGTAGAGGGTCGGACGCCATGCTTTCCAGCACGCCCCTTTACGATCTGAGTTCAAATCCCGCCGAGGTTGACTTTGCCTTTCATCCTTACGGGGTTGATAAAATAAAGTACTAGTAATGCACTGGTTAATTGCTGGCATTGTGCCTAAAGTAGAAACAAATATGTATAATTACAAAAGAGAATGGTCAATTTGTGAATAGATGTGTCACGTGTCCATTCACATTGGTGACGGGCAAGAAACCTATGTGGGGGAGTGAAAACAGGAACAAGTATTCGACTTAGTTCATCGCTTTGCTGTAGTTGCGGGTGATTACAATTCAGAAATCAATTGTATTATCTGTAGATCAGAAACAGGATTACAATAAATATATTTCGCAGTAATTCACAATGTGCCCATGAAAACTGTAGTTAGCAAGAAACAGCTGCATGTCAGAAATTAAAAAGCTATAGTGCCAGTTACCATAGATCTCATCGATCAGATATTATCTGAGGTTGAGTACCAACGGGAACTGAGAACTCGTTAATGATGCTAATTAGAGGATTTTACCTATTCCTATAGGCGGTGAATTGGCAGAGTCGTTTCGGCTATCCACCCTCTGAGTTGAAATCCGGCCTCAGTCAACATTATCTTTCATCTATTCAAGGCCAAAATAAGAAAAGTATCAGTCTAGTACTAAGGTCGATTCTTCTTCTATATACCTTTCTCACTTCCATTCTCTCACTCTCTACCTTTCTCTGCAAGAAATCTGCTACATTCAGACCTGGAGAGGAGATTAGCTCCTCCAGGTATAATACAATGCTCTGGAAACGTTGTATGCCAGTGCGGCGCTCCTATGACTCCCTCAAGATTTACAGGTCTAAGAAGAAGAAAAACATATCCCTTACATCTCGGGTAAAAGTTCTGGTAAAAATGATTGAAATATTTACTCTGAATGGTAGTTCAAGGCATTATCTACACGACTCAATATGCAAGCTAAGAAAATACTTTTAACATACTTTTAATATCTAATGATATTTCATTATACACCAAAATGAAAAGTAGGTGAAAATAGACGTTTGAGTGAGTTAATTACAGTGTCATTGATTGATTACTGTCATCGATTTTTCGCGGATGTATGTTTTATTCTTTTTCTAAGCTTTCAGTCAATAATTTTCTGATTCGCCCTTTTGTTACTTGTCGCAACTACTCACCTACATCTCTCCTCTTTATATATATATATATATATATATATATATATATATATATATATATATATATATATATATATATATATATATATATATATATATATATATATATATATATATATATATATATATATATATATATATATATATATATATATAATATTTATTTATATATTCATATGCTTTTCACAATAATACATGATTTGTAAAGATACACCTAATGTTTTAATCTATTCATTATGTGTATACATGTAAATATATATATATATAGCGGCGATGAATTAGTTTTGCGAGGTTTTTTATATGAAATCGTGTGTCGAAACAAATATTGTTATACTTGGGGAGAGTCATATTTGTGTAATATTGCCAGAATTAATAACAGAACACACTCACTGTGTGGTTGGTTTTCGCTTCTCGCTTCTGTGTCTTTTATATCGGTAATCTAATTTACTCGGTCCTCAATGTTGCCATTGACTGAACGACGGTCAAAAATAATACAGATACAATATAGACACAAACACATATATATAGTTTATCATAAATCTTTCGTTGCACATCTGCAACATCGTCAGTGGTGTTATATTTTCCTCCTTTTAAGAAAACCCACTGTACCAATAGGAAATGTATCATATGTAAGGTGAACCCCCGGATAAACTGTAAAACTAGAAACGTAGTCTATAGCATAAGATGTACAGAGGGTACTTGCAGAAACATGACAACAACATACATAGGTGAGACAGCTCGTAGCATAGGTGAAAGGATAGACCAACACTGGGGGGAACTAAAAGGACGAAAAAACGGGTCAGTACTATACGAACATGCTAGACAACATGACGGTAACATAGACAACATAGAAATTAGAATAATATCTAAACATAGAAATGACCCAGCACATAGGCAAATCAGAGAGGCCAGTGAAATAGAAATTAGAAGACCAAAGCTAAACAGAAAGAATGAATGGAATAACAACAACACCCAAACAAACAACACTGACCTAAGAGAAGTATAAATAAGTAAATAAAATAAGATAAATAAATAAATAAATACATACACAAGCACAATAACAACAAGCACATAAACACACACTAGTCACCCATCACACAGCAAACATAACACTATACACACACGCAAACGCATGCGCAAAGAAGACAAAATAAAATAAACAAACAAGCAAATAAACAAATAAATATATAGACAGACTGAATAAAAATGGCGTAGACATACAACACAACAGGAGGAAAATATAACACCACTGACGATGTTGCAGATGTGCAACGAAAGATTTATGATAAACTATATATATGTGTTTGTGTCTATATTGTATCTGTATTATTTTTGACCGTCGGTCAGTCAATGGCAACATTGAGGACCGAGTAAGTTAGATTACCGATATAAAAGACACAGAAGCGAGAAGCGAAAACCAACCAAACAGTGGGTGTGTTCTGTTATTAATTCTGGCAATATTACACAAATATGACCCTCCCCAAGTACAACAATCATCATCATCATCATCATCAACGTTTAACGTCCGTGTTCCACGCTTGCATGGGTTTGGACGGGGGTAGTCCCACTTGAGGCAAGAGTGATTGTCTTGCTCGCATAGGACTGTCTGGCGGGTTTTCTACAGCTGGATGCCCTTCCTAACACCAACCACATTTACAGTGTGGGGCTGGGAGGTTTTTACCGTGTTGCCTACACGGCCACATTACAGCGTGGACTGTGTGTTTTTTTGTCGTGACACCTACACGATCTCATTTGTTTCGGCCTCGATGGCGCGGCACCAACATAACTTTACATAGAACGGGGTGGTGTGGATGGGGTTGGACGGGGTGTATTTTGTTAGAGATGCCTACTGGCTGGAGTAGGTTTTACTATATATTTAGGTAAGGCGGGTCTTCTCTGTTACTGAGTACCGCCAAAGGTCTCGGTCCAGTGACATTGTCTTGGAGAGGTGTAAGTGTGTGATGTCGGAGTTTATCAGCTCGTCCCAGGGTTTTCTAGGTCTGCCTATTCCGTGACTACCGTCTATCTTTATTGCCCTGCACTTTGTTATACAGCTATCGACTTTCATGCGCATCACGTGTCCATACCAACGTAGCCTTCTCTCGAGTAAACAACATCTGATCCCTCTTATCTCTAATTTTTTCCTTAGTTCGTTTATGCTTTGCCGTTCACGTATATTACTGTTACACATCCAGCGGAGCATGCAAGCTTCGTTCCTCTCTAGTCTGCGTATATCCTCTGCACACAATGCCCAGGTCTCACTGCCATGCAGCATTGCTGTTCGTATGCAGGCATCGTACAACCTGCCTTTCATTTTTAGGGAGAACCCTTTAGCAGCTAATAGTGGTATAAGCTCTCTGAACTTTTTCCAACCAGTTCTGACTCTAGCTACAGTACTTTCAGAGCACCCTCCCCCACTGCTGATTTTATCGCCCAGGTAACGGAAGCTGTCCACTATTTCTATAGAACCCTCTGCGCAATTGAAAGAGCTAGTATTTGTGGGCACTTGCTGCTACTTATTGCACCAGAGCACCGGCCACATGTAAAATCTATGTTCTTAGTTAGCTTACCTGTGATCCCACTACATCTTTTATGCACCCATACTTTGCATTTAGGACATAAAATGGAGTTTCTACCTACGCCTTTCCTACACACCGAGCACGACCATTTCCCAGAAGGGACCGCCGCCTTGTTTTCTTTCCTACAAACTAGTACTTTGGTCTTAGCCAGGTTAATTTTAAGTCCTTTTGACTCTAGGCCGTGCTTCCATGTTTGGAATTTCTTCTCTAGCTCGGCCATTGATTCCGCTATGAGTGTCAGGTCGTCTGCGTATAGGAGTTCCCATGGGCAGCCTGTCTTGAACTCCTCTGTTATAGCCTGAAGGGCAATAATAAATAGTAGTGGGCTGAGAACAGAGCCCTGATGGACGCCAACTTTTACGCTAAACTCTTCACTATATTCGTTGTTAATTCTAACCTTGCTGACTGTTTCTTTATACATGGCTTGTATAGCCCTCACAAGCCATTCGTCAACGCCTAGTTTTCTAAGAGCCCACCAGATAATGGAGCGGGGGACTCTGTCGAAGGCTTTCTCCAAGTCGACAAAAGCTAAGTAGAGGGGTTTACCTTTAGCTAGGTACTTCTGTCGTTGTCGTACTATGAAAAGAGCGTCTGTGGTACTTTTGCCTGACACAAACCCGAACTGCATTTCATCTAGGTCAATTCTCTCTCTGATTAGTTGCGCTATTACTTTTTCCGTGACCTTCATGACCTGGTCGATTAATTTAATGCCTCTATAGTTACTCCTATCTAGGGCGTCTCCTTTACCCTTATAACAGTTAACGATGATGCTGCTATGCCAGTCCTTCGGAACAACCCCATTCTGTACGACTTGGTTAACTATGCGGGTGACCATGGTGTGTCCCACCGTGCCAGATGCCTTCAGCATCTCAGCAACTATTTCCGAAGGCCCAGCCGCCTTACCCGTCTTCATATCCTTAATATATATATATATATATATACATATATATATATATATATATATATATATATATATATATATATATATATATATATATATATATATATAGTCTACCTTAAGGCGAACTAATTATTGTTCATGGAAACGACCGCATATTCGCGGAATTGTAAATACCTTCCACAATTTTTTTATGAATTTTTCGTGGCAATATATATTTTTTATCACTAAATTATTAATAACTGTTTCTACTTTTTGGCACAAGGCCAGCAATCAACCAGTACATTACTGGTACTTTATTTTATCGACCCCGTAAGGATGAAAGGCAAAGTTAACCTCGTGGGGATTTGAACTCAGTATGTAAAAGGGACGTAACTGTGCTGCAAAGCATGGCGTCCGACCCTCTACCGATACTGCCAATCCACGCCGGCGTATTGGACGCCCCTTTACATAAGACGCTCCCTCTTTTTTTTAATTATATTTTACGTTATATTTTTACGTTTATATGCATGTTTATGGACCACGTCCAATATTCGTGGTTTTTCACTCTTCGCAGACTCCCGTGTATATCGGGGGACTACTGTATGTATATATATATATATATATATCTATCTAAGGCGGGTAAAATTCCCGAGATCCATGGACGAGTTCTCTCCAGCGGTCTCTGTCCCTCATTATCGCTGCCATAACC
Source organism: Eledone cirrhosa (assembly GCA_964016885.1). NCBI lineage: Eukaryota > Metazoa > Mollusca > Cephalopoda > Octopoda > Eledonidae > Eledone > Eledone cirrhosa. The sequence goes on along the minus strand of OZ024740.1, from coordinate 269,652,163 downwards.
TGCATCTCCAACAGACCAGTGTCTGTCCTTAGGGCATCAACATATGTTAACCTTGGTCTTCCTCTTCTAGTGTGTCCATGTATGGTCTCCCAAAGGAGCACTGAGTGCAATGTCAACTCTGGATGTCGGTGAGCATGTCCAGCCAACCTCAGTCTCCTCCGTGTCACTTTTGAGCTGACTTTTGGGATGCTCCCATACAGCTCCTGTATTTGGGAGCAAAGATTGGGAATACGGAAGATGATGTGGTTGAGAGGAAGAGCAAGGCCTGGGCGGCGTGTCACAGGTTGAGATCGGTGTGGAAGTCGGACCTTCGTAGAGACCTAAAAATCCGCCTCTTCATTGCTGCAGTAGAGTCTGTGCTGCTGTATGTGTCTGAGACTTGGACACTGACCAAGAGACTCACTCAGATGGTGGATGGGTGCTACACGAGAATGCTGAGGATGGCTCTGAACATTAATCAGTATACACTGAGGATATATATATATATAAGGGAAATAGTTTTCATTACAATACTTCACTTATATCAGCTACTTTGGAAATATAAAAAGGAAGTGCTTTTCATTAAAATAAAAACAATCTTAAAGTTTACAAACACACATATGCATTCTTGATTAATAAAAAAAATACTTATTTATAATGAGCCATATTTTTTATAATTTATTTCTAATTTGTATGAATATATAAATGCACATATGTACACTCATATACGCATATATGTGAACAGGTAAGCAGGAAGAGAAAATAAATGTTTCTATTCTCCCTCTCTTCTTCCTCATAATCATCATCCAAAAGTTAGTCCATGTGCTTATGTATGTATAGTTACTTGCACATACATGCAGGCATTCACACATATACAAACACACTTATACACACACACACACACACACACAAACACACACACACACACACACACACACACACACACACACACGCACACATATATATTTATAGTGTAACAAAAACGCACACAAACGCGCGCACGCACACACACACACACACACACACACACACACATATATATATATATGTATGTATGTGTGTGTGTGTGTGTGTGTGTATAATTGTTTATATATATATGTATGTATGTGTGTGTGTGTGCGTGTGCGTGTGTGTGTGTGTGTGTGCACGCGTTTGTGTGCGTTTTTGTTACACTATAAATGTTAATTTTTCTGGTGTTTTGATCAGTTATTCATTCACCGTAAAAAGCTTTTAAGCACTATTTCCGGTTAGATAAACTACCGCTATACATATATATATATATACACACAACGCATAGTTTTTATGTTACTAATAGCATAATAATTAATGACCTTTATATTTTAAATCATGTATTTTTTCACTTTCTTAACAATAATTACAATTCTAATTATAATGGTAAGGTACGTTATACCCTGCAGAATATTCTCAATGAGATTCTAAACGATTGTGAACTATTTGTGTCAATATTTTTGTTCATTTGTAAGCTTCCCATGTTATTTCAAGCTTCCTGATTAATTCTTAAAAAAATTGTATTGTTGTTTTTTAGTTTTGTTTTGGAAAATTGAGTTCCTTTAATTCGAGCTTAGTTTGAGCTCATAAAAGGCCAGATTAATATTTTGGTTAAGAATCGTGACAAGATAATGTTTCTGATTTAAGAAGTAGTTGAAATTTGGCATTGTGGTCCTAAAGCATTGGCACAAGAGACTGTTTCACTGATAAGCTTCAATTTCAGAGTCACCAGAGATGCCTATTACTCATAGTTTTCTTTATATCTTGTAGTGCGCCAGACAACATGCTTAGCGACATAGAGAAGTGGAGTCAGACACTCCTTAGCGTGAAGATAACTTAGTCGCACGATATTCGTGTGATACGGGATTCCATTCTTTGTAGCGACCTCTGTAACTATTTTTCCGTCACTAGGGGAAATTTATCAAATATTCTCAACTATTATTTATAGGGATTGGCTGTTATTACAGTTAGTTTCTCCGTTTGAGATCGTCATATTTCCAAATTTTCAGGGTCAAACTCCCATCGCTCCGAACATTTCTAGCAATAGATCATAGTTGAATTATCTGACTACAGCGTTTGTCATACAAAATCCCGCATTATCCCAAGTCAAAATATATCATTATTTAAAGTTTAAAAATCAATGAAGCTTTAACTTGCCGGCTACCAACTGAGCTAATAAAACTAATTCGCCTTGATGCCAACCAAATATATTAATTAAGACATTGAAATTTTGGCATGTTTATTTTAAGGAAATATTTCCTTCTAAATTTACGACAGTCTCGCTCCTGGTTTCAATTGCTTTCACTTTCTTAACAGTTGATCACTTGTCAACAAATTCGATTTTCTTCGGAAAAATAAAGTAATTAGTATGGAAATTAAGACTCTCTTCTGATTAGCTCAAGTAGTGTACAGAATAGAAAGCAGCATGATTTATTCAACATTCTTTCCTAAAATTAGAAAGAGAGTAAAATCTGTTTGCAAATTCAATCAACAGGAGATTACATCATGATCTAAAGAGTGTTCAACAATGCTTGTTCCTATCGCCATGAGCATTATCTAAGTGAACAAAATTGTCATCAAGCTGACTCGTAAACTATATTGTTATGAGTGTAAGAATATTGTTGGTTTTATGAACATTGTGAGGATAAATGAATATAAAGAAAGGACTACATAATAAAAGCCCACCTACGCGTTTCTGAGGAAAGAGAATTCACTAGCTAATTTAATTAGCTAGTATTTGTACGTTATCGTTTGTGTCACAACTTCTAATTTAGCTTTTATTCATTTGCATTGGAGTGAGAATATACGTTAAGAACACTTTAAGTTAATGTTCCAATGTACTCATTACTTTTGCATATGTATTTTGTCTATAACATAAATGGTAAACCATAGTGTTATTAGATACAGGCTTCTGACCGGTCAGGTTATCAAGCTATGACCTTTCTTGTGTAATTCCTAAAACAAGGACACCTGCTCTACATTATTCGTGGACTCCTTGCAATATGACATGAAATACATGTTTGCAAACATATACTTACTGGAAGTTGAGAAGTTAACATATCCACGACCTATGCATTACTCTGGTATTTCAAATGAGACGGCTCGAAGATAAATATACTTGAAACTTCGGGAGAAGTTTTGGTCAAATTCCAAAATATTGGCAGTATCGGTAGAGTGTTGGACGCCATGCTTTCTAGCATAGTTACGTCCCTTTACAGAGCGAGTTCAAATTCCGCCAAGGTTAACTTTGCCTTTCATCCTTACAGGGTCGATAAAATAAAGTACCAGTAATGCACTGGGTAATTGCTGGCCTTGTGCCTAAAGTAGAAACAATTATTAGATATTAGGAATCTTGGTACTGAAGATATTGCAATATAGTAATCAACTTAAACTTGCGAAAACTTGTCATCATACGCATTTTCTCAATATTTATAGTAAGTGAATAATAATGCCAAACATTGCAAAATAATAATAGGGTAGGCTTCTCAACAGTTTTCCAGGTAATATGGACATAGAGTCTGAATGTATTCGACTTAGTTAATTGTCTATCTATGTAGAATATGAAATGCAATACCTTTGATAGCGTTTTGTATTATTTACAGTTAGTTAATTAGGGTCTATGCTGTTTGTGTAATAGATCTGAAAGTAGTAATTTTCCTGATTGGAATTTCATTCTCGAATGATGTCAATAAAATTGGATGTTTTATAAATAACATTCTCGGTGATATGTGTAAGAGATGTTAATATATATTCGAAAGATGTCTGAACATAATTCTAGAATAACTTAGTAGTATCAATTTCGAAAGCCCTGTATTATAAAACAATATGGGTAATTCTTTACGACAAAAAAAATCAATTTTTTAACACAACATTTAAGATCTGTATACGTGTCGTTACAAATAATTGTTTCTACTTTTGGCACAAGGCCAGCAATTACCCCAGTGCATTACTGGTTCTTTATTTTATCGACCCCGTAAGGATGAAAGGCAAATTTAACCTCGGCGGGATTTGAACTCTGAACGTAAAGGGCCATAACCCTATGCTGCAAAGCATGGTGTCTGACGCTCTACCTATATTGCCAATCCAACACTCGTTACATTTAATGCAGAGTATATTCCTTCTATAATGAATATGTCTTTGCTTAAAATAAGGCACTGTTTTCTACCAGATTTTAAATCAACCATAAAAATATGAGACACTTTAAGAATACTGTCTACTTGGTTTCCAGAAAAAATGTTGACTGCTTTTTCATCTTTCTCAATAAATACGCTAAATATATTTAATAAAAAAACGAAATCAATAACTACATTAGCCAGTAGACTTACTGTAGCTATCACAAGTATAATTCACTCACCTATCATTAACATTTGGTCATGACAATGCTATAAATGTTTGCCGAATGAAAGATATTTTGTCAAAGTTTGGCATATATATATATACTAAATATATTCTTTAAAGAAAACATTGCTTTCTTATCTGAAACCTTAATATTCATGTCTCATTCTTTACACCATCATTATAGTCAAATCTTTATAATGTATATTTTTTCTACTCAAAAATATTTGAGGCATCTCAATTTTTTTATAAAAATGATAGCCCCAGAAATGAAACGTGATGTATCACTAGAATAACCTGTTTTGTTAGAATTGAAAAAGAAATGACAGATGAAATTCAATAAAGAAGAAGCCAACATTATGCAGCATCAATTTTACAATCAATAATTCTGTGTCTGTTAATATAATAAACGTTCGTATGTATGAAGCTATGAAAGCAGACTCTTGTAAAGGGACACACGTTGTTTTGAATGCTTGTCAACGTATCCGTATACATGCATACTTTAGAAATATAGACATATATCTATTTTTCACGTATCGCTTCGTTCAAAGTTTACACACACACACACAGACAGACACACACACACACACACACAGATACACAAACACTGGCACACACATACACACACACATACGCACACACACACACACACACACACAAACACACAAACACACACACACACTCACACACACATACACACACAAACACACATAGACACATACACAGATAGCACGCACAGACACACAGACGCACACACACGCACACATACACACGCACATACACACACATACACAAACACACAGACACACACACAACATCGACCGGTTTGTGTATGCAAATAAATATACACCATTCTTCAATAAAGAATGATGTGGTTTGGTGAGATAACATGTAGTTCAAAGAGGGCGATGGGGTGTAGAAAAGATATATTGGGAGTAAAGGCGTGGATTAATTTTCCTTGACCAACCTTCTCTCAAATTAATGTACGTCCCCCCACAATCACTAACACTTGCAGCACAGAGCCCTTCATAGACCAACACGTATCATATCTATATATTCTTACAACGTATTTGGACATACCAACATATAATTATATTTATATGTACATATGTCTATCTATATATATATATAGATATAGATAGATAGACATATGTACACATAAATATAATTATATGTTGGTGTGTCCAAATCTGCATGTGGTGTCGGTTGCATAATCTATATGCATTGTTGCATAATATATGGAGACAGAGGGTGCAGTGCACCCTACTGCTGCATTAAGTGTGGCAGAAACTCGAGTCCGGGGACTATTATAGGCACCCGTTTTACGTGTGTTGTTTTGAAGCGAATAACTATGTGTATACTCTGGGAATTTATCCTTCATTACCTATTGAGTACACTGAGATACAACCCGTCCTGGCATTGATAAATATGTTGGGTCCGTCATCTCTTTATTATATATATATATATATATATATATATATATATATAAAGAATGAATAATAACAGGTAGACATAATAAAAAGGTAGTTTATTCCGTGTGCTTACAAGTGTTTCCACGGTGGTGCTGCAGCCTAGTTCCGCTACGTGCAAATTCACAAGTATTTGCAGAACTCGAATATCCAATGCTGTGACCACTGTTTCCTCAGAGCAGAATGGTAAATATACAATGTAAAAACCCTTAAGTGGGGTTGATGGGGAAGATAGAGTGGAACAGGGAGAGAGAAAAGTAGGGAAGAAGGAGAGAGAAGGAAAGATATGCAGGG
>OZ024740.1:269631077-269643577 GCA_964016885.1 Eledone cirrhosa | reverse complement strand
GTCTCTTGTGGGAAAATCTGTCTGTGTTATTGTATTATCATGGTTTGTTATAATGTTGACTAATAAACCCAGTACGTATTCTCTCCAACCGTCTCATATCCAATCTCGCTCATGCTATCCTGGACTGTTTCTCTACTGTTCTGGTGACTAAGCTTGGTAGAGCTTATATTCAGCACTATATTTTTTTATTGATTACGCTCTGAGGATTCCTGCCCCACGGTATGGATGAAACATTGTTAGCGAATAAAAATCGTATAAGTATGTAGGCGTTCTTTGATTTATTTTATCTATATATATACATACACACACACACACACACACACATATATATATATATATATATATATATATATATTTTTATTTTTTTTAATTTTTTTTTTATCTCTCTCTCTATATATATATATTTATTTTATCTATATATATACATACACACACACACACACACACACACATATATATATATATATATATATATATATATATATATATATAGGGATTGTTCGGTGTAAAAGAAATATACAAAATTAAGACTAGTGAAAAAAAATAACGAAAGGCATTAATAAGTAAAGAAGAAAACTAATAACGAACTTGAGGAATAAATGAATAAATCAATGAACCGATCAATTTATTTTGACTATTTTTAGATTGCTGCTCAATTCACCAGCTTATACTTCTCTGAAAATATTTCAAGAAAATGGAATATTTTTCGATCTTCAATCTATTTTGATATTTACACCAATCGTCATTTAATCCTTCTATACTTTCTTCATTTATTCTCCTCTTCTTTAATGTTTTCCTTCTCCTTCCTTCTCTTGATTACTTTTTGCCTTTTTTCTTATAACACTATCCGACTTATTATTCTGTCTAAAAATTTTCGACAACCAAATCTAGCTCACTATAATTTTTATAGGAATTTATAATTTTGTAATCTCTACGAGCTCTCTTATATCGTCTTTATATATCTTTGTTCTATTTAATGACTTTATCGATTGCATGTCGCCATCTCTACTTCTTCCTTTATATATCCCTTTCTTCCATTCGCTTCGCGTTCTCTTTACTATTAATCTATCTATTTTAGTTTCTACACCGATTGACTGACAATCCGCAATTATCACTATCGTTCATGAGCTAAAACATATACTTCTATTTCATAACAAATGGAGAATTTGTTGACAAGGATTTTCTATGATTTGTTGAGTAAATGAATCGATTACGTAGCTCACTGGTTTGTATTAGAAGAAGGTATTCTAATCCGGATATGTATTTTATTTGACGTTGATCGGAAACAACAAAATGAATGATTAAATAATTCATATAGACGGAGATTTACGTCTTAACAAACGAAAGGAAGAATACTTTACTGACTGATTGACTGATTGCATGTGACGAGACATTTCATTCTCAAGTGTTTCTAAATAATAAATAAATAAATATCTATCGATCTATCTATCTATCTATCTTCGTGGTTGATAGACGTGCATTACTTCGCTCCGGATTTTTTACGGATTATTGTTAAAGAAAACTGTGAGTTCATTGTTCAATTTGTTAGTATTGTTTAGTTTAGCCCCTTGTTGGGCCTTCAGACGTTGAGTTAACTAATTTTCGCCCCTTTTGGGGGCGAAATTTTCATCTAAAAATTCTGTGTAGACTTGGTAGTCAATAATGGATGCCATTTCAACCTCGCACACTGTAGTGAGTGCCACGCCCACTAAGAAAAGTGGTGGAAGGAAGGTAGGAGTACAAAGCTTGCAGCCTTCCCCCCTCGCCTTATCGTGTGTATATATTGCAACCACGGAACCAAACCCGGTAAATAATACCAGCACCAACAACAAGAACAATGACAATAACACCACAACAAACAACTGCAACAATAACAACACCAAGGAAAATATGAACAACATCAATAACAGTGACAACAACAACAGCAACAAGAAAGACAACAACACCAAAATAACGTTCGCACAAACTGTAAAAAAAAACAGAACTATACACGCCAATTGACATAACTAATGCAAAACAACTACTACAAGACACAAAACAATACGTGTCTTTTGGACAAAACGGTGCTTTTAGCATCAATTCGCCACAGGTAGAGCGGCTGTCCTGAAAACCACAGTTTTCAAGACAATATCTAACGAAACTAGAAAACCAGCTCAATTATCACAAAATGAAATTGAGCTGGTTCTAAAAGATGCAATGAAGGACATAACCTTCATACAAAGAGGAAAACTGTTTGGTAGCATTTCGGTGCTAATGAATGACCAGCCAACGGCACAAAAATACGCTGTATCACCCATTGTGTAACCCCGTTTCACCTTTTTCCCCACATACAGGGGAAAAAGGACACAACAAATAAAAATTATGAGTATCACACCAAATGTAAATATTTGGTGGATACTATGTGGATTGATTGATTTTGATAACGACAGGATAATCTCAGTAGGAAAGTCCCTCCGGAGGTGTATTTAGTGGGACTAAAGTAGAAATGAGCCCAGAACGAATAGCTAATATCCCACAACGCGTGCCTCTGGACAGGCTAACCTATATAAATATTTCAGTGGAGAGTAGGCGGCCGTCATGTTACCACTGCTTAAGCAGGGGTCACCTGAGGGCTGCCTGTCCTCAATTAACGAGTCAAAAAAAGCTGCTCTTCTGCCAACCCCGAAAACAACAACACAACTACCACCACCACCACAACAACAATAACCACAACAGCACGGAAAAATAACAACACAAGACACTGTCCCACCCAACCCCTCCCCACCTAAAACAAATACAAAAGAAACCACAACAAAACCCCAAAATATACCGCTCCCCAACAACACGGAAGAGGACTCCGTGTCAACGTCACCCAGTGACGACGAGGGAGAACCCTTCCAACAGGTGAAAAGGAAAAAAAGAAGGCACCACATTAATAATATATCGACAGTCGATATATGTGTGTGTGTGTGTGTAAAGTAATATGATATAAAATGTTTACATCGTAGAATTCATGTGATCCAGCCGCCTAATTGATATATATTTCAGAAGAGGGTGGAAGAGAAAATGCAAGGGTGGAATAGTAAGAAGTGGAGAGAGTGAGAGGAATATGGAGAAGGATAGGGAACTATTTTTTGTATTAATATCTATATTGATGTAATGGTAAAAAGGGAGGAATAAATATTTCACTTAATGAAATAGATATTTTGTATATTATTTATCATAAACTCCCCATGTAGCTATATCTATTTAGTTTCCAAATATCTCTATAATTATATACTCTACTTACATCAGGGACGAATCCACATACACACTCACACATACACGTACACAGATATGCATGCGCACACATAAACATGCATATACACACACACACATACACATACACACATATTCATGCACACACATATACCCACAACATACATACACACATACACAGAGGGGCGCGCGCGCGCACACACACATACACAAACACGCATACACTTACAAGAACGACAAATAAATTTCATTACATCAGGTTTAAGTTGTGCGAAAATAATATTTAATGTAAGAAAGTTATATGTAGAAGATAATTTGTAGAATTGACAGTGCTCTACGATGTAACATAACTAAAATGTCACTTTGTAATGTATCTTAGTTAAACGCTTAAAATAATATTTACGTTCCAGCTGAGTTTATGCCTTCTTCTTCTTCTTCTTCTTCTTCTTCTTCTTCTTCTTCTTCTTCTTCATCGTCGTCCTCGTCGTTTTCTTCTTCTTCTTCTTCTTCTTCTTCTTCTTCTTCTTCTTCTTCTTACACCTCAGAGTGTCGTGGCGACTGAATACTGAACCACTGCTTCCAGCGGGCTCTCTCACAAGCCGGATCAGATGGAAACAGTTTATGCACCCGACAGACAATATCTTATTATGATTTTAATGCGGTAATATGCATGTATGTATGTATGTATGTATGTATGTATGTATGTATGTATGTATGTATGTATGTATGTGCCTTTGCTCACTATAAAAGCTTCACGGCACAGGCATTGCTTTGTATCTGGAGATCTGTCTGCACTTGTCGTCACATGGTACCATGGGCCCAGCACTATGTGTCAATAATTGTCACAGGTGTAGTGTTTGTACCAGAGTTTTCAAGTCGCTGGCTGGACTAAAACGTCACACTCGTTCAGCGTATCGGTAGGGGTTCCCCTACAAGGATATAAAGTAGTGGTCGTACTCGAAAACGAGTTGGCAGCCACCATGTATGTATGTATGCATGTATGTATGCCTGGATGTATGCATGTATTATGTATGTTCTTCTGGTTTAATAATTTCACAAATTCTTTTCACAATAAAGAGAGAGTCGGTTTCTAACATAGACACAAGACTCTCTTATTGGAATTTACACAACATCAACTAGGTAGATATGTATGCATGCATGTGGATGTTATTGTATGTGTGTATGTGTATGTTTTGAGTTGTATGTGTGCATATGTTATGTTTTGTATCTGTACATGTGTATATGCAGTTATTAGATGCAAAATGTTTGGAATGTTTTACATATTTTTACTGTTCCATTAATGGATTGTAGATGTAATTTCCTAACTAGTTGTGTTCTTTCTGTTTCTGTGAAGCCCAGCTTCTCAAGATTTGTATTGAGGCAGTTACTAACATACCCCCACTGCCCCAATAATCACAGGCATAAATCTGAAGGTGTAATCAAGGTGGAGTATCTGCAGATTTCTCATCAGTTCTGCATAAATATTCTCTTTTTCGCTAATCTTTGATATTATATTGGCATCTGTTGGGCAGCTAATTTCCACTACTGTGCATACTTTCTTCTCCCTATCCCATATCATATTATCTGGTCTGTTGTGCCTGCATTGTATTGTATGTATGTATGTATGTATGTATGTATGTATGTATGTATGTATGTATGTATGTATGTATGTATGTATGTATGTATGTATGTATGTATGTATGTTAAACCACTGGGAGTGAATGACCCTTAGCCTTAGTCAGAGCATTCTTCTAGGAGAAGGCAACTCAGGAAACTGGGATAACTCCGATATAAAACCTACGGCTCAGTAGTTACCGATAATGTTGATCTTTTCTTCTTTTCGGGTTATAGCTACTGTTGCTCAAAGAGTGGGATTGGCTCAGTGCACAGTCTTTCCTCACTTTAAAAAATATCTTCACGCACAGGCATTGCACGATAGAATTAATTAATAATTATTAATAATGGTATATTGTGCAATGGCCATACTCGATAACTAGGGCCCAGCCATTATGTATGTATGTATATATGTTTCTCTTTTGCTTAATTTGGAGTATATTTTTGACTGGCTACATTCCCGGTGGCATGGTTATAAAGAAAAGGTAATTGTCGGTGTCTATTGTATAAGTATTCATTTATCGAATCATTAGAATATTCTACAGATTTTGAACCTTCCATATATTTTTTCCTCCACAAATCCAAGTTCAGCCATACCTTGGTCTAGTCAGGTTGGTGTATATTCAGAGGGTCTATATATGTGAGCTCTGACAATCCTGCTGCCCTACAGGCTAACTCAATATAAATAGAAATGTAAGGTAAACTTATGACAAAAGTTGTTCGTAAGTATAGGCTTTTAACTTCACTTTCAAAACTAGTTACATTCGTTTAACCACATGTGGATATATTTTCTTAGCGTTTTTCGTACAAAAAGAATTACATGGTTAAACAATAATATGTATTTTTCACAGGGACGCTAAAGACGTTGGTTTGTGAAAATTGTGTACCTTAAGGTTAACGTAAGTAAACCAGCCCCGAGGATATTACACGGTTTAATTTGATACAACAACCAAGTATTAAAGATTAGTATGTTATTTAAATACATTTCTTATGATACACGAGGTGGGTCAGAAAAGTTCCAGGACTGATGTCACAAAAGATTTATTTCAAATCCAAACTTCACACTACGAGGTTTCTCCTTCAAAGTAATCCCCCTGGAGTATGTAACTATAATCTTAGCTCTCTGCAGCCATCAAACGTTTTTCTTCACAATTTTATATACATGTCCTCTGTTCCAGGTCGTCAAGCAATGAGCACAGAGCAACGAACAAACTTGAAAACTCCGTCAGAAGCACTGGGGTTGCTGCAGCAAGTGTATGGAGATGAGACGATATCACGCTCCCGTGTTTTTGAGTGGTGCAAGAGGTTTAAAGAAGGACGTGAGGACGTGGAAGATGACCCCAGGAACGGAAGGCCCTCAACAACCAGGACTGAGGTCAACGTTGAGCGCGTCAGACAGATGGTACGTAGCGATCGTCGGCTGACTGTTTGACTGATGGTAAATGAGCTGGGCATGAATCGGGACAGCATCTGGAAGATTCTCACTAAAGATTTGGACATGCGGAAGGTCTGCGCGAAGATGGTGCCAAAACTGCTGAACGATGACCAGATGGGTCGACGCATGCAAGTGTGCCAGGGAATCCTCGAGCGTCTTGAAACCGAACCAGACTTGCTAGGGACAGTCATTACCGGTGATGAGTCATGGATCTTCGAGTACGACCCGGAGGGGACCTGTTTTGAAGACGTGAACGACATCAAAAAGGCCGTGACGACGGAACTGCGAAGGATCCCGTAAGAATCCTTCCAGGAGTGCATGCAAGCGTGGCAGAAAAGAATGGAAAAGTACATTAGACTCCAGGGGGATTACTTTGAAGGAGAAAACTCTTAGCGTGAAGTTTGGGTTTGAAATAAATCTTTTGTGACCTCAGTCCTGGAACTTTTCTGACCCACCTCGTATAAGACTAGTACTTAATTATATATACAACATAGAATAAATCGAATAAATCTGAGAAATAATAGAATATTCAATTCCTCTCCCTCTCATACTCACATACAAACATTCACTCCTACCATCGCCTTTTGACAATAGCGTGTTACTGTATGAAAGTAAAAATAATTTTCAACGGCTCTCTACCATGAATGACCTCTCCCCCTCTCTTTATCTCTCTCTCTCTCTATCTATCTATCTATCTATCTATCTATCTATTTCTACATCTATTTATCACTTTCTCTCATTCACACACACACACATGCCATCTTCTTTCCAGTGTCCCGAGGTTTTACATGAAATATGCAACTACTTTGCGTTGATGCTTAAAGCCGATATTTGAAGGAAAAGGGAAACTTGTTGATTGTGTCAATTTCTATTATAGTTTAAAATATAGATTATAGTAAATCACATTCTTATGAAATTTGTATAGATAAAGATTAATTGGATATACTAAAATCATATAACTAACTGTTACATTTGCCATACAATATATAAGTCAAAATATGAATTTCATTCTAGATTGAGCTGATATGTTCAACTACAAACTCAAAGCTCTGATTATTTGTACAAAGGTCAACGACCAGAGTGAAAAGTGAAATGGAAACTGTAACTGTTATTTTGCGTAACAGAATCTATCGAAATACAATATATTATTGCTACACGTATAAGTAATCAATATACATTGAGATTCGTATTATTCTTTTGCCAAATATATTTTCAACACGGAAGTATCAATCAGTATGTAAACATTTGATAGCTTTCTGAAACGAATTTATGGGAAGAAAATATTCAAATATTTTCCACTATATTTGCATAAACGTGTACATGAATTTTCATTCTCATAAACAGGTATATGAATTTTCTCATAACATTTACAGGCAACATTATTCGGTTCATTCAATCTTTCTGTTGTGAGCTAATTTAATTAACGAGTGAAGAATTAGTATATTTATATTTGTCTTAATGTTCTTTCTATCATATCATATCTGCTTTACTATACACTATTAATAAGTATCCGAATAATTTGCATAGCATTTACTTTAAACATAAAATATCTAAACAAATTTTGAATACAGACGTCCGGAGTAAAAATGTTCTTTGTGTTTCATTCTTTTTAAGTACGGAGGGATCAATAATTATAATTCATCTTGATATTGAATATAGAACCGACAGGCTTCTTAGCTATATATGTTGGAGTATGTTTGAATTGTTATAGTTTCCTGTATTATCTCTTACTCGGTTATTTTTCATCTTTATATATATCACTAGCTTTATAAATCAATGTTCCTTTTAAATTATCTATATATAACGTAATCTTTATAAATTTCACAACTTTTTTACTGATTTAACAATTACGTCTAACACAAATCCTTCGAATACTCTGACATCATATTAATCATCTACTTTAGATACCTATATTGTGCGAGATACAGATACGTAGGAAATTGAACGAAGGGTATAATGCTTTATAGAATCCGTCAACACACAATCAGGATCAGAGCCAAACAGTAGATTCGGTGGCACATCATACTTAAATAATTGGTTTTTCTGTGAAAGATAGACAGTGCTAAATACAATACAACTCTCTAACGAAGCAATCTGATAGTACGCAATTATTCTAATTTGTACAGAAAGAAACTGTAATTATGTTATTTACAAATAGATATAATGAATAATTGAGAAAATAGTATCTTGCACACAGCTGCAACACAGCATATAATAGTAACCAACAATACATTGGTGGATAGTTTAATACCCTCTTAGTATGATCAGGTTCGGTACAACTAACTATTTAATATAGTTTTCTTCCATAAGATGAATTTAGAATAATCCAATGTGGTTTGATTTTCGTTTCAAGAAATCATTAGATTCATATATTATACGACTCAAGAAAACAAGTATTTACAATCACTTCGACTTTATTACCATTGCATTGTTGCAAATATACGTACATGGAAATAACATTATATGTAGTAATAGTATAAATGCATATTTTAGACGTAGGATTTTGAATATTCTCGTGATAGTGAGAATGAGCACGTAAAATGAAGTGCTGAGGCACATAGTTGAACTTCATTTACATTTGGCAACATTTTAGATCTCCTCACATACACATGCAAAGTAAACTCAAATGCACACACACAAATAAGTGCATATGCATTATCTATAAAAATGCATTTGTATACAACAATCTGATAGGTGCGTGTATGTGGAAATCTAAAATGTTGCCAAATATAAATGAAGTTATCGGTATGCCTCGACAGGCATATATATATATATACAACATATATGTAGAAATATATATATATATATATATACAGTATTTTCCGTTGTGTTGTAATATAAATATTACACACAGTAGATTATCAGCTCACGTAGAGTTTGCTCGACGGTTCCAGTTGTAGTTCCAAAAGTAATCCGGAGAAAAATAGAAAGATTTGAATGGATACAGTTTAGTTGAAAGGAATTTATTGACACGTGTTTCTATAACAGTTACATAACCTAAAACAGCTATCTACAAACTTTTAGTTATGCAGACATTCAATATTTCAATGTTATTATTTACTGTCATTTCATCAGAATAATATTACTGAGGACCTATTTAGTTTTTATAGAGAATATTAGGAGGGAGGGGTGAAGTTGTTAGAAGAATAGTTGAAGGAGTGGTTTTTCGATAGCAGTGAGAATTCTTGGTGGCAGTGAGTAATTAGATTCCCATCTGTTGTTTTGACATTTTTTATAGAATATATTATTGGTTATTTTTCTAAATCTATAGAAGGATTAGAGATAGTAAAGATATGCGTGGTTGGTTTTGTGTTTGCACTTAACATTCAGACTTAAATTTTTCTTTCAAGTGTACGTATTCTTTCACCCACGCATTCACACACAAATATATTTGCACACCTCTACAAAATACATATACTCACAATTCACATATTCATACTTACATATATATACACATGCATACACATATATATACACACATGTATTCATGTACATACATACGCGCTCATGTGTATACATTTTCATACTCAACTTATCTTTATATATACACACGTATAGACACACACATATATACATACATACTCTAGTCCATGTGTACACACATACACATACATACACATCCATATACACATACATACATACACATATATATATATATATATATACATACATACATATATATATACACATATACATATATATATATATATATATATACATATACATATATACACACACATACATATACACACACACATATATATACATATATAAGCACTTTAATACATGAATACACTTACATCTAACTATACACATCAAACATATATATATATTTACTTATTTATATACATTTTCACATATATATACATACTTATGGACGTTTTTAGACACATTCATTATCGCATATTTGTACCTATTCTCATCAGCATATCTTTTCATTATTAGTATGGTAATTTAAGGTTATTAATATATGCTGAGAAGAGATTGTTTTTATATTTTTCTAACTAGATTAAGGTTTATATAGTTGGGGGATGTCCCTCTTTTATGTAATATTCTGCTTGTAGTGGGAAAAAAGGGTTTTAGTTCTGTGACGGCAGAATAATGTTCGTTCAATTCTGTTATTCAGCAGTTTCTTCTTGTGTGTGATTATGTAATAAATCTCAAGATTACACAATTTGCAGAAATTTTGGCTCCTGGAAAAGCTCTGGGTTTTAGCTAATTTTTCCCATTTTAGGGTAAACTTTTGATTGCTATCCCTGAGCGTCCAAGCTTTTTCTGCTAAACTTTAGCAGAAAAAGCTTGGACGCTCAGGGATAGCAATCAAAAGTTTACCCTAAAATGGGAAAAATTAGCTAAAACCCAGAGCTTTTCCAGGAGCCAAAATTTCTGCAAATTGTGTAATCTTGAGATTTATTACATAATCACACACAAGAAGAAACTGCTGAATAACAGAATTGAACGAACATTATTCTGCCGTCACAGAACTAAAACCCTTTTTTCCCACTACAAGCAGAATATTACATAAAAGAGGGACATCCCCCAACTATATAAACCTTAATCTAGTTAGAAAAATATAAAAACAATCTCTTCTCAGCATATATTAATAACCTTAAATTACCATACTAATAATGAAAAGATATGCTGATGAGAATAGGTACAAATATGCGATAATGAATGTGTCTAAAAACGTCCATAAGTATGTATATATATGTGAAAATGTATATAAATAAGTAAATATATATATATGTTTGATGTGTATAGTTAGATGTAAGTGTATTCATGTATTAAAGTGCTTATATATGTATATATATGTGTGTGTGTATATGTATGTGTGTGTATATATGTATATGTATATATATATATATATATATATGTATATGTGTATATATATATGTATGTATGTATATATATATATATATATATGTGTATGTATGTATGTGTATATGGATGTGTATGTATGTGTATGTGTGTACACATGGACTAGAGTATGTATGTATATATGTGTGTGTCTATACGTGTGTATATATAAAGATAAGTTGAGTATGAAAATGTATACACATGAGCGCGTATGTATGTACATGAATACATGTGTGTATATATATGTGTATGCATGTGTATATATATGTAAGTATGAATATGTGAATTGTGAGTATATGTATTTTGTAGAGGTGTGCAAATATATTTGTGTGTGAATGCGTGGGTGAAAGAATACGTACACTTGAAAGAAAAATTTAAGTCTGAATGTTAAGTGCAAACACAAAACCAACCACGCATATCTTTACTATCTCTAATCCTTCTATAGATTTAGAAAAATAACCAATAATATATTCTATAAAAAATGTCAAAACAACAGATGGGAATCTAATTACTCACTGCCACCAAGAATTCTCACTGCTATCGAAAAACCACTCCTTCAACTATTCTTCTAACAACTTCACCCCTCCCTCCTAATATTCTCTATAAAAACTAAATAGGTCCTCAGTAATATTATTCTGATGAAATGACAGTAAATAATAACATTGAAATATTGAATGTCTGCATAACTAAAAGTTTGTAGATAGCTGTTTTAGGTTATGTAACTGTTATAGAAACACGTGTCAATAAATTCCTTTCAACTAAACTGTATCCATTCAAATCTTTCTATATATATATATATATATATATGAAATAAAATAAAATAAATAAGTCAAATGTTTAAAATTTGGTTTCGTTTATTACTGGTATATATATTTCGGTGACAGCCATCTTTGGCAGTCCGAATTAGTGTGGTAGAGACGAGTACACATGTTGTTGAGGTATTTAACTTTGTCAATACTCTGATATGTTCCTGGTTGCGTTGTTGTTTCACTGAGGAACTGGAATCATATACTCAAAATATATATATATATATATATATATATATATATATATATATATATATATATATATATATATATAGAGAGAGAGAGAGAGAGAGAGAGAGAGAGAGAGAGAGTGAGTGAGAGAGAGATTATAGTAATTTACTTTACATAAGTTGAATGGTTTATAAATCTGTTGCGATCTATTTAGTGGCCTCCAAACATAATGAGAGAAAGTTTGTATGAAGATTGTAGACATACATAATTAAAAACGGATGGTAGAAATGAAACTAGATAGGAACAAAGAAAAGAAATCAAAATCATAAGGATGATGAGGGAGTGAAGATGTCTGATGTAGCTGAAGTAAAAATCATTAT
>OZ024740.1:269606077-269626077 GCA_964016885.1 Eledone cirrhosa | reverse complement strand
AAAATGTTCTCCCTTTCTTGCTTTGCTCTTATTTATAAGTACGCCTTATCCAGCAAATACACATTTCAACGCATTAAAAACAATATATATATATATATATATATATATACAAATTATATATATACAAATTTATATATATACAAATTTATATTTATATATATATATATATATGCGTATTACAATTCGGCATAGTCACACATCACTGCATCTCTCTTAACCTTTGAATATCATGAAACTTGTGAAAGCGGTAAATTTGTAAGTTATTGCAAATCAACCTTCATAAACTTTTTTCATAATATATATATGTGTGTGTGTGGTGTGTGTACGTGTGTGTGTCTCTGTGCGTATGCGTGCAAATGCTTACTTTATGTGGTCATTGATTAATTTAACCTGCATTGAATTAAGAAATTGTATCCAGTGTATAGGGCTGATATAATTGCTGATCCTTGGAATTGTTTGATAAACAAATAACTGTTTCTACTTTTGGCACAAGGCCAGTAATTACCCAGTGCATTACTGGTACTTTATTTTATTGACCCCGTAAGGATGAAAGGCAAAGTTAACCTCGGCGGGATTTGAACTATAAACAAATAACATCGGGGAAACTTTTAAATAAACCGTTATCGTTGATAACAAGTAACCTTGGTTCATCGAGGTGGTATTTAGATAGATTTTCCATGAGAGGAAGATATAGAATTAATGTGAGTCGTCCAAAGTTTCATATAGTTGTATATAGAGAACAACATGTTGTGACTTGTTTAGTCAACTTAGAACTGACTAATAGACAGGACCCAGCTAACTGGCAACTGAACGTTTCTTTTCCAGTGCTAAAATAATTTAGTTACCGGATTAGGGAACTTGTCAAACGATTACTTACGAGTACAATTGGTTCTTAAATAGAGGGTTCTTTAGTCTTTCTCTATTTTTGGAAGCAGCAGAAGTCAAAAGCAACCACGCCTGAAGAATGGAACTTGGCTAATGACTGAAATGAGTTTCTTGACACACACACACACATATACATACATACACACACACACACTCATATATACATATATATATATATATACATACATATATATATATATAATATATATATATATAATATATATATATATAATTATATATATAACAGAATTTTGTAGCTTTCTTGAAGCATTGTTGAATAGGAAACACAAATTTGAATAATTCTGAAAACCAAACAATGCATTAGAAAGAAAATCATGCCTTACCAGGGAAAGCGAGAAATGATATTAACAGGGAATATTTTCTATATAGTACGACTCTATAGTACGACCACGTATTCTGTAGGATTGAAATTTAATAGATAGAAATTAACGATTGAAATTCTCTGTCTTTTTACGACCGTTTAGCATCCATTATCGTGTGAAATATTTAGTTAGCTAAAAGGAAACAAATAGACGTAGGTGGTTGTGTACATCAAATCAATTTACAATTCATAAGGGAGCACGTGAACACGTGATTTAACATGCGCAGCGTATTCGTATGCAGGTATCAATTATCTTTATCTACAATACTGAAAAATATGGAAGTCCCGAAGACCACGTCTTCAATCCTCTTCGTAACATAACAACAGGAATAATCATTGATTAAAGGAAACGAGTGTGCATTCAAGGCGAAAATGTTAATATCCTTCATTAAATATAATGTGTATATATAGGGCGGTGAATTGGCAGTATCGGTAGAGGGGTGGACGCCATGCTTTGACGCATAGAGTTACGGCCCTTGCCATTCTGAGTTCAAATCCCGCCGAGGTTAACTTTGCCTTTCATCCTTACGGGGTCGATAAAATAAAGTACCAGTAATGTGCCAAAAGTAGAAACAATTAAATATAATGTGTATATGTGTATACAAACACATATTCATATAGAAAGGGAATGAGAGAAAGAGGGGGAAGAGTAACGGGGAATTGGCAGTATCGGTAGAGAGTCGGACGCCATGCTTTCTAGCATAGTTACGTCCCTTTACAGTCTGAGTTCAAATCCCGCCGAGGTTAACTTTGCCTTTCATCCTTACGGGGTCGATAAAATAAAGTACCAGTAATGTACTGGGTAATTGCTGGCCTTGTGCCTAAAGTAGAAACAATTAAATATAATATAGTATACTCTATTACAGGTTACATAGATTATATGTGTTAAATGTAATACGTATAATTTCATATAATGCCCAATGGACGAACAGCTTTCAAGGACATCGATATATGTAACAAATTATTTCCCACTGGTGGCGCATTAACGTATCCCTCTGTTTACTTTTTCAAAATTATCAAATTGGCATTTCATCCTGTCAGTTTTATGTTCTATTGTGAAAGCTATCTTTGCCATTAATTGCTTTATACAGATGCATAGATGAATGATTTGGTGATACGATAGAGGATATAAAGAATATTTAGTGCTCGAAAAATTAACTAAGCTAACACTGGCAGCAAATATTTACCCGTATATGTTATATATATATATGTATATATATATATATATATATATATATATATATATATATATATATATATATATACACATATATATATATATATATATATATATACACATATATATATATATATGTATGTATGTATGTGTGTGTGTTTGTGTGTGTGTGTGCGTATGTGTGTGTGTATATGTGTGTGTGTGTGTGTGCGCGTGTGTGTATGTATGACAAGGAGTAAGTTTTCATTCTAATAGCACCTTACACAGAGTAATTCAACTACCGCAGAAGTTGACTATTTTCTATATTATATTAATATATCATATATTGGTTAACTTTGCCTTTCATCCTTACGGGGTCGATAAAATAATGTACCAGTAATCTACTGGATAATTGCTGGCCTTGTGCCAAAAGTAGAAACAATTATTATATTATATATTGTAAGTATATATTCATATATAAATAAATAAATATATATGTGTGAGAATATATATATATATATATGTGTGAGAATATATATATATATATATATATATATATATATATATATATATATATATATATATATGTATATGCCACCAGTGACGGAGGTCTATCAGATTTTCAGGACTCTGAGCAAACATTTCTGGTGAAATCTTTCAAATAGGTTTATATGGCTTTTATAGCATGTTCAGGTATCAGAACAATAAAGAAGCAAAGACACCACAAAAGATTTCTATACAGAAACTTTTGTCTTGATTTAATATGCCTTTCCGACCACACATGAGATTTCAGATTTCCTAAAGAATTCGCAGCTTTATGAATTTTCAGGGAACCGTTTATATTGGCAGAGCTACCAAGTTATACGAAAGATTCATCAACCTCAAAAGGTTTTTCATCGGCTGCTGAACCAGGTGCAGATTGAGAAATGGCTAGTTTTCTTCATGTTAATTGTAAGGCCAATGACGTCACATGCTGCATTAAACAAAGAGATAATTGTTTGCGAGCCATGCTCTGTATGACAAACAAGGTCACAGTCATCGGCATACAGCAAGTGTCTAAGCAATTAAATTAAAATTATCGATTTGAATTTGAATCTTTTAAGATTAAAAGCATTCTCTGTTGTGCGATACCTTATATAGACACCCTTCTCCTTGTTCAGAAACGTATTGGACAACGTATTGCGGCAACGTAAATTGGAAATATAGTGTGTGCATCAAGGTCCTCTGGTTTTATTCCATTTTCTACTTCAAAAGGCTCTGAAAGTGTTCCTCAAAAATTAACCGTGGCTTTCATATCGATGTGCATGATGTTTCGAAGGTTAATACGTATTCTGAGGACATCCAAATTTGAGTAAAACCACTCACGAAGCATTTCTGTTCACGGTATCGATAGCCTTGCTGAGATCGACAAAACAATGATAGAAAGTGAGATTCTGTTCAATACATTTTTCTTACAATTGCCTGAGTCTGAAGGTCATCTCATTAGTGCCTCCTTTTTCACGAAAACCACATTAAGTCTCCGACACTGCTGTCGAAACAATAAAGACATTCAGACGTTCCAAAAGTATACGGACCAGAACCTTGCCAACAACCGACAAGAGTGATATATCTCTGAAATTATCACATTGGTCTTTACCACCAGAGATTCAGAGACAGACAAGCTTAAATTAGAAGGTCTGTTGAGCAACGCAGAGAAGTCTTCCACCCAACGATTTTGAATGGGTATAACTTCGGTTAAAATACTTTGGTTGTCAGTAGATCTGATAGGCGCGATTGAAGATGATTGTGGATCACAAACGTATTTTACAAACGCGAACAATGTTTCGAAATTTCTTCGATCTGCTGCTTCCTGACCCTGTTTGGCTTTTTCATGCCACCGTTGCTCCCTAGAGTTCCTCAGAACATTCAGAAGCTTACTATTAAGATCCTTATAGTGTGGATTAGAATGTGGATTGATTGTGAGAGAAGCTTTTGACACAGGACCTGCTTAACTTTGAGTAGGTGATGTATATTAGGATTGTTATCTGTGATCCAGTTATTAGATCTTGATTTAAAACCCAGGGACTCGGATGATGCGTTTTAAAATCATTCCAAGGTTTATTAAAATGATGTGTTATGGTTTCAACGTACTAAGACAGTTAGGGAGGACACCAAAAGACTAGAAATTGGATACATTAAGATTATTTCGCACCTTGGTAACCAGTGTGTCTAACATTCAGTGCTATATGTAGATTGAGCTTAAACATGACCATACGGTGATCAGCCCAGCATTCTACTCCTCTCGTGACACGCACACTACATACATCCCTTATATCCCGTTTTTTTTTTAACTGGGATAATGTCAATTAAGTGCCAATCCTTTGACCGCGGGTGCATCCATATTGTTTTATACTTATTTCTCTGCTGAAAAAGGGTGTTACTTATCATGACGTGATGTTCAGTACATAAGTTGAGAAGAGAAACACCATATCTATTGGAGCTTTCTAAACAATGTTTACCTAAAACAGGCCACGTCGCAAAATCTGATCCCTCCCTTAAATTGAGTTCACTAATAATTACAAGGTTGTGAGGAGGAGGAATGTTACTCGCCACATGTTCAAGTTCGTGGTAGAGCTGATCAACTAATTCTTCAGTGTGTGACATGGTGGGAGTATAAACACTTATAACCGTAAAATAACGCACATTTTCGAAAATGAAGACGGCAATTCACGATACGATCTGATAAACCACTGGGGTAGTTTTTGAAAGATGAAATAAGAGATTTCTTATCTGCCATTCCAGCCCCTGATTCACTCTTTTGTCCTACTGCGAGACTTTTCCAAAAGAAAGTAATATAGCCTAATTCATTTTCATTCAGCTGGCCATCACCATGCAAACGAGTTTCTGAGACAGTCATTATAACAAGTGAATATCTTTTCAACTCATAAGCGATTAGTGCGGTTCATCTTTCGGACCATTGTCTAAAGGTGTCATCTATTAAGGTTAGAACATTCCAGCATGCTAGTTTCATGGAATGTATTTTGTATCACCTTTGATTGACCACAGAAGTAAGATAACAAGCGGGCCATGAGCGAGTAGAAAATAGACCTTTCGAGATGAATCCAATGTAAGAAAGAAGGAAAATCGTTAACATCGCGAATGGGGGGAAGTGAGAAGGGGAGAAACAGTGAGTGAGTGAGTGGAAGTGTGAGGAAGAGGTCAGTAGAGAGAAAGTGTTAACTTACATGACAGAGGGGACGAAAGAAAGTAAGAGAAACAGAGAGAACGGGGGAGCAGTAAGAGAGAGAGAGAGAAAAAAACAGAATCGCAGTTTATAGAGCCTTAACTCATGATAAAATAAAGTTTAAAATACTTATCCTTCAATTTGGAAAAATCTACAAATGCTCTATATAGTCTTAAAAAGACTATTTCACGAAACTTTTCAGTGGGTTTAGTCACGGTTGGAATCGTTCATCAGTAGAGCTCAACACGATAACTAAGAATCACAGCTAAAATATGCCAAAAGGGAATTTAAAAGCAGGCTAGTTACACCTCGTGTGGAATTAAGATAATAAACACACATGAAGAACAGGGCTAGTGACGTCAGAATGAGACGAATGACTATTTACAAGAAGCAGCAGTCAAAACATTCCGAAAAAAAATATATATATATATAATTTTGGCATAAGAGAAGCAATTTTGGTGGGAAAAAAATTGATGAAATGATTATATCGACCCCAGTAGATAAGATTGCGTGCGTGTTGTCACATGAATTTTTGGATTCAGCAAATATAAGAATAATGCTTAAGTATTAACGTAAATACTACACATTCAAATCTGAAAGTGTGCCGTTTAATCGTATGCAATTCTCTACACCGCGTACTGCTAAAATGTAAGATATGGAGTATATGAGAGCCGTTGAAATAACCTATTTATCATGTTTTTGTTGTTGTTGATGCAAATTCAAAATCTGAATCTAAATTAGGCGTAAGAGAGTTTTTGAATTAAGCATTTTATGGTGTATCTTATTGCCATTTTCTTGTTGTATTTGCTTGCATCAGTGAATTGTTGGGTAAATTATTTTAGCTTCAACAGAACGTAAAAGGAAGGAATAATCAACCGTTGTTTAACCAACTACGATATCCGTTTTTCGTTAAACTAAATAAAAGTTATAAAATAGTTATAGCATTTTGCAAAGGAAGGCACTATCTTATGGAGAAAAATAATGTAAAATACTACAATGAGTATGATAATATACTTTTAATCACACATAACACTGAATTTTAATGCTCATGGTATCATGTAGTAGTGTGCACTCTGGTATCATTTGGGTTTGTATCTTAAGGATAATAGCTTAATTAGAAGATCGAGTGAGAGGGAAAACGATCGAAGAATTTTTCCGTCCTATCCGATGACTTCGTCTCAGTATTATACACACACACACACATATATATATATATATATATATATATATATATATATATATGTAGAGGTTATATTTAATTTGTTGGGATACAACAAGCAAAATATTTTTATAACTGATATAAAGCACTCAACAAATTATTGGAGTAAATATACAATATATTAAGAAATGGAAACTATATTTATAAAACCATATTTATTTCATTATACATATTTCAAGGGCCACCAAGGCAAACTATGGTGCGCTTTCATCAGATAAAATATAATATAGGTTAGTTTTATAAATAAATATTGACATACCCTGAAAAAATGCAACCATTCTGGTTGGAATCTCCTAGATAGTGGAGTTATTAGATTTATTGTTGGTTTATTATGCAAATTAGTGTCGGAAAGATTTAAATAACAGTATATTTAAATTAAGCCGTTGGACTTAATAACTCTCTTAAAAAGATTTTTTCTGGAAAAACTTTTCTTGATAAACGTACTGAAGGATTTGAAGAAGGAGGTTTTTGAAAATTACTATGATGGGTATAATTCATAATTCATATTTTATACTGTGTATTTTATTTTCTATATTCTTATATTTTTTTTAAAATTATAATTCATTTTTTTTAAAATTATAATTCATTTTTTAAATTATAATTCATATTTTATATTGTATATTTTGCTTAATATATATATATATATATATATATATATATATATATATATATATATATATATATATATATATATATATATATATATATATATATATATATATATATATATATATATACATATATATATATATATATATATATATATATATATATATATATATGTGTGTGTGTGTGTGTGTGTGTGTGTGTGTGTGTGTGTGTGTCTGTGTGTGTGTGTGTATCACAATGTTTATACTTTAAATATATACTATAGATATACTCTTATGAAAGAGTTTTTTATGGTTTATGCTTTAGATATATTCCTATGAAAGAATTTTTAAATGTTAACACGTTATAGCAAACAAATTTGTTTTTAACAGTCATAACTGTATAACAGGTAGAGTTATAAAATTATAACTTGCTATAAAATAACATAAGATTCATACTCTAACTACATTATTAAGATGGAAAATTTAATTTTTTAACATCTTAACTTTATAGCATTTAATCCTTAGAGCTATCTAAATTATTAATTTATTAATAAATCGCTAGCAATTTCATTTACGCTCTACTGCTATTACAAATAAGGGATTATACTTCTGTAAAGTCTCGGAATTTTCATGAGCTTAGAAATATTCGGATATTTTAAACTTACAAATTTTTTAAAATAATTAATTAATAATTAATAAAATTATATATGGTTTTGTAATAATAACATATTTTCTAATAAATAATATATATTTTAATAATATATATTTTTTAATAATATATAGGTATCAACTTTAATAATCTAACATACACATTTAAACATTTAAACTACGGATTGAATTGGTAAATTATTAATTAATCATTTAATCAAATTTATTAATTAAACATTAGATAAAATTCTTAAATTTATCTTTATTATAGTTTATCCATGCTACGGTATTCATCCATGCTATATTTATTTCATCTCTTCTCTCAAAATTACGCAATTCTCTCTCACTTAAATATACTCAGGCTTTTTATCTTTCTTTCTTCGGTTTTTCTCTTTTTTCTCTTTTTTTAATCTTTTTTCTCTTTTTTTTCTTCTCTTTTTTCTCTTTCTTTCTTCTTTTCCCTATTCCAACGGCTTAATTTAAATATACTGCTATTTAAACCTTTCCGACACTAATTTGCATAATAAACCAACAATAAATCTAATAACTCCACTATCCAGGAGATTCCAACCAGAATGGTTGCATTTTTTCAGGGTATGTCAATATTTATTTATAAAACTAACCTATATTATATTTTATCTGATGAAAGCGCACCATAGTTTGCCTTGGTGGCCCTTGAAATATGTATAATGAAATAAATATGGTTTTATAAATATAGTTTCCATTTCTTAATATATTGTATATATATATATATATGGAGAGGGAGGGCGAGAGAGAGAGAGATCCCGAGTAAAGTGGTGGTGGTAGTGGTTGTGGTGGTGGTGGTGGTGTTAGTAGTAGTAGTAGTAGTAGTAGTAGTAGTAGTAGTAGTAGTAGTAGTAGTAGTAGTGAGATTTTCAGTTGTTCCGGATCAAGTGGAGCCGCTGTGCCGTGTTAGAAAGTTCTCGATAAAGGGGATATTCTAGGAACTAGATGCCATGACAATGGTAATGAACAGGAAGGAACGGAATAGAAATATGTGCACTTAGACTAATGGCTGTTCATTAGACAGGAGTGGATGGACTGTTTTATTCAGGCTCATGAAAGCATTCTTAGGAAAATCTCGCTCAAAACTTAATGAAATATTGGAATGCTGGAATTGTGTGGGAATAACAGAAAACGATGGGATGTAAAAGCAAACTGCTCAGACAATTCCAGGTATATGACAGGTATATGGGGATTTTCTGAATGTATAAGTGTGAATTTGGAGAAGATGCATCGAGTCAAATAGATCATATTTAGATAGAGCTTTTCTTAGATCCGAGGTTAGAAAATCCACAGTTTCGGATAGTTGACTACACAAGTAAGGATTTGTATAGTCTGCCTGATTAACGCAGATAATATAGATAAACTGGAACTCGATTATATGATGATGATAGTAAAAATCTCCTAAACAAAAAAAAAGAACTACGTCTTTCCGTGAAAAACAATTTATGTGCGAGGGTCGGCTGACCAAGAAACTTTCATAGAATGGCAAAATGAGGTTTATTTTTTAAGTCCCATGAAATAAACAATACAGTTATTAATAAAAAGAGTTAAAATTAATGCAAGCAAGATCTCACAGCTCTAGCGTCACTCCTTCATAGTCAGCTAATGAACTTTTCAGGTTAACATCGTACTAAAGATCTTGTCCTCTAACTTTCATAAACAGTATCAATATTATTAGCAAATAATTAAACACATTAAAAAAGAGCTTATGTCAAATGCTCATAAATGGAATTTTACGTTTTGTATGAATGGGCTCTAACCTGTACTGCATCAGTGGCTAACAAGAGACTCTATTGTAGACCAGAAATATACATCTATATTGTTATGTAAATAAGAGCATGCATCGCTATAATCGTCTTAAAATATGCTTATGATTATAATCATCTCACACCTATTTATATTTTTGAACTTATACCATATAGTTAGAAATACGTCTTATGTCAGAAAAGTTATGAAAGTAAAACTTTCAGAAAGCAATCCGATAATTTTATCAATTAATAATCAGGTAATATTGGTTTCTGATTTAGAAGAAAGAAAAAATCGATTAAATCGACCCCAGTGCATTACAGGTACTTAATTTTATCGACCTCGTAAGGATTAAAGGTAAAATTAGCCACGGCGAGATTTAAACATAAAGGGCCATAACTCTATTCCACTAAGCATTTTGTCCAACGCTATACCGATTCTGCTAATCCACCGCCCTAATAATCAGGTAATAATAGCAAATTAGCAAACAAAACATTCTTATCAACAGACCTGATGTAACCAAAGCCCATCACATCATAACACCAAACAGGAGGATCGGCTGAAACGTTCATAGGCTGACCAAGAAACTCTCATGGAATGACCAAATGAGGTTTATTTTTCAACATAGTCCCTGGAAAGAAACAATGCTGTTATTAATAAGAAGATTTGAAATTAATGCCTGCAAATGTTTACAGCTCTCAGCCTATAAACCTTTCGGCTGATCCGATTTGAAATTAATGTATGCAAAATGTCACAGCTCTAGCATCACTTCTTCATAGCCTCCCTATGAACTTTTCAGGCGACTCTCGTAAGTTTCTGGGAAAAAGGCAAGAATTGGTAATATGATAAATGATCACTTAATACGTAAATGATATACGTAATTCAATATGCTTTCGATTATGGACCAACTCTAAAAGTTATCTATTCAGTCAAATTTAATTTGAGAGTGTAGAATGTATAGATTCACTGGCTTGAACCAATTCAATGCATACCAGATGTACCCTGTCAGAGATTCAGATACATTATCTTGATACTTTGAAATAAAGAGAGCATACATTACTGGTTGTATAAAATCAGAAAACTGCAACAAGTCAAATTTAACGATACAAATATGATGTGGGTAAAATCAAAATAGCAGTTATACCTCAGTCTAACTAAACTGGCATTAATAATGGTTTCTGATGTAAGCACAAGCCCAACAACTTTGGGAGAAGGGGAAGTCAACTATATTGACCTCGGCGCGTTACTGGTACTTTATTTAATCGACCCTGTAAGGATGAAAGACAAAGCTAACGCCGGCGGGATTTTATACTCAGAACATATGGGGCGTAAATTATGTTATCTGATGCTTTACATATACTGGCAATCCACCGCTTTAATAAAGATATAATAAAATATAAAATATTCTAGTCTTCAGAATTTGTAGAAGTGGGAATAACCGATTAGACCTATTTTGAAAATATTGTTTTTTTCTGCAAAGGAAGATATAGAAGATGAAAATGAGATGAAAACTGCATGAAAACCAACCTTTATCAACAAAAGAAACAGAAAGGATTAAAAAAACATAAAAATCAAAATTCGAGTAGGATGCCCACAATTAATGATTCGTTGTTGATTTCCCAAATCCCATTTACAAATACAAATTAATAGATTATAATGCATGCAAATACATCTCTTGAACCTTTCCTTCAGAATATTCATGAAACCATTGACATTAATCTAGTGAACTTAATCCATTTTGTCACACGGAGGAAGATAACAGGAATAACAGAACATGCAGAGATAAAATACAAAAAAAGGAAAAAATTAAATCAAATACAAACTCAAAGAATTGAAATGAGAAATGCCAATAGTAAAGAAACTCAAGTTGTGCAAAAATGGGATGGATACAATTGGGAGAAAACAAAGCATTTATAAAGAGAGAAAGATGCTTCTGAGAAATATATTGGAAAAGAGAAAAGATTATATGTAAAAAAAAAATGAAATAACAGACACAATGCATAAGTACTGAAACAGAAGAACGCAACTATTGGAAAAGAATTCCTTTGAGAAAAATAAATACAAGATTAAAAGTTTCAATGGAAATTCTACTCCAGTAGTATTATATAACTTCAGTATGCTTGACCATAAGCGTTAATACAACAGTTGTATAAAGGAGTCAGATACTACCCAGCAGGAAATTAGGCCGACACTAAAAAGAATAACAGACATTAGCGATAAGAGTGACATGGGGGGACAACGCTACTTCAAGTATACAAAGGGCCGGTTTCTAAATGCAATTTAATGGTGCAACAAATCGAATGGTTGTAATATCAATATTGACAAAGAAAGACCAGAGAACATACTTCAGCATTACATAATTCAATAATTGTTTCTACTTTAGGCACAAGGCCAGCAATTACCCAGTGCATTACTGGTACTTTATTTTATCGACCCCGTAAGGATGAAAGGCAAAGTCTACCTCGGCGGGATTTGAACTCAGATCGTAAAGGGACGTAACTATGCTGGAAAGCATGACGTCCGACCCTCTACCGATACTGCCAATCCACCGCCATTACATAATTCAATAATGCTGCTGGTTTCAAACTGACTTGAGTACACTAAAACACTAAAAGTAGAAACCACATATTTGCAGCTCACAAGTCATAAAGCGTTTAAGAAAACAAAATTGAAAACTTCATGGAATTTTTATGCGACATATGCGGAATATTTCATATAATATTTGTGATATGTGCGTGCAGATGTCTTCATTTAGTTAGCTATTAGTATCCACAAAAACTAATATATCTATATACATGCACAGGAATATCTGAAAGCATTACTTGATTGCCAGCTATACCAAATGGTATAAAAAAGCGCCGTTTATATATGTGGCTGTGTACATATATATGTATGTACGTACGTTCGCATGTATGTATGGTTGGATGGATTGAAGGGTGGATGAATGGATGGATGGGTGATTTGCCTGTATGTGTATGAAGAAATTATATGACTTTAAAATGTTTGAAGACTTTCTATGTGTGTTAGTATGTTTGGCAAAATTCCTGTATAAATGATTCTTTTGCATTATATCAATGAAAGAGGGTATTTGCTGGCAATTGGATATCTTCCCTAAATATTTTCAATGACATACATTTCAGAATATTATATGCATTACTAAAATAAATGGGAAAATGAAACTTTTTTATGGTTAATTTTTTATTTTTTAAATAAGCTCTTAAGGTAACAAAATTTCAAAAGAATATATCAAATATTGAGTGAAAGTTTTTCAGGATCATAGGATTTTAGAGCTAAGAATGACAGCAAATGGGTTTCATTGACAGATCAGGCTATTCAGATGTATACAGTCAGACGTAAAATTAATTTGTGCTGTCATTCACCATATATTTGTAAATAATTACAATAAGCTAACATATCTTCTTTTACTCGTATAGTTGTTTACTGTCACCATGTCTGATATTGTAAGTACATTTATTTTATGTGATTCTTTCTTTCATTCGTTAAATGTTTTAGTTTTGTTTTTGTTTTTGTTTTTTTTGTGAAATTTATAAGCAATCTTTCTGTATATAAGACTGCAATAAAGATCTGTGCAAAACGAAAAATGTTCACATCTATTCGATTTCCACAAAGAAAGCATCCATATGTTACGCAATTTTCAAATTGTAATTTTTGTATTCTAGTTGTCAGAATAAGTCAGGTTTCTTTTATTTTAAATCGGTTTTTTGTTGGGGTTTTTGTGGGGTTTTTTTTGTGTTGCATCTTTCTTTCAGAAATATTTTATACACTTATATCTTATCTGATAGCGATGTGCTGTCAAACAGAAATAGTTATGAACTTTTCATCTATAACTTAACTACTGAAGTTTCATTCATTAGAATAAAAGTCAATTTTAAGCAGTTTTCTTTGCGGCATTTGGCGTTATGCCTTACACGTTTTGCTTTAATCAGGTGTAAATGGCGACAGTTACTCTTTCAAAAACCAATCAATCAAAATACATTAAGCGCACCAAATGTACACGTGCGTAAATTTTGATTACGTAACGTAATAGTATTTGTAATGTCATCTTAGATTGACAATTACACTTCTAATAGAAATTAAGATTCATGACATTATTTGATTATATTAATCTGGTACAAAATCACATGTTCAGTTAGTTGCTAATGAGAGATTTTCATCTCTGGATTTTAACAAATTAAGGAATTATACAACCAGGTAAATTCTGAGGTCGATAAAATCAACGAACCCCTCTCCCAAGATTTCTCACACCATGCTTATATAAGAAGCAATCATTATTCAGAGTGGATTGGCAGTATCGGTAGAGAGTCGGACACCATGCTTTGCAGCATAGAGTTATGGTCCCTTACGGTCTGAGTTCAAACCCCGCCGAGGTTAACTTTCATTCTTACGGGGTCGATAAAATAAAGTACCAGTCACGCACTGGGGTCGATTTGATCGACTTTCCTCTCTCCCCAAATTACTGGCATTGTGCCTGTACTAGAAATCATTATTATCATTATTCAGGGCGGTGAATTGGCAGTATCGGTAGAGGGTTGGACGCCATGCTTTCTAGCATAGTTACGTCACTTTACAGTCTGAGTTCAAATCCCGCCGAGGTTAACTTTGCCTTTCATCCTTACGGGGTCGATAAAATAAAGTATCAGTAATGTACTGGGTAATTGCAGGCCTTTTGCCAATAGTAGAAACAATTATTATCATTATTCAGTGGTTCTTTTCTAATTATTTGCATAGACAGCATCACAAAACAGGAAACGATGTATAGATGCATTCTTGAGTAAAGTTCGAAAATAATTGATGTAACAACATATGTTCTATTTGTAAATAGTATTAATCTCTACTTATAGCTATATCTGTGCAGATTTTCTTGAAATCATTCTATAAATAAAAAGCATCTACTAAATCATTGATATGAAAAGGATAAACTCTCTCGCACCCAACTCCTTTGTTACATTATTTAGCAATCTAATCCACTTGCATTACAAGGCTGTCTAAACAAGCAAACACACTTTTCAGGTAGCAACTTTATGTGTAGAAGATATTTACCATAACCATATTCTATCTATCTATTTTTTTTTTCTTTAAGGACGATCGACTTTCGTCAAATCGGACCGAGGGAAGAATGTTTCCGTTGGTCTTTCCAATTGCTAATACTATCTATCGGTCGCAACTCCAGGTAGAAGGAGCAACGTGAAATAAAGTGTCTTGCTCAAGGACATAACGCATCGCCTGGTCCAAGAATCGAACTCACAACCTTACGATTGCGAATCCAATTCTCTAACCACTCAGCCACACGCCTTCACTTATCTATCTATATATATATATATATATATATTTGATATATATTTATCCTTATCGAGCCCTCTTTGGATTTTAGTCTTCAAATTTATTATTATTACTATATATATATATATCGTGTCTACGGGATTGTTCAATCATGTCACGCGATCTTATCCGAAAATAACCTGGAGGACAAAAAAGGTTACACTCTACTAACGCATAATGTCTCACAAAATTGATAATGGTACAGACATTTAGGATATGCTTAGAAACATATTAAAATTATATTTGCAAGGAGGAATTGAGGAAATGAGGAAAATCTATACATATGTAAGGCGTGAGTCGTACCGTGGTGTTACTGTGACCCTGGGATGTGTTTAGAGATTAATTAATGTATGTGTGTGTGTGTGTGTGTGTGTGTGTGTGTGTGTGTGTGTGTGTGTGTGTGTGTGTGTGTGTGTGTGTGTGTGTGTGTGTGTGTGTGTGTGTGTGTGTGTGTGGCTCTGTGTGTGTGTGTGTGTGTGTGTGTGTGTGTGTGCGTGTGCGTGTGTGTGTAGATAAAGATAGACAGTGAGTGAAAGATCAGGATTTTACTAGTTTTAAACTATTAAGATTATTAGTCAGCAGAGTGCCCGGTGGGATTTGGGTTACGGATAATACATGATTTTACACTCTTGGCACAGGAATAACCGTGTTTAACAGATTTCATTTTGAATATGTTTCGATAACTATCACCGATAGAAAAGTGTTTCTCAAGTAGGACTACCAACATTTTGCTTATAATTTTAGACGTTAAGAAAGAAGGACTGTAAACCATTTCATCTAACTTGGTCATTTTATTTTGTTGGATTAGCTAGTAATTTGTTGGGATTAAAGTAATGTTATCCATATTGTTAGCCAGACGGTTGTTGAGCAAGAGCCTTGTTGAAAATATCTTTGTTGGAAGGTAGGAGATGCTCTTTCCTATATTAAACACTAAATTACTGAAGATGTTTGCTGGATGCCATGAATTTCTGAATTATACCTAATTTGTTCGTTTGGTTTATGGCTTGGTTTATGCACGTGAGAGTAACATTTAATACATGAATATATACATACATATACACATTTTATATACTCGGACTCACGCACATATACGTATATGTTTGTATGTGCGTGAGTCCGAGTATATACGTATATCTTTGTATATTGCTAGGTCCACTTATGACTTGCATATGCATTGTGCAACTCGTGGTGCACCTTATCGAAGATTTTTTAGCAATTTCTATCGATTCTTATCTATTCGAGGTAGTTCAGACTTGACACCTGTCTGTTTGTATTTATCGTAGTTGAGGTTATAAACTATGGCCACATACACATGGTCGTGTTATTCATGGTGTCATACTTTCTTAACTTTGTGTTAACGCTAAACGAAAATCTATTAACTTTTCGCACAATTGAGTGCTTTGTGACTGCTTCAAACAATTGCTATCTGCTCTACTGTGGCTATAACTTCAATTCAAACATATTATATATATATATATATATTTATATATATATATATTAGCCAAATTACCAGCGCCTTTATGAAGATAAACTCTGCATTTCAATATTACTCAATGTAAAATGTAATGCATGAAAAATTGGAAAACATTATTTTTTGTAATATATGAAATCAAAATTAGATTATTAAATCTTATTCTTATTTTGTTTCTTGTAAATAAATTTTTTGAAAATATCAATTCAAAACTTGATCATTTCTTGTTTGTGTAAAGCATTATTTTCAAATTAGAAATTCAAAGTTTAATTATTTATTTTTTTAACATAATAAATACGTGAAAATATATTTCATACTTTGTCCTAATGAAGAACTTCAGGGTAAACAACATAAAAGAGAGGTGCTTTTTTGTTGATTTACGTTTAATTAATAGAAAAACCCCGTGATAATAGAGGTTCCAATACTCAAGTTATGGGCTTCCAAAATGTTCACTATAGGGGGTTTAACCCCGATTAGGGTGTCTTAATATTATTGAAATTTGCTGAAATTTTGTGACTAGGCATCATATCTTGTTATTTACCTATGGTTCAGATTTCACAAAAATGGATGGGACAAATCTTTCAGCGGGGTTTTGTGTTCTCGGGAAACCCTTTGATTAAAATAAAATATATTTATCTAAGTACCATGGGCAATGTAGTTTCAGAATATATATGGTTATGGGGGTCTATCTCCAAAACCATAGGAGGAGTTCGTGAACAAACAAACAAACAGACAGGAACTACAACTTTATATATATAGATATATAGTATTGATATATATACATATATACATATATACAGGACAATGCTCACCCACATATTATAAACACAGATACATATACACTTACTCAGGCCAAAAATGCGAAATACAATATCTATCAAAGGTTATAACATTTACATGCTATGTTGCGTTGTGTCTATCGTTGAGTATAAAAATATATTTACATACCAAATGTATTATTTTCTATATCTTTTGGCAAGTCGAATTACAATTCAGAAAAAGCTTTCGTAATTCTTATGGTTCCACTTTATATAAAAAAATCAAGATTAGAACATTTTCGTGTCATGAAATATCAACCTCGGTAGTTATTATGTTGTAGATGAAACATTTACAAACCAAGAAGGCGTTTGATGGAATCATGAAACGAACGAAAATGTAAAATAAATAATTGTCGATATGAACAAATGAAAAAGATTATTTTAATGTCTGTTCGGGCAATCAGCACAGTTATGCAACACAAATCCTATAAACGACAATGTTCATTATAACTTCAGCTTTTTCATTATTTATCATAGGAAGCCCTGTTTGTGTGGTTAAGGATTTCGCTTCGCAACCATGTGGTTCTGGGTTGAGTTGGGTAAACATTTGGGCAAGTGTCTTATGCTATAGCCTCGCGTTGACCAAAGCTTTGTGAGTGGAATTCGTTTGACGAAATCCACAGACTCCAGTCACGTATATACATATACATATAAAAAAGAGAAAACAATAAAAGGAAAAAAAACTATTTTTCTTCCTAATAATCGTCTTTTTCTCCCTATTTTCATATATATATATATATATATATATATATATATGAAAATAGGGAGAAAAAGACGATTATTAGGAAGAAAAATAGTTTTTTTTCCTTTTATTGTTTTCTCTTTTTTCTGGGTTAGAAAATGTTTAAAACAAAATATTTTACTTTGTGTGAAGTGTTAAGGTATTAGTTAATTTATATATTAATTAACAATGGCATTATTTATTTATTTATATATTTAATAATTGTCTGTTACCAGTAAATATTTTGTAAAAATCTCTCAGAGATTTAGAATAAAAATACACACTTCCAATAATTCCCCCACTCTCAGTTTTTGTTGATTCTGTTTAATTATATATATATATATACATATATATATATATATATATATATATATATATATATATATATATATATATATATATATATATATATATATATATATATATATATATATATATATATATGTATATATATATATATATATATATATAATTGAATATAAAAGAAAGAACACAGATATATACATATATGGGACCAGATTTGAGGTGAAAAGAATACTAACTATTAACAATAGGGTTTGTCTGACTCAATATAAGAATAAATCAAGAAAATAAATACAAAACGGAATTGTGGTAACTACCAACAATCCAGACAGCTTTTGATACTGCTGTCCGCAAAATTAATTCTGAATAGGAATGCCAATTCTTACTCGTCACATTAGCGAATCTGGTTCCTTACGATTTGAACTCATATATGTATATATCTGTGTTCGTCTTTCTTTTATATTCAATTACAATATACGGCTCGGAAAAGTCTCTTTCCTAGAGCTATTTTGTTGTAAGAGACTATTTTGAGTTTCTAACTCAATATATACCTTTGATATATATACGACTTCTTTTATACCATAAAAGTGATTCTGTCTTTGCGTGTAATTGTTTTTCACCGCTCCTGTTAATGACGTATTATATTCGTTTTTTCCCGTTCTTTGCCAGGGAACGTTTCCACGAACCAAAGTATCGTCTTCCTGTCTTCCTCCGGTTGCAACGTTTTTTGAAATATCCACTTCTGCGTTTACAGATTGACTTTGTTAGTTTCAAAAGATCCCGTTAAGGGTGAAAGCAGCGATTCTTTGCTGAAACTTTAATCTGTTATTTTAATATATATATATATATATACATATATATATATATATATAGGAACGGGTAGGACCCCGACGGCTGAGCTCAAGCCGTTTCGACGGCTAGTTCTGGACTAAATGAACATTTTTATCCTGGTATTCTGGTATATGAATAGCCGAGCTTCTCAGGGGGTAATTCCCTATATGGTAAAAGTGATTGTCACAAGGATTGGTCAAAAGTTTGTTGTTGAGACACATAATTCTGTCATGGCAATTTGTGGTAGGAAGGGGTAGCTGGATCTGCCAGTAGAAGA
Organism: Eledone cirrhosa; assembly: GCA_964016885.1. Taxonomy (NCBI): domain Eukaryota; kingdom Metazoa; phylum Mollusca; class Cephalopoda; order Octopoda; family Eledonidae; genus Eledone; species Eledone cirrhosa. The sequence goes on along the minus strand of OZ024740.1, from coordinate 269,606,440 downwards.
AAGAGGGAGAGGGAGTGGAGGAAACCCAGTCGTGCGTTGATAGTGCCAACTACAGCAGGGCAGGAGGTCAAGTAAGTATACTAGGGAGGGGGAGGGGGAGGAAGTCGAAACAATAAGTAAATCAATATGGAGTAAATATATAGAAGAATACCAAGAACGTTAAAAATATTTCAAAACAATTTCTGGTTACTACCCTAACGAGAGCCATCAACTCACTCACTGGAACTGCTAAACTATAGAAAAGTTTACTAGGTGGGACGGAATTGTAATGAGACCATTTTAAGAGTTAGTAGTAATCAACCGAGTATATCTTACGGTGACAGGTCAACAAGTGGGGGGCCACAATACTAAAGAAACTACCAC
>OZ024740.1:269596077-269601077 GCA_964016885.1 Eledone cirrhosa | reverse complement strand
TTCATGACGCAGATGATATTCTGACAAATTAAGTGGGTACTATGTCGTCTGTAAATTCCATCCGACGGATCCTACACCCGCCAGTAGCGACACCATTTGCAGCCCGACTGCTCATGCCAAATCACGCTATAAAGATTATAAAAAGGAGAAGGTGACAGTACGTACGCTTGGTGGAGTCCAGCAACCACATTGAATGGTTTAGACTTCGCACCATTCATACGAACACAAATACTAGGGCATTCGTACTGAGACATCAAGGCAACAAGAAGCTTTGTATCGATCCTATGCTCCTGCAAAACCTTCCACACCAGGAGGTTAATTCTAAATTTATTATCATTCTTATTACTATTTTTATGTTTTATTGTGTGTTTGTACTGTGTTACAGTGGACAACTCTGTGTGCCTTGGGTATGTACAATGTTGTTATGTTTTATTGTAGTGTTTGTACTGTGTTACAGTGGACAACTCTGTGTGCCTTGGGTATGTACAATGTTGTTATGTTTTATTGTAGTGTTTGTACTGTGTTACAGTGGACAACTCTGTGTGCCTTGGGTATGTACAATGTTGTTATTTTTTATTGTGTGTTTGTACTGTGTTACAGTGGACAACTCTGTGTGCCTTGGGTATGTACAATGTTGTTATTTTTTATTGTAGTGTTAGTACTCTTCGTAATATGTGTGCAGTGTCTAGTAGGGCTATTTTTTATGCTGCTTATGTTTGTATGTCCTGGGATTTGGGTTTTTAATTTTCATGAGCTGGAGTGACATGCACAGCCGGAATGCAAGTGGTGTCGATAATAAAAAGTACCAGTAACATACTGAGATCGATTTAATCGACTTTCTCTTTCACCCAAAGTTGTTGGCTTTGTCCCTAAATCAGAAACCATTATTATTATTATTATTATTATTATGCGGTCTGAGTTCAAATCCCGCCGAGGTTAACTTTGCCTTTCATCCTTACGGGGGTCGATAAAATAAAGTACCAGTTATGCACTGGGATAATTGCTGGCCTTGTGCCAAAAATAGAAATAATAATTATTATTATTATCGGGTGAGTCGGTTGGCAGTATCGATAGAAGATCAAACGCCATGCTTTGTAGCATAGAGTTACGTCCCTTTACGGTCTGAGTTCAAATCCCGCCGAGGTTAACTTTGCCTTTCATCCTTACGGGGTCGATAAAATAAAGTACCAGTAATGTACTGGGATAATTGCTGGCCTTGTGCCAAAAATAGAAATAAATAATTATTATTATTATCGGGTGAGTGGGTTGGCAGTATCGATAGTAGATCAAACGCCATGCTTTGTAGCATAGAGTTACGTCCCTTTACGGTCTGAGTTCACATCCCGCCCTGGGGTCGATAAAACAAAGTACCAGTAATGCACTGGGGTCGATTTAATCGACTCTCCCCTCCCCCCAAAATGACTGGCCTTGTGCCTATAGTAGAAATCCTTATCATTATTTCTATTATTTTTTTATTGCACATCATTACTGGAGTCTATTTAATCAATTAAATTCTCTTCCAAAATGCTGGTCTTATGACTATCTTAAGAACCATTATTAAATGTGGTGGGTATCGGAAATTGGCATATTAGGCAGATGTTTTCTAGTAGGAAGTAAACTATTTTTAGATTCACATTTAATGCCTTACCAATCTAGCGTTTGACTTTCATCTTGCGGTGGCTGATAAATATATACCAATCAAGTACTGCTCTCAATTTAATTGACCATTCCTTTTATCAAATAACATGCAAATGCTAGAAATCAATATGCTACATAGTTAAAGCAAAGTCATCTACTGACGAATCCTGTTCTAATTTTAGTCCTGGATTCAGGTAATTATTTGTTTATAACAGAACACCCCTGAAGATACCCTCAGAATGTATGTGTGTGTGTATGTGTGTAGTTATCACTCTCTCCCTCTAACTGTCTCGCTCTTCCCCTCTCTCTCTCTCTGTCTCTCTCTCTCTCTCTCTCTCTCTCTCTCTCTCTCTCTCTCTCTCTCTCTCTCTCTCTCCTCTTTCTCTCTCTCTATTTCTCCTCCTCTCTCTCTCTCTCTCATCTATCTCTCTCTCTCTCTCTCCTCTCTCTCTCTCTCGCTATATTATATATATAATATATATATAGTGAAAAATTGAACGGGAACAAAACAGAGAGGTAGTACGAACAAAGGTTTATTAGTTTCACGCTCTTGAGAGTGGCGTGGTGGTATACATATCTAGTCGTGTGAATGGGCACGTGTACGTGGTAATATATACATATGTATATATATATATATATATATGTATATATATATAAAGTATTGTGTTGTGTATGTGTATTATTTAGTTAGATAGATAGAAGATAGATAAAGAGAGAGAGAGCGAGAGAGAAAGAGAGAGTATGCGACAGGGATACATCCACACATACATACATCTCTCTCTATATATATACTGTAGAGAGAGAGAGAGAGAGATATAGAGTGAGAGAGAGAGAGAGAGAGAGAGAGAAGAGAGAGAGAGAGAGATGAGAGAGGAGAGAGAGAGAGAGAGAGAGAGAGAGAGAGACGTGAAACTGTATTTTACCTTTTAAGGAAAAAATACTTTTCTATTCTAATGACTATCGACTCATTGCACGCGTATCAAACATCACCGCCAAAAGGACCTCCATTCTTTCTCAATAATCTGACTACTGATACTAATACGGTTTCCACAATTCCAGATTCATTACATGCCTACTCTCATATATCATAGAAAAGTGAGCTCTTGTCTTTCAGAATCTGAGAAAAATAGATATCGATTAAAATTATTTTTTGTGTTTATATTAAGAAAACAAAGAATTAACAAAATAATGACAAGCAATAGATCGTGATACATTAACAAGTATATATGCTAAAATATGTAAATTACAGTAGATTCTTAAATGGAAATATTTTTGTACATTATTAATTATGATATCTCAACAAAAATCAATCAAAATAAAGCAACAAACATATAAAATTTTACTCTAAATGTATCTAATCATAATTGTTTTTTTAAGATTATATTTAAATGCAAATCATGTTTTTCGACTCACAGAATTAAGCATTTTTATATGCAGTATGATCATTAAATAATTTGTAAAGTAATATAGGAAACAGATGAAATTAGTTTCATTTTTTTTTAATATTTCATTTTAATGCTCTTTATTTGTCTTCAAAATTTAGTATTCTCTATTTTCAGGATGTATGCAGTTTATAGAAAAGGATGAAATGGAAGCCGAGACAACAAACATTACCCTAAGTAAGATGATATAATCATCACAGTGTTAGATTTCTTTGCTAAAGTCTAATTAACAAAGGCCAAAAAAAGCATATAAAAGAAACGGTGATAGATTTTGTGCCGAAATGGAAGTTTTTATGGACAACACTAATCATTCCAATGTAGTTGTTGGTTCGAATCTAAAGTACGTCTTTGGTTGGAATGTAAGCTTAGTGAATGGATCTAATGTATTCCCTACACCTTTGCCGGCTCATTTCGACGAAATACAATTGGTTGAATTTTACCTCACAGGCGTAGCATCAATTGTAATTATATCACTGGGACTCATTGGAAACATATTAACCATTGCTGTACTTACAAAACGAACGATGCATTCATCAACAAACTGTTACCTTAGAGCATTGGCAATGTGGGACAGTGTTGTTTTGATTATTACTTTCTTTCTGATTGGAATTCCAGCTGTATCTAAATCTTACAGAGAACAAGTTTTACCCTATGTCATTGTATATGCTTATCCTGCTGGTTTAGTTGGCCAAACAGCAACTATTTGGTTAACTGTTTCGTTCACTGTTGAACGCTATATAGCTGTATGCCATCCACTCAGGGCTGCTAGCATGTGTACCATGGCAAGAGCTCGTATGGTAATACTGTCTGTATCTGTTTTCTCATTTGTCTATAACGCGTCACGCTGGTTCGAATATGAAATAGAGTATCAACTTAATCCTGCAGATCACACAATTCTAGTGAACGGAAAAAAAACCGAAATGGGGGAAAGTAAAATATACCATAAAATCTATTTCTTATGTCTCTATCTACCAATTATGTGCTTTATTCCGTTGACATCTTTAGCCGTCATTAATATATTCCTCATTCTTGCCGTGAAAAGATCACAACGTCAACGTCGTGACATGAACGTACGTCAATCGAGAGAAAACAACGTCACATTAATGCTTGTATCTGTTGTCATAGTTTTCATGATTTGCCAAGTCCCTGCACTCATATACAATACAGCTTACGCTATTGATAGCAAAATGGTATCTACGACATCAGGCTGGATCATTTTCTCTTTTATAAGAAATTATTTGGTAACAGTCAACAGTGCTATTAACTTTATGTTATACTGCGCTTTTGGACAAAAATTTCGGCGAATTTTTATCCGAACATTCTGCCGTTGTCTGATTCCGGAAGAAGATTTCAGTTCACTAACGTACCAGGGAACAGTTATCAACCCACAATCGACAGCGAGAAGATGCAGCAAATCACAGAAGCTGCAAGGAACTACGACTGACGTTATAGATATGACATCATCAACTACAGCAACACATGCAAGTATACTCTCGCGATACTCTTCTCATTCTTCGTTTGACGCTAACTCTCTGTACCGAAAAAATACGATCAACAAACACGAAAACCTCACGAAACATAAAACAGATGGTGGTTGCGACGATTTGTTCTGTGAAAAAATAGGTATTGATGAAAATGAAATTTTAAGTAACGAAAAATCCAAGACTGACATTCTTGAAAATGTCAAAACGGAGAGTTAAAAAATTGTGTATATATATATATATATATACACACATATATATATATATATATATATATATATATATATATATATATATATATATATATATATATATATATGTATATATATATATATATATATTGTGTGTGTGTGTGTATGTATATATATATATATAGTTATGTGTGTGTATGTATATATATATATATACAGGTATATATATATATATATATATATATATA
>OZ024740.1:269551077-269591077 GCA_964016885.1 Eledone cirrhosa | reverse complement strand
AGTAGTAATTGAAATTTGTTTTGGGGTAGAAGAAGGCAGATTTCAGTTTTGAATGGAAGGAGTATGAAGAATGAAAAGTTTATTTTAGGGGTGAAAATAGGTCAGGTCAGTAAAAAGTAACACGAAAAGTTGCTGTTATAAAAGAATAATGCCAATGTAAATATCTAAGGAGACTAAGATGTTACGATAAAAGTGTTAGTGAAAAAAATATATATGGAATTTACATCTATGAAAATAATATAAATTAATTTAATTGATGGGTATATTTATATTGATAAAATTACATTAATGCATATAGATATGATAAATAACAGTTAGATGTATTTGAAGAGTGCTGTTAAAGACGAGGGGAAATTAAATAAATATAAAAAGAATATATATATATATATATATATATATAATTATTGGGGGGAGGGGGTTAAATTTATTAGTGAGAAATAATAAATATATAGAGATTTCAAGGAACATAGAATCATAACCTGAAATTAAAACATTATATATGTTTACTTAATGGTATCAATTTTAGGAAAAGATAGTTGTAAGAAGGAAAGTGAAATTATGTAGTTCATCAGTAGTAGAATATTAAATATAGGTTAACTAAATTGAAAATAGTTTTTATATTAATTTCTAAAGTGTATATTAATTAGGTTTATAATATTTAAACGTTTTTCTCAGTTTATGATTACACGATATTATTCATTCCTGTCGCTTATTTAATAGGATATCCTTAGATTTCATTATTTCAAAAAGTTCTTGGGAACATAATCTACATTCATATCTATTATTTTGATAAGGGATGGCCCTTTTGAGCACACTCCAAGTTAGGTCATAATCTATATTCCTCTTTCTATAATTATTAATTATTTCAGCTAGAGATGTTGTATTAGCTAATGCGGCATTTTTAAAACTATGTTTGTGGGTATTAAATCTTACCTTAAATTTGTTAGAGGTAGCTCCTATATATGAATAAATTGAGTCCTTAGTGTTAACTTTACATTTATATACTATGTTATTGACAAGGCAATTTCCTTTTAATGGGCAGTTTGCTTTGTTTCTACAGTTACAACTTTTCGTGAATCCTCTATCAGAGGAGATATTATGGTTAGTTTGATGTACTGGTGGTATACTCATAGTTTTTTTACATTTATATGCATTGTAGGCACTTATATTTTGTTTTATGTTTTTGGTTGTTGAGTAGGAGAATTTAACCGTTGATCTATTTAAAATTTGATGGTATTTGTGGTTTGGCGGGAAGTTCTTCTCTAGGATATTAAAGAATTGTTTAGGTATATTATCCTTAATTTGTAAATTAAATGGAGCATTATACCAAGTAACTCGTCTATTACGGTTTCGATGTTGTTTATTGTTTTTATAGGATGTATCCTGATGTTTATTAAGAGAATTATTGTTAATGTCTTCACCACACACATTTTTTAGTTAGATTTATTGTTTTACATGTTTTAGCTTGTTTATTAGGAGTTTTATTATTAACATTTATTAGAGTAGTAGGATGAGTAGTTTTTTGAGAGTTACTATATTGTATATTAGAAGAGTTAGAGAAATTTGGTTTTATGTTGGTATTTTAGGGTATAGTGTGAGTGGCATTTAGGTGTGTATGTTTCATTTGGTCTTTGTTGGTAATATTAGGTTGTATGTTTGTAGTGTTATTGGTACAAGGTATATATGCTAATTTATTTGTGTGGCCACTTCTAGCTAAAGCTTCGTTATAGAAGGTCGCATTTTTATCAAATACATCCTGGTTAGACGAAAGATTAGACATTCTAAGTGAGATATTATATGCAATGTTTATAAGGATAGATTCAGGGTGATTAGATTGTGAGTGTATGTAATGTAAATTTTGGTTAGGTTTATGGTAAGGTTGGTAGATACCCGTAGATAAGTCTAATGTTATATCAAGGAAATTAACTATTTTACTTGTGTTTTCAAATGTAATATCTAGACTATAATAGTCTTTGAGGAAAGTTCTAATAAGCTTTTTATTTTTTTCTATCTCTGAAAGGCTAGGGTTATTGGAAAGAAGAAGACAGTCGTTACGATATAAACCACCTTTAAGGTGGGGAAAGGAAGCATTTATGTTAAAAAGAAGAAAGAGGCCCACAAGATCAGTAATTTGGGCAGAATCGCTTGAGCCCATAGTAATATCGAATAGATTACTATATGTGTTTTGAAATTCCAATAGTGTTTGTCTAGCATGTGTAATAATATTAATGTCATCCAAAGTTAAGTTAGATCTATTTTTAGCAAATATCAAGGCTTTGTTCAGGAGTATAGGTGATATAGAGGAATAATAATTATCTATATCAAATTGTAGAAATGAAGCAGAAGATTTATTTCTAATATTATTAAACCAGTTAATTACCTGGGATGTGTTTTCCCAGAGTAGTAAATTAACATGTTTTCTTAGTTGTGGGATGACCCTATCTAAAAAATTTTTACTAATGATTCCAATATCAGATATGGAAGGGCATATAAGCCTTATATAAAGATTAGAGTTAAAGTTAGATTTATGATCTTTCAGGTTGAAATGTGGTCTTTTCAGTGCCAAAGGTTCAGTTCTATCTTCAATATTAAGTCTATTCACTATGTTGTGTGTTTTGTTGTTGATGTTGGTGAGTGACGCATTGTTTGTTTTTTTATAATTTTTCCTGAGTTCTTTATTTATGAACTCATTGTAATTTTCAATATCCATGTGATACAGATTTCCAGTTTTGTCAGAGCTGGAGTGTGCTCAAAAGGGCCACCTCTTATCAAAATAATAGATATGAATGTAGATTATGTTCCCAAGAACTTTTTGAAATAATGAAATCTAAGGATATCCTATTAAATAAGCGACAGGAATGAATAATATCGTGTAATCATAAACTGAGAAAAACGTTTAAATATTATAAACCTAATTAATATACATTTTAGAAATTAATATAAAAACTATTTTTAATTTAGTTAACCTATAATTAATATTCTACTACTGATGAACTACATAATTTTACTTTCCTTCTTACAACTATCTTTTCCTAAAATTGATACCATTAAGTAAACATATATAATGTTTTAATTTCAGGTTATGATTCTATGTTCCTTGAAATCTCTATATATTTATTATATCTCACTAATAAATTTAACTCCCCCCCCCCCCAATAATTATATATATATATATATATTCTTTTTATATTTATTTAATTTCCCCTCGTCTTTAACAGCACTCTTCAATTACATCTAACTCTTATTTATCATATCTATTTTATCAATATAAATATATCCATCAATTAAATTAATTTATATTATTTTCATATATGTAAATTCCATATATATTTTTTTCACTAACACTTTTATCGTAAAATCTTAGTCTCCTTAGATATTTACATTGGCATTATTCTTTTATAACAGCAACTTTTCGTGTTACCTTTTACTGACCTGACCTATTTTCACCCCTAAAATAAACTTTTTATTCTCCATACTCCTTCCATTCAAAACTGAAATCTGCCTTCTTCTACCCCAAAATAAATTTCAATTACTACTATTTTACCATTTGGCCAATTATTACCTTTCTATTGGTTAATTCAAAACCTGTTCCCAAACAAACCTACTATATTAAATCTTTGTTGGTTTTATTCAATGAACAAATATAATTATTTCTGAGGTCAGCATATGACCTATTCTCATCCCTAAAATAATCTTTCATTCATAATATTCTTTCCATCCAAAACTGAAATCTACCTTCCTCTACCCATAAATTAAGGTTCTTTTACTACTATATTACTATCTTGACCTTCACTATCTTTCTATTGGTCAATTCAAAACCTGTTCCCAAACAGACCTATTGTATTAAATCTTTGTTGGTTTTTTTCAATAAACAAATAGCATTATTTCTGAAGACAGTGGATTGGCAGTATCGGTAGAGGGTCTGACGCCATGCTTTCCAGCATAGTTACGTCCCTTTACGATCTGAGTTCAAATCCCGCCGAGGTTGACTTTGCCTTTCATCCTTACGGGGTCGATAAAATAAAGTACCAGTAATGTACTGAGTAATTGCTGGCCTTGTGCCTAAAGTAGAAACAATTATTTCTGAAGACAGTATATATATGTGTAGGTATGTATATTCCCTCTGATAGTTTGTAAAAATTTTACATACATCTATAGGATATGCATACCAACACTAACATATATATCCTAGAAACGATCGTAAAATGATGAATTTTTTAATATAAGGAACTGTTTCTTTGTTTATTCATTATTTTATTAATTTATCTTGACTCTGTTTTCCGTTAATTTTCACCGAAAAAATTTTTTGAATACATCTTCTCTTTTCATGATATTCGGATTACATTGAGTTCTTCATACAGATTGGACACTACCGTACATTTTGGTAGATTTATCTATATATATATATATATATATATATATATATATATATATATATATATATATATGTATGTATGTATAGATATATATGTGTGTGTATATGTGCACCCATTTATGCGTATATATTCATATATATATATATACATATACACGCATATAGGTACACACACACACACAGACACACATATACATACACACTCACACAGACCAGACACACATATACACACACACACATATATAACTATATATATATATATATATATATATATATATATAGAGAGAGAGAGAGAGAGAGAGAGAGAGGGGGGGGGCTCAGACCTGGCGCCAATTTGAAATCCACCTTCATTCAAATGTTCACCGCTTCACTATGCACTACAATTATCACTAATCGGCATTAAGCTAAGGTGAGTATATCCAAACGTGATTCTTTCCTGTTTTTGTATTCGTTACGCGCAATTCTTTGTGAGACTTTCGTATGTAACAGTTAGACCTCTATTATCGGGTAACTGATTATTCAGACCACTTATGTTAGCGTAAAGAAAATAAACTACAACGAATATAATTATTTTTAAGCAGCATGTTTGCAAGATCTTACAGCAGTTTTACACTGTTGTACACTTGTATAATCTTTGATGTCTTTTCACTGTGATTCCGACTAAACAATTTCCTTTTTCTCATCACTTGTTACTGTTGTTCGCTTTCCATTCACATCCATGATAACAGCCCTTACTATGAGTATTTTAAAGACATGCTCACTCTATACAAAATCATGCTTTGAAATCCTTTTGCACACCAGTAATCTTCATATTTTTCAGTTATGCATTTTTTCGGGAGAATTTAGGTAGGAACAATTTGTTAATGTCTGCGTTTTGTGAAAATGTCATAGCTTCTAAATATGTAAACATTTGAAGTCTTGGGCTTATTTGAATTTGAAACAAAAAACTAACCTTACCATAATGTTTTTGAGTTTAGTTGCTTTGTTTCTGTATAATGAAAAAAGGTGTAACTGTTCATTTCATTATCTTTAAATTTCATATATTGTTTAAATGCGTTGTAATTCCTCTTGTTTTAGATTCAATGACTGCCTTTTAATGAAAAAACTCAATCTAAGTAGATGGAAATGTACTTGGTATATTTGATTTGAAATGTAGAAAAAAGTGCCTCTTAAATCATGATATATCTCTGTACTATTCATAATCATGTTGTTGTAATAAGTGGTTTTAACTATAATTTTGAAGACAGTCGTCGGGAAACTTACTCATGTACATAAGCATTACATTTGGTTTATATGTAATGAATGAACTTCAGCTACATTTATGAATGAATTTCACCTAATATTAAACATTATGTATCTAAATGACGATAAGTGTTAAGGAAATGAATGCAAAATACAAAACAAAAATGTATGGAGTAAGTAATGAGCCCATCGAAACAGAAGTGTGACAGAAAAGCAGCAATTTATTCCACCAAAGTAAACTCAATCTAAACTATAATAAAGGTAGGTCTGCGGAATTGCGTACGGTTTTTTTTTTATCCCGTTTGTAAAATGAGTTGGATTACTTTGAATAAATAATGAATGAATATTACATAATTTATCTATTCAATTTCGTAAACAAAAATAATTTCGTAAACAAAAATAATTTCGTAAAAATAAATAATTTAAAATCGACTTCTTTTCAAAGTTGCACTTCCGGTATATGGTCGCCACCACCACCACTTCAACTACCATATATATAGAAAGAGAGAGTGTGTGATGAGAGAGATAGATAGATTATGATTTTCTACACCTGACGCGTATGATTGTGCACATACATACATCTATATGTATGAGTATATAACTATTATGAGTATATATTTCTGTCACTAATGTTCTCCTAATGCTGTTTATATATAATATCGTCTTTTTAATGTATCATGCATTACGTTACTGATTACATAAGGCAGTGTAACGCAGTCTTCGTTCAATTTCTGTGTATATTGTCAATTACGATTTTATTTGATGTATCATATCTACATGTATATATACTTGTCAATATACACACTACACATGCTAGCAGAAAACCACTCGAAGGGTGGTTTTTCTGCTAGTAATAGTAATAAAGATATCACTAAATACTAAAACCTCACGAAACATAAAACAGATGGTGGTTGAAACGATTTGTTCTGTGAAAAAATAGGTATTGATAAAAATGAAATTTTAAGTAACGAGTGATCCAAAACTGACATTCTTAAAAATGTCAATACGGAGAGTTAGGAAATATATATATATATGAAACGATACAGGGCCCCGACGGCTGAGCTCCGTCCGTTCCAACAACAGCTGAAACGGCCGGAGCTCAGCCGTCGAGGTCCTGAAACTTTTCATATTACCCACTCTACTACTCCAAGTATCGAGTACTATTCCAAGTATCGAGTACTCTAGCTAGTTTTTACCACACCCTATCTAATATCACTAAAAAACAAAGTACATATGAATGGCAGGAGAAATTTCACAGGGCACTAATACAACACAAATCATATATGGGAATTAGAAGAGTGTAATTAATGAGTCTAACAAGTTTTGGATGATACTGAACATAAAAATACCAGCTTCAATTGCTCCAAGATTTGCAGCGAAGTAATGTTTTGTATTAGGTAAACACAAGATTAAATACTCAAATAACAGGTTACGATTTTCACAAAATGGAGATATATTAACAAATGATTTCCTCGTTAAATTTCATCGCATAAGGCACCCTATTAAAGCCATAAAATACTACTGTTGATCTATATACCCGTATAATAGGTGCATTAACATATAAGTAGGTGTAGTAACTTTATAAATGAAAATTAAAGTCGAACCTTATTGGCAACCGTCTTTCTCGGGAAAGAATGAAATTTTACTCCACTTGTAAGTCAAGATTATATATGTCTGTTCGTGCGAGCGTATGTGTAGATTTATATCACTTTATATCAGTAAAGTGATTATTTCCTCATACCAAACAAACATTTCACATACAAAATAGATAGACTGCCTCCTTTAGGGCATTTATTAGATTATATAAACACTATAAATTTGGTATTCCTTTCCAATTGTGCAAAACGGAAACCAGTCGTATAGGTATAACACTTGTAATAACACATAATATATATATATATATATATTATATCAAAGGATGAGTTGTTTCAACGTTCTTTGTACACTTGTAGATCAAAGACTTCTTTTAGTATGTATATATATACACACGGATATACAGACACACAGACCACACAACACACAAACACACACATGCATACATACATATGTATATATATGTGTGTGTGTGTGTGTGTGTGTGTGTGTGTGTGTGTGTGTGTGTGTGTGTGTGTGTGTGTGTGTGTGTGTGTGTGTGTGTGTGTGTGTGTAAAAATAACTAAACAAACGGCACAGTACATGGAAGACATATATTAGTTTAACGCTTGAAAGAGGAAGAAGAGAGTCTTAACGTTTCGAACACTAGTCCTTAGATATAAATACAAGATAAATAGAAGATAAAAAGTGATAAGAGGAAGAAACGGGAACAATCAGAAACGAAATGGGGAGAAAACAAACATTCATATCTACTTTGTTTTTTAGTGATGTCTTTATTACTATTATTGATTTTACTTTGGTGGAATAGATTGCTGCTTTACTATAACATTTCTGGGGTCATTACTCCATACATTTTTGTCCTGCATTTTGCATTCATTTCTTTAAAGTTTATAGGTCATATAGATACGTTAGCTTTAATATTAGGTGAAGTTCATTCATAAATGTAGCTAAAGTTCCTTCATTACATATAAACCAAATGTAATTTTCATGTACATGAATAAGTTTCCCAACCAAAATTAGAGATAAAACCACTTATTACAACCTATTATTACAACCACTTATTACAACCACTTATTACAACCTCTTATTACAACCACTTATTACAACTTATTAAAACCATTTATTACAACAACAAAATAATTGTTTCTACTTTTGGCACAAGACCAGCAATTATCCTAGTGCATTTCTGGTACTTTATTTTATCGACCCCGCAAGGATGAAAGGCGGAGTTAACCTCGGCGGGATTTGAACACAGACCATAAAGGGGCGTAACTCTATGCTGGAAAGCATGGCGACCGACCCTCTACCGATACTGCCAAATGAATAGCACATTGAATTATGAGATTCATTTTCTTCTCAAGGCTCAAAACAATCTATTGGAAAATAAACCGAGATAAATCATGGTTCGAGAGGCTCTTATCTCTAGATTTCAAAACAAATATAGAGAATATCGAAATCGTTTTATTTAGTAAAATCAGTTGTAACCTTATTCTTTTCGGCACAAATTATTGGTAAGGGAAACGTTATTATAACGTTGTTATACACATGTACTTTAAGGACATAAGTATAGTAGTTGCAACTGGAAATTTCATGATTGTTTCAGACCTCACCATTGTTAGCAATTTATTGCAATTGATTAAAATAATCTTATTTAAAATATAGAAAAGAAATAATGGATGTATTAGACATATTGATTTATGATAACTAGATTAATATATAAGATCGATAATCCATTTTCATCAACTATATAAGCAGGGCAAATCTCTCAAAGAGACGTTTCCATTAAATTTTCTCTTCGTTCTTCAATACTGTTCTAATTATGTTGAGTGCTTTTGGAAAATATGAAGGCGTTTGCTTTGAAGTTACACACTTTTGGGATTCTAAATGTTTTCGCATAACTGTATGGTTAAAGAAACCAATGTTTTGACAAGAATAAGTTTCGATGGCCGACCGCCGCAGAATGAGATCTATAGATATATTGACATCATATGTCTCAAATAACAACCAATGCACTTATTTCTTTAGAGTGCATCATACCCAGTCTTGTACACCTGCCGACAACATAGCCACCACTCTAGAAAACTAATGAATTGTGATATAAATGTACAAAACATTCTATAAAGTAACAAAACGTACAATGCATAATAAGTTGAGTATGCTACTGTAGTTTTCGATGTGTATACTATTGAGAGTTCGGTCACGAATAATTTAATCTTAGAAGAATTCTATTTGATTCAACGTATTGTTGATATCATAACTAACTTAAACCACTTATATCTACCTAGAGCCAATGATGGATTATTTCATTGGTCACTCGCTCCACTAGAAATAACAGCCAAATGTTTCTTAAAACATCATTTCTTGTGAATAAAAGAACACACTGGATGATGTAAACAAAGATACATTATGTCTGAATGAAATAATTGATGGTCACAGTTGGAACGCTAGCCTGTTTAATGAAGTCTACCCCAGGGTTTACAACAGCTACCCCGACTTATATTTTGTTATATTCTATAATAATTGTTTCTACTTTTGGCACAAGGCCAGCAATTATCCCAGTGTATTACTGGTACTTTATTTTATCGACCCCGTAAGGATGAAAGGCAGAGTTAACCTCGGCGGGATTTGAACTCAGACCATAAAGGGGCGTAACTCTATAATAATTAATCCAAATATATTTAAAATCCCTAATAATAACCAAATACATTCTTTACATTGTTCATGTCATCTAAAGTTTGAAAAAGAAACACGAACCATGTTTTCTTCGTAAAATATAATCCATATGATTTTGGAGTTCAGTTATCTTTCATTGAGGTGTAAGTGAAATAGATCAACTAATAAGTGAAATGTCATAGAAAGAGACAGCTGATGGCTTACTGCTGTTCTATGAAGTTCTCACTGAAATGTTTCTGGAATGTTTTTTTCATTGGCTGCCAATTTCACTAACAGCTGAGTTTAATTATGCATAAAATTAATGTTCCTATTCGGACAGATGTTTTCATCTGAATTTGCAACTAACAGAATGGGTGTGAAATGATGATGATGATCTAAATGTTTAGAATAAATATCTATTACACTACAACACAAAATCGATCAGGCTACTATACGTTTCTCTCGGTCAGTTTTGGTAAAATATATTTCAGGGCATCATTGTTTCTAAATGTCTCGTTAAGAAGAATAAGTCTCGGATATTATTTACAGCTTGTACAATTTACCAATGAATATTCGATATTTAAGCAATATTATAGAAATATGTTTGAAAGCAATGTGTGATTATTAGCTGACACTTCATAGCTAATTCTAATTTATATTCAACTAATCATATGATATAGTTTTCCCAGTGGTCTAAATATATTGACAAAAAGAAGTTAACGAAAAGTCTTAAAATACTGATTGCTACACATTTTCTTTTACATCAAAGTAAAAAAATACATTTAAAAGATGGTGTAGTTTATATGGAAACCACACATCATAAAGATTCTGCTATGAATAAACACGAGGAAAATATATTATAGTAATATTTAAGTATGTTGCGCTGAAGAAAATTTTAGTGGTAATAATAATAAATATTGTTTTTTTTGTCGAGTTAATGTCGACTGCAATAAATACAAATTCAAAATTCTTTAAGAAACACCTTATGGAAATTTCGCCTGTAATTTTCAAAGCAAATCTACGTAATATGCTTCATGATGTATAGGTTTTCTTACAGAATCGTAATTTCAAGCTGTCACTATTTCATAGGATATGTTTCTGCTGATTATTTCTTTTAAGAACAAACGATAAATAATCCATTTTTGAGGTTAAAGGAAAGTTGAAACTAATAACATTATACGAATATGAATGACCTTATTCTTTTCAACTCTCATATAATGATCTATATTCGGCGTTACTTAAGACATGGATATTTAATGATCAGTAGCTATCGTTAGTTTTATCTTTCCATTTTCCAGATAGAATCTAACATATTTGTTGTAATAAAACGTGGAAATTAAATATGTTCCTACCACATACATGTATTGCTTTAGTCATTTTAAATTTGTGGGTGTTTATGAGTCAATATCAAAGAACAGAAACATATATTTATATTAAGTAAATATCTTTAAGTCGTTTGGAAGCCTCGACAATGCAAATGGGTAAATCTCCGGGTAACAAGGTCCGGTGGTGGAGAGAGAGATGTAAGTGGGTGTACGTTGAGATGCGTGGTGTGTATAAGATGTGTGAGATGTGTAGAATGAAGGGAAGAATATAAAGGATAAAAATAAAAATAACAACACAAGAGAGAGTTACCTTGGGAGAGATTTAATAGTCCCTATATATTTCGGATTCACATCCATCAACTGGAGGTTTTTTCCGGGGTGGGGGAAAAGGTTGTCTGTCGGACAAGTCCGGAACGCGTCTTTCGCTGTTTGTTGTTTTTAATATTCAAAACAACAAACAGCGAAAGACGCGTTCCGGACTTGTCCGACAGACAACCTTTTCCCCCACCCCGGAAAAAACCCCCAGTTGATGGATGTGAATCCGAAATATATAGGGACTATTAAATCTCTCCCAAGGTAACTCTCTCTTGTGTTGTTATTTTTATTTTTATCCTTTATACTCTTCCCTTCATTCTACACATCTCACACATCTTATACACACCACGCATCTCAACGTACACCCACTTACATCTCTCTCTCCACCACCGGACCTTGTTACCCGGAGATTTACCCATTTGCATTGTCGAGGCTTCCAAACGACTTAAAGATATTTACTTATTGTTCCACAATGCTTCAAGCAAGCTGCAATACTCTAATATATTTATATTGTTTTTGTTATTGATGTAATAGGTTGGTGGGGTCGGTGAGGGTGTTGTGATAATGTGTTAATTGGATTCCAATATTATAGTGATAAAGTCAACTTCAGTATCTACCTTGTCAGATACAGCGATATACTATTCACCGCTCTATTTACAATCTACCAGTTTTGCAACCTGCACATCATCTCAATACTTTTTCTACTCCTTTCTCTAGCTAAAACCCTTTTTTACATCAGCTGAAAAGTGCAGTCAAAATTTGTTATTAATTTCAGATAAGAAATCTATAATTCTATTATCCTGCGTATCTCTTGTTATCTGGAAATATTTTAGATATTCCCACCAAAACGCGAGAGAACATAACATAGCTCCATGTTGGTCTGGCCGTTTCTCTCCATTAATCTCCGCCTTCCTCCTCTGTTCGAAGAGTGTTTTAGCCTGTTCTTTTCTTACCACGTTTTCCTCTTTTATTTGGATTAATAATTGTTATTTATTTTTTATCTAATTTTAAAAAATGTATGTGGCATCCTCATATTTTCGTGCCCAAGATAATTAAATATTTTGCCTCTGAAAATTATAACAAAATTGTTTTTCTTTAACTTGTGTTTACAATAAGTTATAACATAAGTTTCTCAAAGCATATTTAGTCATGATAGGAATGAGATTATTGATACAGAACACTAGTTTTCCTCTCACCATGTGACTTTTAATTTCATTCATAATTCTGTCGATAAAAATGTGGACGTTTTTTTTTTGTGAATTCCTTTCATTTAAACTACATTGAGAGGACGTAGCATATGGTCGGTAAATTTAGAAAATTACATCAACAAAATCTTCTAGTAGCGACAACAATAACCGAGCAAATTGAATGAAAACCAACAATACATTTAAAAATATATATTAACAGCCAATTTCAACAGAATCATCAATGCCAGTCTTTTTTTTTATGAGATGCAGAGATAAGAGTAGCAATAATCAAGTACTAACAATATAGCCAAAAGTGGTAATGGTAACAATAGTTTAAAATAAGCATTTTCTGTAAAGACATGTGCGATAAAAATAGGAATAGCAAAGATAGGAAATGTAATGCATACAATAGTTACAAAAGCAACGGTTTTAACATCCGTATAACGGTAGTAATGAATACAATAGTTACAACAGCAACGGTTTTAACATCGGTATAACGGTAGTAATGGATACAATAGTTACAACAGCAACATGTTTAACATCGGTATAACGGTAGTAATGAATACAATACTTACAACAGCAACGGTTTTAACATCGGTATAACGGTAGTAATGGATACAATAGTCACAACAGCAACGGTTTTAACATCGGTATAACGGTAGTAATGGATACAATAGTTACAACAGCAACATGTTTAACATCGGTATAACGGTAGTAATGAATACAATACTTACAACAGCAACGGTTTTAACATCGGTATAACGGTAGTAATGAATACAATACTTACAACAGCAACGGTTTTAACATCGGTATAACGGTAGTAATGGATACAATAGTTACAACAGCAACGGTTTTAACATCGGTATAACGGTAGTAATGAATACAATACTTACAACAGCAACGGTTTTAACATCGGTATAACGGTAGTAATGGATACAATAGTTACAACAGCAACGGTTTTAACATCGGTATAACGGTAGTAATGAATACAATAGTTACAGCAGCAACGGTTTTAACATCGGTATAACGGTAGTAATGGATACAAGAAAAAAAGCAACGGTTGAAATTAAGAGCAGAAATGTTCTGATTCACCCCTTGTTGAACAATCCAGAAACAAAGATTGATATTTGTAAATATCAAGAAATTAAAGAAGTTGATCTGAGGAACATGAAAGCTAAAGACATTGCAACTTCCTCCTTAACCATATTTATAGAGAATATCACTTATAAATATAGGTTCCTGGATTTGGAGTGGGGTAATCTCAGTGGGGTGCAGATTTAGTAAAAAGGGATGTGTTAGTTATAAAGAAAGGAAGCATTTTTTTAGGGGAGGGGGAGGGGGTTAATGCTTAATGGTTGGTAGTCGTGGTTGTAGATACGACTGAAAATCAACTTCTACGTTTTACGAGAGCCAAAGTGTTATACACTTCGGAGTTAAAGGGATTGCACAAAGGTTATTTGCCATCACAAGCATGAGCTAATAACAGAAGCTAATATTGAATCAGTGAATTGGTGATTTTAAAGTTGGTCATTACAAGAAGCACATATTTCGCTATTTTCGTTGATAATTCAGTCCCTTTACGTCTTTAGTTGCGTATTCGTATACAACGGAATCAACAGTAGAATGTCATTATAAAAATGCTGGGGCATTTTCCTTCAGTCTTATTGTTGGTATTGTTTCGTATATTTTCCACCTTTTTTTATAATTGTTTCTACTTTTGGCACAAGAGCACAAGGGCTCAATTTCCCAGTGCATTACTAGTACTTTATTTTATCGACCCCGTAAGTATGAAAGGCAAAGTTAACCTCGGCAGGATTTGAACTCAGAAACGCATAGAGTAACGGCCCTTGCCATTCTGAGTTCAAATCCCGCCGACGTTAACTTTGCCTTTCATCCCTACGGGGTCGATAAAATAAAGTACCAGTAATGCTAAAAGTAGAGACAATTATAAAAAAGGGTGGAAAATACACGAACAATATGACTGAAGGAAAATGCCTCAACTTTTTGCAAACAATATACAGAAAGCAGAGGCCCATAAATGTAACATAGTGAGTTGTAAACATCGCATGACCAAGATTATTTTTATAATTAATGGAAAAATAACCTCCCTTTAGAGTGTTTGAAATGAAAGGAAAAACGAGCGAGAGAAATAAGTAATAAGTGCAGTTGATGGAAATTTCTGGAATACATTGACTGTGCACATATAAGTAGATTGTCTTTGTAAAGCCGACTGATGAAAGCATGTTTCGGTCTAATTAAATGTCATCAGCGAAGCGTATTCTACTCAAATAAGAATGATCAATATATATATAAATAGAAGGAATGTAGTACATGCATTATGAATGCCGACACTATGGCTCGTCGAAAATAACTCAGGCAAGTATTCTACATACTAAATAGAATACGGTAATACAGAAAAAAGGCTGAGAGAAATCTGCTAGGAGATGGTTGATAATGCTGTCTTCACGTATACTAACGTCTACCTTCTGTGGTGGGATGTTGTGTATATTTTCTTATTATTTCACTGTTTTGAAACACTACACTGTGGTGAGGTTTGAGATGCCACCTTCAAAGCGTTGTATCTATATTTCCAAATATTTCTTTAACCCTGGTAGTTAATATATGGGTCTCTATATTTCATTTCACTGAGTTATGTTTGACAGAAAGAGACGCAATGCAACCCACAGGCCATCATCAGTATATGCAAACTTAAACCTTCGCAAGCAAACGCATGCACATACACGAACATCTAAAACTAAATAGATGGTGCTGCATTTCCCAGGGCTTCTTTGTGAATGAAGAACATACCGCTTATGCGAGGAACCTTACAAACAAACAAAACACGAAATAAGTGTTAATAAAAATTATTATCACAGGAGCTATGTAGAAAATATTTGGGATGCTCAATCAGTAATAACATTGAATTTAAGCCTTTTGATAACGAACAGCCTGAAACCACCACGCTTTCGTTTCTTCGACATTATTTATTGTATGTATCGAACACATCTCCTGCAATTTATGTAAGAACGTTTGTTAAATTATGTTCTAAACATCAGCTTTATGATGAGAAGGTTATTTATAATAATAAACCCCACCAAATTTTTAGAATTATTTGAAAATTATCGGCATTGTTTTTCATTAGAAATACGATGCCAGCACTTGATCCAAGATCTTCTGATGCCTGTACTTGAAGTTTTTTAAGTGAAAAAGGGACAAGCATTTGAGCATTCCTACTCTCTGAGCAATGGTGACAAATATCCCAAAGGAACAGGTTAACATCCTTGGCTCTCATCGAGTCACGAATTTTACATCAGTTTTCTTCTCCTAAAATGATGTCCTTACCGTGCGCTGAATATTTCCATGCCCCCTCGCATATTTTCATACATACATACATTAGTAACTGCCTCAAAACAAATCTTGAGAAGCTCGGCTTCACAGAAACAGAAAGAACACAACTAGTTAGGAAATTACAAGTACAATCCATTGAGGGAACAGCAAAAATATGTAAAACATTCCCAAAATTCTGCATCTAATAACTGCATATATACTTGTACAGATACAAAGCATATGCACATGCACACATACAACTCAAAACATACACATCCCCTCATACAATAACATCCATATCTGCACACACATGCATGCAGACATGCATACATATCTACCTAGTTGATGTGTAAATTCCAATAAGAGAGTCTTGTGTCTATGTTAGAAACCGACTCTCTATCTATTGGCAAACATTTGCGAAATTATAAAACCAGAAGAACATACATACATATATAGTTTAGATGTGTCTTTGCACATATAAGCTCGCTTAGGTAATGAGATGCCGAAAAGGAGTCGGGCCCCGTCACCTTGATTGTAGACTGAGCTGATCGATATCAAAAGAATTGTAATATGCAATGACATTTGTACATATACTGCAACACTGACTTCGACTCTATTAATTATATTTACTCTATACACACTACAGACGTAACACTGGAGTACAACTCAAACGAAACGGACATCATAACAGAATCGAGTGCTTCGAATGGCACGCCGCCTGTAACTACTGTTGTTACACACTTAACTAACACACACACACACACACACACACACACACACACACACACACACACACACATATATATATATATATATATATATATATATACCGTACATCCCCTATTTTTATAGTCTGCCATTTATATTGTCAACTCGTCCTGGTAATTAACTGTATAAATACAAATAGGGGATGTTTGGTAGTGAATTAAATCTGCCGAAAGAACTACAGCATTTATCTTATTATCTTAGTTGATATTTATCGAACTGTGTGAATATTTAGTGGAAATCTCTAATCTGACAATTAGAGTTGTTTCGTATCAGAAATCTCTAATCTGACAATTAGAGTTGTTTCGTATCAGAAACCTTTCAGTTATGTACCATATCTGTATCGTCTGAATGTCTTTGAGATCTACGTAATATCGAATCAAGTAACATTTTCTTTCAAACTTCGAGACGTGCTGCATTCCTCTGTTTATGGTTCTCAATTCAGAGGTACCGTTCAAATATCCTTATTTAAATTTACTTTCTTCCTTTCTACACATAGTTTTCACGGGTGGGTATGTTTACATAAACCATGGAAGATATTCGGTTCAGAGTTGCATGATTAATCAAGAACGCATATATTTATATTTATATTTCTGCATATGCTACGGTTAGTTTAATTGTTTCACTTATTATTTCATTTCTTTTATTTTTGGTACAGTTCCAACTCTAATTAAAGGATTAAATATCTGTATTAAAGAAAGAAAAATGATATTGTTGTTGACAGTGAAATCTATTTTATTACGGCAAAGAGATGTATATCAATGTTCGGCTTAGCTTTTCAAAACAGTACATTTGTGGACTAGATATTATTGTGAAGTCTCTTTTACCGTTATA
Source organism: Eledone cirrhosa (assembly GCA_964016885.1). Taxonomy (NCBI): domain Eukaryota; kingdom Metazoa; phylum Mollusca; class Cephalopoda; order Octopoda; family Eledonidae; genus Eledone; species Eledone cirrhosa. The sequence goes on along the minus strand of OZ024740.1, from coordinate 269,573,462 downwards.
TGATGGAGCGTTAAATTTATATGTGATTTCGTTGTTAAGACTGCTAGTTTCTAGTGTGATATTTTAACAGGAGGAGGATTGGTGTAGGTTCCTCTATTCCATAAGGGATTAGAGATACTTCTACTGATATCATTCATGAGATTTCTGAAAACTATGGATGGATAGCTGTTATCTGCGTTGGTATATGTAGAAATCTTCGTTAGATATGTCGCATTATTTATATTTATCTTAGGTAACAACTAGAAAATGAAGAGTACTGAGGTTAGTTAAGGTCAGTTCAATAAGTTCGTAAATACAAACTTAATGAAGCTCTCAATTAGTCATTATCTAAGTGTATCTAATGTATGATGACTATTGGCGTAAAGGGATATACGACGATCGGCTGAAAATTTGATAAGCTGACCAAGATACTCTCATGGAATGACCAAATGAGATTTAAGAAACGATGCTTACTAAGGAAAGGTGATCTACCCTGCATACAAAAGTGTCGGTGTTAAACTAAACAATAGTTTAATTAATTTATATATATATATATACATATATATAAATTAATTAATGAAAGTATTTATATATTTATATATGTATATTTATGAATGTATATATAGTGTATTTTGCAATACACTGTATGCTTAATTAAAGCATTTTGAAGACGATACGCTATTGTTTTCAAATAGTGACAATGTCACTTATTTCAATGTTCAGCAAACAGGTGAGATAAACTGACAGAGCTCTGTTTCGTACTTTTTGGTACTTATCAAAGTTCACTACCACTCCTGTCTGTATATATATATATATATATATATATATATATATATATATATATATATATATTAATGTATATATGTATATATATGTATGTATATGTGTATATATATATATATATATATATATATATATATATATATATATATATATATATATATATATATATATATATATATATATATATATAAATTAATTACTTAAAGTATTTATATATATATATATATATATATGCCGACTGTTTATTTCTACGCTGACAAATGACTCTATGTTGTCACAAAATGAAACCGTGGGGTCTGAGCTTTTAATATTTAACAGAATTGTTGTCGAAAAGTGGAGTTTTTACCCTACATAATTATATCTCTATATTGTTATGCATCTGATAAGTAGAAATAGAATAAATGCAGAAAATGTCTAAATTATACAATTCGTTGTGAATTCTGCATCGTACTCTACGGTTTAGAATCAATTTGATGAAACTTGGTTTTTATTACCTTTTTATTATCTTATATACCATAGGAATTGAAGAAGTGAAGGAAGTTTCTATTTCTTTTACTGCTGTATATTTTAAGTACTTTTTGTTGTTATTTTACAACTTCATGAAGGTGAACATTTAAGGAATAGTTGATATCATCACTCTCTTATATACGCTGAGAAATTAATGGCGTTTGATATTTGAATAACACAACGAGTTGTTAAATCTTAATTTAACCCATGCATAAAATTGGTTCAATTCGAAACTCCATATTATATTTGGCTAACATGTTTCAGCATAAAAAATCTTTTATATGAGATTTGCATTCGTAATATCACTCTGTAACGTTAACATTGTCTTTGATGCAGAAACAACAACTAGTTATTCATTGTACATTCTTACATTTAATCTTTGTTCTTCATGAAATGCCCCAGTAATTAAACTTGGATCACAGTAAATCAATATGTATCGATTACTTAGATAAAATCTTTTCCTCAAAGAGCATTATTATTGCAATTACAATCAGTCCATATTGCTGGAAATATACAAATAATTGGGTTATTCGTTGTGTGTTAAGTAACTGAGATTCGGGCTAATCTTAGATTAGCTTTGAATGTTTCTGATTGTAGCCGTTTTACTTGATCTACGTCGCTAATGCTGCATCATTGGATTATTAATGCTCTTGAAAAAGCATAGAGTGCAACAGCTGTTTCTATGAAATAAATAATTTAAAGACAGAATATAAATTAATAGCGTGCATTTTCATTCCGTGTTTTTCTGCATGAAAGGAGCCATAGTTTTTGTCAATGACAGCCAATCAGCATCTGCACGCTGACAATAGAGATTCAGACATCTTTAGAAAATAACATGAAATAAGATGTTGCAGATAATGTTAAAGTGAATCCATCCAATGGTTCCAATTACTTTATGATGGTAATTCCTCTCATGATGAAATAGATTTAATCTCAAATATATACATGCGAAGTTCTTATATCTGATTTTCGGAAACCATCTAACGCTATTATTCGGATATCATTTAAGTTCATTATTTGTTGCGTCCACTTATACTTAAATATCTATTACATGCCTTCTTGTGTACATAGATATGTTGCTGTATACTTATGAAATTATTTAATGATTGATATTTCCAGTATCTCGCACTATAGAAGATCTTGGATTATATTTAAGTTGATATATCTATCTATCTACCTGTCTGTCATATACATGTATGCATGTATGTATGTATGTATGTTCTTCTGGTTTTATAATTTCACAAATGTTTGCCAATAGAGAGAGAGTCGGTTTCTAACATAGACACAAGACTCTCTCATTGGAATTTACACATCAACTAGGTAGATATGTATGCATGTCTGCATGCATGCATGTGTAGATATGGATGTTAGTGTATGTGTGGATGTGGATCTTTTGAGTTGTATGTGTGCATGTGTTACTGTACATGCGTATATGCAGTTATTACATGCAACATTTTTGGAATGTTTTATATATTTTTACTGTTCCATCAATGGATTGTACTTGTAATTTCCTAACTAGTTGTGTTCTTTCTGTTCCTGTGAAGCCCGGCTTCTCAAGAATTGTAGTGAGAAAGTTGCTGACATATCCCAGTGCCCCAATAATCACAGGCATAAATCTGAAGGTGTAATCAGGGTGGAGTATCTGCAGATTGCTCATCAGTTCTGCATAAATATTCTCCTTTTCGCTAATCTTTCATATTATAATGGCATCTGCTGGACAGCTAACTTCCATTACTGTGCATGCCTTCTTTTCCCTGTCCCATATCATAATATCCGGTCTATTATGCCTGCATTTTATTGGTGTTTTTACTGGAACATTCCACCAGTACTCTTTCATATTATGTATATGTATGTCTTCCACATTGCTGTAGCTTTGAATGTGTTTATTATCGGGGCTATCTTTTCTACGGATTGCATTGTACAGTGTTTTGGCCACTACATCATGCCTCATAGGTAGATAGTACCGCGGTGACATCTTTGGGAAGCTGCTGATGATATGTGTGATATCTTCGATGTTAATTCTGCAGAGTCTGCACTTGATATCACATCTAGGTGTTTTGCCTGCATCCCAATCTCTTTTGTGAACCAGGTATTTCGCGTTGATTTCCTGTTTTTTTTTTATTACAAAAGCATATCCTTCAAAGTGGGAGCCAATATAGCGGTTGTTGGTCCAAGATAGACTACTTTCCTTATCTATACTACTCTCACTCTGAAGCTTGCTGCTAACATATCCATACATGATTTTTTGCTGATAAGCATGCAGTTTTTCATCCATGGATTCACTGCGATACTGCTGAGCGACTTCCCTATATGTATGTATGTATGTATGTATGTATGTATGTATGTATGTATGTATGTATGTATGTATGCATGTAAGTATATATATGACATTTGCATGAAGAAAGAGGTCCAAGTTTCTTTCTCTCTTGTTAGTGTTTCAGATCAGTTATATATTTCTGAATCTCCCTCTCTCTCTATCTCTACCTCCCCTTCTCCCCCCTCTCTCTCTCACACACACTTTCTCTCGTTCAATATAACTATCCACTTATATATATATTTATATATTTACTCACACTCAGACACACACACACATATATATATAAATATATATATATATATATATATATTTACACACACATTGACACACACACACATACATACGCACACACACACACACACACACACACACACACACATACATATACATATATATATATATATATATATATATATAGAAAGAGAGAGAGCGAGAGAGAGAGAGAGAGAGAGAGAGAGAGAGAGAGAGAGAGAGAGAGAGGAAAGAGAGAGAGAGGGAGGGAGAGAGAGAGATATTGCAATATGGTTTCTAGGTACAATTGTTTCTCTGGGTTTTTATTGTAGATTTTCACTGAGACAGTCCTATAGCATATATACTAATATATATATATATTATATCAATAAATGTCGGTTACTTGCATTTTCACATCGAATGATATATAAGGTTACTTTCTCGATTGCTATAATTTCAAATCCTAAGCTGTTCTGGTTTTGATTTTGATGGATTCTGGTTTTGTAAAGACAGAATGTATTCCTTGCGGACCATTTTATTCAGTTTCCCAACATTTAGTGAATATTTTGCACATAATATACCTGTTATATGTGAAAAAAGTAGTAAGACTAGTCCCCTTTCAAGAGAAAACTAAACACTTCTCGTCCGCTTTTCGACATCCTACCATAAACACAGTTCTAAGCGCTGGCTTATGTTAATTTAATTTAAAGGTTGATGGAAAATATAATCATTTGTTGCACGTTACCAACGTACAAATCTTTGAATTTCTGACGCTGAGTTTATAACTCAATAACAAAGAAATATTGTAAAAGGTATCGATCATAAAGCACCGGTTTTCTTGCCGATATACATAAGCAAAAGATGCACACATACATATGACGGATTTCCGAACGGATATTATCTTTCAAATTCGACGCAGAAGTAAACAAGACATTTGTCAAAAGCGCCGAATAATAGGATTAAAATCAAAATTACGTCATTGCAAAATGAAAATCTTAACCACAAACCTATGTCTACTCCTGTAAACATAGAACACATTTTGCTTTACTTAAGTTATAACAATAATACAGTTTTTAATCATTATATAAAACTTAGAATTAAAATGGGTCTATAGCTTAAAAATCAAAACATTTCACACAGATATATGTTATAATCTTATAGACCAAATACCACAAAAGCTAGCTGTGAATGTGTGTGTGTGTGTGTGTGTATGTTCATCTGTGTGTATGGTGGATGGTTCAGCTTATGTGGGTGAGCTCTAGAGTGATAATTTCATTTCCCTTTCTCTTCTCGTTCATCAATATTCTGGAGTGTTTGACCAGTCAATGATAACGATGACGTCCGTGATGTTCCGACCACTTGATACATAGTATAGAGACTTCCACATTATTTATGTGTGCATTTCTGTCGTATTGTGTGTATATGTGAGAAGAAGAGTGAGATATTTGCTTAGGACATGGCACTATATCTTAAGACACGAATTCTTCTAGAGTCGACTTAGTGTTCCATCCTTCTAGAGTTGATAAATATAACACTAGTCAGGTATTGAGGTCGATTCAATAGACTGCACCTCATTTCCTACCACAAATAAAACAGCACATTATGGTCTTCTGCCAAAGTATAGAACACATTCACATCTGACGCCGACTTTTATCCCTCTGATATTGACAAAATAAGATTTAATCAACTATTGGGTTGAAGCACTAAAGTCTATAAGCCAAAACTCACAAATGATTCATTCCCAGTAGCATTGCAGCTATACCAAAAAAGACAGCTGTTTAGAATGACTGAGAAAAATCAACCTCAATTGCCAGCCGAGATGTGTTTGCTAACCACAGAATTATCCAGAAGATAGCTACTAGAAATCAGTTATCTTCATTCATGCAACATTAGGCTCAATTCTCTTTCACTCCCAAATTGCTGCTGGATCTGCTGTAAATATATATAATCTTACAACCAGTCAGTACCCGACTCTCGCCAAATTAAGGCGCAAGTTAAAGTACTGCTTAGATATCTGAAACGATATTGCTGTTACATAAATAAAAGAAAACACAAGGCTGTTATTACAAGCGAATCCAGGGTCCAAGAAAGTCTATAATTACATTTATTCTTCCTGTTCATCGACGGGTTCGGCTCCGGTGAACTATTTATCTGCATCGTAGATTGAGGGAAATAACTCTTATACAATTGTTATATAAACGACTAAGTAAAAAAACAGGGGATACAACCCTTAGTTAAAATGAATTCAGAATGGAATTGAGTGTGAGGTAATGCTGATCTTTAGCAGTACAATGATAACTTTGAATATATTTGCCCTTATTTGACTTCATCAATGAAGCATAGTCTAATCAGGATTGCTAGATCTTAGAGTGATTACAGAGATATTTGCTGATAATTTCTCTGCAGATTTTCAACCCTCTGGAACTCCCTCTTGTTCAGTTGTTTCCTGCCTAAAGATTTAATACTGCAGATGTACAACCCATCGTCAATCACATCGATCTCACTCATCTGGATTTACTTACAAAGCTCATATAGTCCACTATTTCTCTTAACGAGAAGAAATGTTGCCGATGTCATTCATCAAATATAGAACCTGCGTGCCAAGTGAGAACATTTAATAATTATATAGGTTCCTTTGTAAGCGAAACATTTCGGCCATTAATGGGATAAACTTTTAGATATTCACCATTAAGTGTTTGTATTTGTAAATGTATTTGCATATGTATGGATGCACTGCCCTGTATGATTCTCTGCATAATGTTCAAGGAAATGTTATCATTTCTACTGCTTACTTTAATTTGTATGATATATATCAGTTGTTGTGTCCACTTTTAATAGTCTTTGGTTAGATTGTGAGAATTTTATTGAGTCCTATACACCTATAGCTAAATGCATAAACAGGGCACAAAACCTATTGATTCTTTTTCAATTTATTGTATACAAAACATTAAAATATGCAGAGTAAATGGCTCCGCTATGTTTTTCCTCTCATTCGAAAGAATAGTGTCAGGTTCGTTGTATTTGAATCGAGAAGAAAGTTTTATATTAAAAGGTTCTATAAATATTATTTCTTTATATGTATGCAGATTCGTTTAACGCCTATTGTGCTTAGTGTTGTCACCATATCGATCTTTTCAGAAATGTTTTATAAACATAATGATTTGCTGTCATATGACAGCAAATCATTATGTTTATAAAAAATGATCTGTTCCACTACAGATTTAAGTAATAACCTCTTACTGATTCAGAACTAACTGTGTATTTCGTCCAAAAGCAATATTATTATACATACGATATCAGATAAAATATCGTCTGATTCTGATGTATAACTTTCTTCTATTGATGTTGTTGTTCTTTAGCTCCAGGTTAACGCTGATTAAGCAGATATATGATCAAAAGTTTTCCAGTCATGACCATAACAATCTTCATGATCAGGTATCTAATACTGCATTAACCAATGTAGTTTTAAATATAATTTTTAAGGCAGTGAGATATGATTAAGGAAATGTTGGCTGCTGTTACTGACAAGTGAAATAATCACTTAGAGATTTCCCAAAATTGAGCAAAGAAAATATTAAATTTCTGTCTTTCTTTCGTAATCGAAATTATCTAGTGATAACTTTTGTAAATATATTATAATTGATTCACTTACAAATTTTTTTTCTAGTAGATCAGTCAAATTGGAGACATTCAGCAATTCAATTGTTTAGTCAATATTTTAATATATTCCATATGCCCATATATCAACATCTAGACAATTGCTTTGAATATTGACAGAAATACTCTCACTTCAGAACTATATGGAATAAGAACTTGTATACTCACAGCTACTGCCGTACATTCTGAAGCCTATTGCAATACCTCGGTTCAATCCTCTTTAGTGTTTAGTCCCCGAGGGAAGAATAGTGTCCATGACACTTTTCAGGGCTTCCAACAATAGTGGGAAAAAGAGAGATAGAGATCCTCAAACCGAAGACATAACACGAATTGTTGCAACAGAGTGAACTCCACTAAAGACACACAGGGATTACGTTAAACAGCTCAGTCGGCCAAAGAAAATTTTAACCCCAGAGTCAGAACAAACGCTTTGTCTAACTCTCTAACCAACACTTACGACAGTCCACCACTCTGGATTTTATTTTATCGGTTCCGAAAAGATGGAAGGAGTGGCTGGCCTCCGCGAGATTTGAATGCAAAGTACACAACGCAGGTACAAAACCTTATAACGTTTGCTTTACGCTCTAACGATTTTACTAATTCGCTTCTAAGCATTACAGGTGCACTTTACAATCAATTTTGACATTAGAAAATAAGGAAACATACATTTCTAATCCATAAATGGTCATCAGTATTATCAAATTTATTCAAATAAAATCCCATCAATATTTATAATGATCTAACAAGGTTTAATTGTTCTTGGTATATATACATTAATATCAGAGAAGAGATCCCAAATCATAACATTACAGCTTTAGCTTGTATCTGGGAGATATAGGGCTCAATTTCTTATAGCAGTCGATGGCAACTTCTTTTTCCGTCTTTTAAGGGTCTTCACCCTATTTTATAAGCGATTTTATAACATCTCTGCGCATGCACACATCATCCTTTACATTAATTCTATATTCTTAGGGCTTAAAGGTCCCAGACATCGGCTACGTATATTGTTTCTTTACATACATATATCTGTCACTCGGTCTGTAATTGTGTCTGCTGACATCTGAAAGCTATTATTCAACTATCTACTTAACAAGACGGTATGGAGTTATCACGATCCCTTAGTTTAATGGTGTAAAACACCTAGCCACTATCTGGGAACATATGGGTAATATTAATACCTTATAGCAGCCGATTGCCACTTATTTTTCCGTCTTTTAAGAGTCTTCACCCTATTTTATAAGCTATTGTATAGTATCTCCGCGTATGAGCACATCATTCATTACATTATCTCTGTATTCTCGGCTGCGTATATTGTCGCTTTCGCTTTTCTTTATCAGCATTGCATTCCCTTTATTTGCTGAACAATTATGTTGTCGTTTTTGTTTAACAATAGATTATTGCATTCCTACAGATATACAATCATTTTTGTAACTAATGTTGTAAGAACGATTGTATATCTATAGGAATCTTAGACTTTTCTATAGAACAACCAGCAAAACACTGAGTGCGGAACTAGTCATTATGTGAGGTAGAGGGTCGGACGCCATGCTTTGCAGCAAAGAGTTACGGCCCTTTATGGTCTGAGTTCAAATCCCGCCGACGTTAACTTTGCTTTTCATCCTTATGGGGTCGATGAAATAAAGTACCAGTAATGCACTGGAATAATTGCTGGCCTTGTGCCAAAAGTAGAAATAATTATGTTTTGATCTCCAAACTTTATAGAAATGAGCAAATAACCGCCCATTAGAGGTTTTGCTTTTATGACTCAAACAGGCTTATTTACAATCCGTGTATACAAAACAGTGAGTTCATATAACCTCTGATTTTTCCATATGATTTATGACATTCATATTCGTATTCCCTAAACAATATGGAGCTCTGTTCGTAGAAATTACAATACATAAATCTATTGAAATCTCAATTGTTTTCCAAATATACCGACAAAGCTATAAAATATATTGTTCTCTGGTACGATTATCAATTTGTTTATGACTGAATGTAATAGTCAAACAGCTCTGATTTTCCAGCAACGTCGGCTGATTCATCAACTTGAATTGAGAAATTTTCATAATTTCAGAAACGCGCTTCTCATTATTAATTGACATATGAGCTATTCATCTACAGATTGCATCATCATTCAAAGGAATTTTCACATTTAACGCCATCACTAAAGTTTTGGGAATCCGACTGCTGGCAGGCTAAATCAATTTTCAGCTTTTGTATGTGGTTTTGTTCGTAGAGCAGCCAATTCCGCTATATGGTTAAATACAATGTTCAACTTATCTGAAAATGTCATTCAATTTTCGATACCAAAGTTCCTGTGTTGATACCAGATATCTTTTAATCTTGCTTAGAATAATAAAGGAATTGAAACTCCCTTGCCCACGTTTATAGAAAGGACTTCCATCGGTATCGACGATGAGTGTTTCAATTATTAGATCAATATAGCAGACGGCTTATGGAATTAACGCACAAGTAGCTGAGAATTCCGCACTATAACAATTGGGATCATTTGAATTACAGGTTCAGTTCAATCTGACGGAGTTCTAAAACGTTTCCGTTTCTCAATTTCACTCACATAGTTTAAGTAGGTCTGATATTGTGGTAAATGCCAATTGCCCAAGATGCGACGCTGGTGGATTAAACCAGGGACCTTATGATTGCGAAGCAGGCATCTTAATCAATGAGGCATGCTGCATTCACGCCATGATTCAAATATATAGGCCAATGTGCGTTTTTATCTCTATCCCAAAAGAAACTTAAACTCATATAGCTATCCATATATTGTGGATAGTGTTTATATTTGGAGGTTGATTTGGACCAAGACTTATGTAAAGTCCAACGAGTACTCTTTAATTTTTTTTTTATTACGTGGATCGTAATCTAGACTCATTAACTTTAGCATCACTCAACGCTCATGCTCACACATTAGAAAACTATCGATTTATGATCTGTAAATTGGAAAATATATTATTTTATTCGTAATACAATATATGTATAAGTGTGAATATATATATATATATATATATATATATATATATATATATATATATAAATATATATATATATATATATATATATATATATAATATATATATATATATATATATTATATATATATATATATATATTTCACGATGCTCCTTCTGTCTAGAGTTGCGACCGACAGATAGTATTAATGATTGGAAAGAACAATGGAAACATTGTTTCTTCTGTTTGATTTGACGAGCTCCACCCCAGTCGTTAAGCGAATGAGGTCTGGGATCTTGTCGATCTATATATATATATATCTTACAAGGCATGAGACTATTTTAGTGGCTATTCCTCATATTTACCACCTTCTCGTACCGTATTAATGTATGACGCTGCACCTTTAGAAACTACCACACCTAGTCTCAACATATATCCAAGGGCGATATTCAAATTTACACCTGATGAAACCTTGTGAAAGAAATCAACACTCCTGTTTTCCAACCAGCTAATATAATGTTGCCAAATATAAAAGCAACGAATGAATTGAGAAGATTTGATCGGATAGATTTAATTCTACTAAATTAACACAATGATACTGACTTGAAGATAAGATTTAAGATTACGTGACATCTTCATTTCGAACGCTAATCAGATTTGTTTTCCATTCTGCAAACCTTTGAACAAACAATCTTCTTCTATAAATATTTAAGATTTAACTTACAAATAATTCCATTTAAGCATTGGAAATTGTTTAAAACTGTGTTTTTCTTCTTTTCTTTTCTTTTTACGAACTTTATAATTATGTCTGGTGTATGGGCGCTAATTTTCTTTAATCAAATTCTATTTCAATAACTTTACATTGGAAGTAGCTGTTTTCGTAAAAATACACAAACATATCAGTACAGTAAACAAAAAGTCAAGAATTTACCATTATAGGGAATCATTCTATTATTCAACACTTCAATAGCCTGAGGCTAATCATATTAAAATAATGTTTTTACAGAAGCATTTCGATATACTGATATCCAACTTTGATACATTTAGTCATGCGTCAACTCTATCACACTTCAGAAGATTGTTTTATAGTAAACATCCATTTCGCAATGATTATGAAGATAAACGAAAAGAACTTCGGTTTTAATTAAACATATTGATTCATACCATAGTTTATTGATTGCAATGGGAAGATAGTGGGCGCGTCAAGATCTTCAGTCAATGATCTGATTTCGATTTCTGTCTGTAGTGATAGAGTTAGTGAAATAGTTGCAGACACTTTATTTCTCTTGTAATAGTTTCTTTTCTGTATATACAAAAGACAATAAAAGTACCTAAAAACGTATTTCTATCATTTACATTTATGCCTATACTTTTTTTAGTGGCGAAACTTGAGACGTAAAAATCGGTTCTTCTTTTAGTACACTCATTTTTATCGACTACCCGTTGATTCGATTCCGAGACTTGGTGTTGATATAAACTGTACTCCGGTAGCTTTACTCGTGCGATGAAATCACTTACCAATTGAACATGTTTATACATTAATTATATGTGGTAAACATCAATACACACTTCTCCTTCAGTCTTTTCAGCTTTTTAGGGCTTCATGTCCAACATCTCACTTATAATTGGAAATGTTTTGTTGCTGTCAAATACTATTCTCTCAGATTAAACGTCCCCAGTCCAAGACGATGCTAACTTTACCTTTCATCCTTTGATCCTTATGGGGTCGATAAAATAAAGCACCAGTAATTGGCTTTTCCCTCCCCCAAAATTGCTGTCCTTGTGTCTAAAGTAGAAAAGATTATTGTTATTATTGGATTTATGTTCTGAGTTCAAATGCCTTTCATCCTTACAGGGTCGATAAAATAAAGTACCAGTAATGTACTGGGTAATTACTGACCTTGTGCCAAAAGTAGAAACAATTATTATTATTGGATTGTCAGTAGATTGTCAGTGGATTGACAGTATCGGCAGAGCGTCAGACATCAAGCTTTGCAGCATAGAGTTACGGTTCTACACGTTCTGATTTCAAATTCCACCGTAGTTAAATTTGCCTCTCCTCCTTACGAGGTCGATAAAATAAAGCATCAGTAATACACTGGGGTCGATTTAATCGACTTTCCCCTCCCCCCAAATTATTGTTGCGGTTGGTGCTGTTGCTGTTGTTGTTGCTGTTCTCCAGTGAACTGACTAGCAGTTGAGAGAGATGGTTAAGCTTTTTTTCTTTACAAATGGACAGCAAATATGTGAGAAGTTAAAGCAACAACACCATAACCTCACTCCACATTCTCATATCTATAACTAGTAACATTTATGTTGTTGGGACTGGTCATCATTGTTCTTAACATTGTCATCACATTAAAAATTGTCAATTGTAAATATTCAACCGTGATTCGTTCCATTGTAATGACTGTGTGTAAGAAATGCATAAAAGCTCATTTGGATTTTTGTTTAAAAGCATAATAATTTTGTACATCATTTCTTGTTATCAGTGACGATATTGTATTTTCCCAATCTAAACAAATGCACTTGTGTCTGTATAATTTCGTGGTGTCTTGATAAATGGATTAATAATCACTTCTGTAATTTTTGTTATGGAGTAAGTAAATGATTTACAATTTTGTCCTGATATTTAATCAGTACATCAGATAATGTTAAGCTAGCTGTTTTACAAATTAAATATAACTATACAACATTTACCTCATATATCATGAAAAGAATGTATTTTATTATATAATAATATAGTTAAAAATACAAATACTAAACATTAATGCAATATATCAGTTCAAATATTTCGCTTCATGAAGACAAATAAATTCAATTAATCCCGGCTTCCAATTTTTACTGCAAATTTTATTCGATAATTTCGTACAGAGAAATCAATATCCAAACATATAGTAATTTTTATGATATGTTAGTATTCTTTCGTTAATATTATCCATAGCCAAAGGAAACGCAATTGAATATTTTCAATTGTCTAAGAGAGCTTTATCTCTTATTTGTAATCCAAGAATAATCATTTATTAATTTACGTTATAATGAATCAATTCTAATATTTAAATTTTGTCCGTCCTCATTTAGGTTTACGATTTGTGAATATGTATTTTGTTGCTTTTCACTCCAGATTATGCCGCAAGGAATTTAACTGATTTCTTTGTGATAAACGTTCAATGAAATTCTACTCAAAGACACTCTACAGATCAAAATAGCGTTGTCGAAAATTCCCAAATATCTTTTTATATGAAACAAACTCGAAACAATTTTAAAACAAATGTTTAATGCATTGCAAAATAAATTTGTTAGATGAGCGTTCAGCCTCCAGCACTTAATTATCTTAAACTGTCAATCTATTGACCAGGATAAAAGGCAAAAATGCTTTAGACAAATCTATTTTCTGTAGCAAAAATAGTTCCCAGACAAATTAAAAGTCAATTGAAAAAAGAAGCTCCTTTAAATGTATGATATGTCTCTGATTATCATGGGTGAGAACACTAGGGTCGCTGGATCATTAAATCATTTATATAAATTATTAGGCCCATAGGTAAAAATACAGAGCTGGGAAGGGGCGCAATTTCACTGATTGCCATAGGCGCTATTTTCCCTAGTTTCGCTCCTGCCCTTGCTAGATGTAGAGACTCCTTTGTTGGTTGTTAAAAACAATGCTGTAGACTTTTCCTACAAAATATGTTTGCTGTCGTAAAAACAAGCCCTGAAAAAATAATTACATTCCCTAGAACTACGATTAGTGTTTGTTGTTGTTTAACTCCAGGTTCACCTTAATTAAACAGATCTATAATGATTTATAATTTAATTACAAAGCCAGCAATTTCGAGAGTGGGGGAAAGGGAAATCAATTATATAACCCCTCCTCCCAGTATTTGACTGGTACTTTATTTTATCGACCTTGGCGGAATTTGAACTCAGAACGTAAAGAGTCAGAACAAATGGTGCTAAGCGTCTGTCTGACGCTTTGATGACTCTGCCAATCAACCACTATCATAAAAAATGTTCCAGATTCTTTTTCAGACATACTACTGCTAAGGCCCCCTTCGGTCAGGGCTGACTGTGGGTAATATCCTGTTGTCAGCACGGCTGGAGCAGCGTCTCCGGTGGCTAAACAGACCTATACGTGAGTGACAATCTCTGTCACATTGAACACATCTACAAATGGTCTCGAGCCTGTTGGATTTATTGCGCTCCTTTCGCCAGGCTCTCCTGTCCGCTGCTGCAGTCATCAACCTCTTCTCCCTCGTCATGAGGCGTTGATTCAGGGTGTTCACCCATCTTGTCCGGTCAGCTGCGAGGCCCTCCCAGACATAGTATATCCAAAATTACATAATGTTCAATATCCAGAGGCGTAACTAGGGAAAATAACGCCTATGGCAAGCAGTGAAAATGTGCCCCTGCCCAAATATCTGACACCCATGATTCAGCCACCTATGATAATCAAAGACAGATCATACATCTGAAGTTTCTTTTCTTACTCTCCGATAATAGTTTATCTAACTTTAATAGAAAGTAATCCGAGTCCAAATGACCCCCCTTACATTCAAGTGGAGCTCATGGCACGTGCCATGCTTGCTATATCCTAGTTACGTCTCTGAGTCTATTTTTGTTGGTGTTTGTGTGTGTGTTTGTGTATGTGTGTGTGTTTGCATGCATACATTTGCACGTGTGTGTGTGTGTATAAGACGGGAAGACTTCCCCAGTGTCTGTCCATCTACCAAATTACACTCAACGGCATTGGTCAACCTAGGTTTGCAAAATAAGTTTCATTTAGCACTGAATTTTCAAAACGAAGCAGATAATGTAAGAAAATAGCCGAAATTGAAAATGTTGCTATATATGTAATGCAAAGTGTTCAATATATATATATAGCAAAATGTTCAATATATATATAAAGAAAAGTTCCTGTTATGCACATTTTAAAGTTACAGAAAAATCGTTATTCAACGATTATTCCATACGTTTTCATCAGACAGGCAGTTCGAATCTAAATAAAGACAAAGTTTGCTTTTCATGATATGGTGCCGTGTCATCCGTGATGTCGCGAGTTTCCGCCTGATTACAACATTATTGGTCGATTGGTTGGATGAGCCTACACTGATTATCATAATATATATATAGTCTTTAATGCAAAGAAATACCAATGATAATCAGCAGACTACTGATGATGGACAGTCCCGTTTCTCGGTCTATTTTCATTCATATGTATCACACTGGCAACAACGCAGCACGCCATTTTTTCATTCATTCATATATATATATATATATATATATATATATATATATATAGGATTACCTGCAGGTTACTTCTAATTTACTTTTTTTATAATTTAATAATATTCAAAGGGATTCTTAACATTAAAAATTGAAAATTTAAATTATCAACTATCCCAAATTAAGAAGAAAAAATTGTAGCGCTCTGTCACGAAAAGTAATGTAATCCTCTAGCCATAAGATCAACCCACGGATTTTACCCGTAATGGGATCGAGCCAAGAACCCTGTGGTTAAAACTAATTAACCACACAGCCATCCTTGCATCCACTGGGAACTATTTTAGGGCACATGTAGGCATGGCTGGGGGATTAAGAAGTTCGTTACTGAGCTCGATCTCACGGCGCAGCATCTTGAGTAAGTGTATTTACCATAGCTTCGGTTCAATCCAAGCCTTGTGAGTGAAATTGAATGGATTGTATCTGTAATTCAAAAGTTCAGTCTTGTTACATATTGTGTCACTCTTATTCGACTTGGATATTACGTTACTTGTGCATGTGTCTGTGAAATACTTAGTCAGATGCACATTCATTTAATGATTAGAATGTTTAGTTGACCGAACAGCTGAATGCTCATCGTCAATAAAGGAACAATCAAACTACGTCAACTGCGGCCTGAAACAACATCGTTCGCTGGGCTCAGCTCCTGATCAAGATCAGAGCATTTTGGTCATAATCGCCTGATTTTCCTTCGACTCAGTATATCTAATGTGTCCTTAACCTTTTTTTTTAAATTCAAGATTCTATATAAAACGTGCATATTCATTCCGTATTATCTTTAGGGTGGAAATATCTAAGGTATGAATGTACATTTCAGCGCTCTATGATTCTGCTTAAATCTTCTCACCTTTAGTGTAATCTTCCTTTATGGACTTTCATTTAAAACTAGTCTGTATCAATGAAGTGTATATGCACCTGTATATGGAAATATATATAGGCATATGTGTATGGTTATATATACTTACTTTTCTTTATATATATATATATATATATAAATATATATGAAAACAAAACGTGCTGCGTGGTTGCAAATGGGTTACATATGAATAAAGTTAGTCCTTCATCAGTGATCTTCCAACCTTCATTGGTATTTCATCGCTTTAAAGACCATATACCTCCGGTTGGTGCGAGCAACAGCTAAAGAAAGTCGTTGGGACACATAAATAAGGGGAACGAGCGAGACTGTAAACAATGAAAGTTGGTAATGCAACGAAAAGTGAGGAAGAAGGAGTCAAGTCCCAGACTTCTATGAATATAAGTTCTGTGAAATCGTGGACGAGAGAGAATAAGGCCATCAAACCTAGGTACGTCAATACTCATCTTTTTCCATTTATCTGAGGCTTCTAAACCCCATTATCAGGCTAAAATTCCTTTAGTCAAAAATACGGTGAAAGCTATATATATATATATATATATATATATATATATATATATATATATATATATATATATATGCGTGCGTGTGTGTGTGTTTGTGGGTGTCTGTGTTGGTGTATGTGTGTGTGTGTTTCGGGGGAATTAAGCGTAAGGTTAAAATATCGGAAGGGAGTATTATGTATAAATTTTATACATTACATACATATAATCTCCGAGTTTTATTATGGTGAGTGGGAAATATATTCAATCTACTCAGCTTCTCTTCCCAATTTCAATACCGAAACACCTTTAAGGATGCTCCAATGATAGGGAGAGAACACATATAGTCTGAGCTGATCCAGGAGTTTTGGAACAACTTATGACAGTACAGTAGGAGTAAAACTTGTCACTGAACCAACTTGATGAAATTAACGGGCTGGTTTGTATAAGTATTGAAAGGAAAATCAAAGAATTTGCTGGGATCAGAACAATCTTTTAATGTAACTACCTCGGATTTATTGGATCTGCTTGAATAATAATCGTAGCACATTGACCGTCCAATCATCTTGTCAAGTAAATACTAAGTGAATAAATATTTATTTAATCTGTATATGTGTGTGAGGGGGGTGCGTGTATATCTGTGCGCGTGTGTGTATGTGTATGTTTAATATATATATATATATATATATAAATATATATATATATATATATATATATATATATATATATATATATATATATATATATATATATATATATATATATATATATATATATATATATATACATGTTTCTGCCTTGAATCTTTGGTGTTTTTGAAAGTAATATATAAGACTTGTGGGTGAAACCCAATGCATTGAGATTTCAACCATTCGGTTAACCAGTTTTAATACTCCAAATATTAATAATAACATTATTTATTACTACTATTATATATATATATATATATATATATATATATAACTCGTATATATATACCGCTAAGGTGAAACAATTGTTCTCGGTATGGTGAACTAACTGTTGTGTAACCACTTCTATATATATATATCCACTTGTATTATATTCTCCTAGATTTAATAATTAACTAATTAATTTAATTAGACAATTCTGTTGATTGGTTAATTATTTGTGTTTGTTTAATAACATCTGGTTGAGAGCTTTTATTCGGAATATTTACCTTGTTAACACTTTGAATTTACCCTCCATAAACCGGGAGTTGCTTCCCTTGTTGGAAATAAACACGTGACAACGAAGTGTTCGCTGGCTGCATTCTTAGCGGCCGCATTTAGTTTGTTCACACCGCTTTGAGGCAGAACGGAATCCCTGTTGATGAAATGCATCCTCTGCTCGATCATGGAATACCAGAAGCTTGCGTGTTACGTAAGTTGGATAAATGATTTCGGATTCATAGAAACACTTCAGACGTATATTGTTTGATTTGTGAAGGTGTGTTGTTTCGTTACTTTGGTATTGCATGGTTGGGTTTTGCCTACCGCAATGTTCAATTTGTCAAGCTATTTAAACGTATGTTATTACTCTAAGGACCTACCCTTATTGAGTGCTTTGCTAACTCATTCCTATTGTAGGTCGACTTTGCTTGCCCACAGCCAAAGCTTCGATTTTACTAAGTTTCCACTTATATATATGTATATATATATATATATATCTATATATATATATATATATATATATATATATATATATATATATATATATATATGTATGTATATATATATATGTATATGTATATATATATATATATATGTATACATATATATATATATATATATATATATATATATATATATATATACGAGTGTATATATATATATGAATGTATATACATATATATATATATATATGCGTGTGTGTGGGTGCATGTATGTACTGTATATATATATGTATGTATATATATATATATCATTATCTGGCGGCCTTAGCCGAAATCGACTCCACAATTGATGTCCACGTGGGTCTGTCGTTAATTGTTGTTGCCAAGTCCTGGGTTTCAATACCACAATCTCTAAAGATAACATCAGGATAGGAGAGCTTGCGGCCCCTGTTACTAGTGACTGTTTGTTGTTTCCAAAGCACTAATGGGGGCACAGCTTCATAGGTGGCACGATGGCAGTGACTTGCAAATTTTATTCTCCTTTTACGTACGACAGATATGCATGGGAGGCCGGCATATATCTCTTTCAAAGTCAGATGTCACCAGCTTATGTTCTGAATGCGTCGAAGTAGGTGAGTGTAGGTGCCATCAAGGTGCTTTTGCTGTTTGGTTGAAAGCGTCCATGTTTCACATCCATATAGTAAAATTGGTTGAATTGTTACTTGTAAGAGTTTGATTTTTGGTGAGGTTGGAAACATTTCAGCACCAAACTCGATCCATCTTGTTGCAAGCTGACCATGCTAGGGCCTTTCTGGTGACAAAATCCTTCCAAGAATCCATGATCGAGGATCCAAGATACTTTAAATCCTCGACTTGCTTGATATCACTGCCATCAATTGCTTTGATGTTGTTGCCTGTACAGTTTGATATTGTACTCTGTTTCACTCTCGTTAAGATATAGGCCAACAAGGGCGGTTGCTTCCTGGAGAGATGTCAACATTTTTAGCGCATTTTGTACGCAATCTGAAAGAAAGGCAATGTCATATTGTAGGGACGTTCATACAAATATTGAAAGGGACGGGTTGTAATATACAACATTTGGTGACATTCACAACAATTATATATGTCGAATATGCGTGTTTCATTGGGGAAGGTATTACACTCCTCAGTTCATTAGTTCACAATTTTTTATGTATGAGTATGTGAGGATTAAAGGTCAACATGGTAGCTCTAATGGAAAGAGAAAGAACGTATTTATGGTTGGGAAATTTATTGTGGGTTGTAAAGATATAGCGGTTGAAAAATTCTGCCTTCGTATTCGGGTAGGTTTTCGTAGTATGTAGCCGTCTTAAGATGTTCCGCCCTTCATTGGTGCACAATTACATGACATTTTACTGTTGAGGGACCAGGCGTGGCTTGCCAGCTTCATTGCTCTCCGTTTATCCGGGTTTTTTAAAGTAATCATGGTTTAGGGGCAGCACTTGAAGCGACCTTCCGACATACCCACCTTAACACCTTACTGCTGATTCGGTTGGACGGAGGTTATCCCTGCTTCATATACCACCGCGGATATATTGCACGAGCATCCCACCCTATCAAAGATGAGAGATCCTCTTATTGATGTCATAATGAGGTTTTTAAAAACCGTAGGAGGGTGGCAGGACTGTTTTTGTATGTACGTTAGTTTTTCATGATCTTTATGGAATGGTTCGTTTGTATGTGTGCAAATATCTAAAATAACATCTAACTAGTTGATGCAAGTGAAGTTAGTGGCTATTGTAATACCTCGTTAGGTGGTTATCAAGTTTTTCCTAAGTGTACCTATGTGATGGTCACTTTTATGGCTCAACAGGGTTAGACCATCATGTCGGCACAAACCCTATTGAAAGTTGGGGAATTTAATCCCTCGTGTGTCTAAAATATATAATCCCCCCAAATCGCTTACATCAACACTATCAAATACCCCATGGTTACATCGAATAGGTCTGAATTATTTGATATTTTTACCCAGGCTATTCCGTTGTTGAAAAGGAGGGTTTCTCTACAGTGGGATATAATGCATCTGACTATGTCTTGAACGTTAGTGCATTTAGTGGCAATGTCTATGGCGTTTTCTAAGTGTTAGTGTGATCGAGGAATAAAAATCTGTGATGTCGAACTGACTGAATTTAGCCTTGT
The DNA here is from genome assembly GCA_964016885.1 of Eledone cirrhosa. Lineage (NCBI taxonomy): Eukaryota > Metazoa > Mollusca > Cephalopoda > Octopoda > Eledonidae > Eledone > Eledone cirrhosa. The sequence goes on along the minus strand of OZ024740.1, from coordinate 269,552,595 downwards.
TAATGTTGGTCAGAGTTGAACCAGTTAATTACTGCATCATTCTTTTCCCACTGAGTAAAGTTGGATTACTTCCGTGTGGTCTTAATTATATTCCTAAGTATAGTCTTGCTAACTTGTCCGAACTCTCTATCTGCAGGGTGTATTAGTCTGTAGGTTGGGTAATTAATAAAGTGTATGCTGACAATTCCGCACAAAAATGGCTTACTGCTCATATGTTTAAATAGTTACCTCCAATCATGTACTATCCACACATAATAGAGTACAGAATAGAGAGCCTAATCTAATTGATAATTATCTCTTTTCGACGCTCCAGCTGTTCTATCATCGAGTGGTTGTTGTAAATCTGAACATTACCTACCCTTATTTCCATGGAAGGTGTTCCGTTATGCTTCATTCCCAGATCCCACCAGTCATTAGAATACGATTAATTAAATTTAGTGAACCGTTATATGTGCCTCTTGGATGGGCAATGAACTCACAGCAATTTCCATGCAGAAAACTTCTTTTTTTTTCCTTCCAGAATAGTTAAATTATGGGGAAAATTCTCTTCAAATTATATTCCTGCAGAATATAACATCTCATTGAATCTAATGTTAAAGAGTACATTGCCTAACTTTCGTAGCTTCTATCATTTTAATATTCTTATTTGTACATTTATTACCATTACATTTCCCGAGCTCATTTATCTCATTTACGGTATTTTATTGCTATCAGTTATTTTACGAGCGCTTTTATTACTATTTCATAATGAAATATCATTGGGATCTTCTATCAATGATTTTATTGCCATTTTTTTCATGCTAAATATTCTTTGATAGACTAAGGCATTCTTCCCTACTCAATCCCATTTTCAATGATGTGGAACTTTGTTGGTGCAATGTCTACAAAATAAAACGTTATATGTGATTATAGTCAACTGATCTCTCAGTATATATATATATATATATATACATATGTGTGTGTGTGTGTGTGTGTGTGTGTGTGTGTGTGTGTGTGTAGCACTCAGTCGTCGAGTCCCAGCTATTTATAATATATATGTATGTATAATAAAGAGGATGTGGTAAGATATCAGGTGGACCTTAATGCACCAGACTACTCAATATGTAGGGTAGTCGAGTGGGTAATTGGAAAAGAGTCAGGATATATATATATAAGTTTGGTCGATGGCAGTATCAGTAGAGGGTCGGACGCCATGTTTTCCAGCATAGTTACGTCCCTTTACGATCTGAGTTCAAATCCCGCCGAGGTTGACTTTGCCTTTCATCCTTACGGGGTCGATGAAATAAAGTACCAGTAATGCACTGGGTAATTGCTGGCCTTGTGCCTAAAGTAAAAACAGTTATTTAGTTAACGCTAGCTAAAGGGGAAAAATATTCCCTCTACTTTCTTGGCGTTAGTCCTTTCTCAAGAAAGAAATGTGAGTGGGGAAGAAATTAGGTATAAAAGAATGGATGTGATCAAGAAAAGGTGTGGAATCGGGAAAATGAAATGTATGAATGCGTCCATGGTAGCTGAGTG
>OZ024740.1:269521077-269546077 GCA_964016885.1 Eledone cirrhosa | reverse complement strand
ATATATACAGTTTAAGAGTAAACCCATCTTAACGAGAGAGATGGAGATAGGAGAGGAGAAGAGAGATTGGTGAATTAGTTAGAAGCCAAAACCGTAAGGGCTCAATGTGCAATATGCAGTGGAAGAGAGCTAGATGGCTGGGTTCATGCAGAGGTTAGGTGCACAGAGCTAGAAATATTCATTAGTTAAGCAAAACAAGACCACGAATTTCACAAGGAAGACATTATTTAAAGATTGTCAACATGGTTGTAGTTTAATGTAAGGAATTTAAAGAATAATAATAATAATAATAATGTCCGTTTACAATTGTTTCGCTACTCCATATAATGTTTCTGGATAAAATGATTATAGATCATTACTGATTTGGTTCAGGTTAAAATGGAGCAGTTCATCGGAACTTCAAAAGAGATAATGAAATATTGATAAAGGTACGATAGAATAAGGAATATAAAGTAAGGTAAAGAAAGATGGTTACATGAATGTAATGTTCCATATATTGGAATTTCACTATGGTGTCCTGGATCTATCTATTGTTTGCTATAGGCGAGCAATATTCTTCTGTCGAGGCTGCATGATGCGAGATCTGCCTATGGGTAACAAGATGGCCGCCTAAGGACATATTTACCTTACTAATTAGAGGCTGGTTTCTGGGGAAGTAACTCATCGAGAGATTAGAAATTGTAGGTGATTTATAGCTAAGAAGTGCTAATGAGTTTAAGTGAGAGACAATGTAAGGGAGGTAACTTATAATTATCTAAGTCAGGGTTAACTATTTAACAAGTTAGCTATAAGTAAAAGTGGGATTAGATGACTATGTTGGGTCAAATATTCTGTTGGCGAAGGAATTTGCACTTCGATGTTGACAGCTAATAGTTACCTCCGTTCTATCGTTAATCGATAGAGGTCGTGATAGAGTTATGTAATAGACTTCGGTAAGACAAAGATCACAAGAGTTTCTTCGTTCATTGAACGCTTGGGCTCTAGCCAAGATATCCCATGTTAGTGAGTGTTCAATGTTGGTTAATTTAAGATTTTTAATGAGCCTAACTAGAGATGTTGAATATCTATTGCCAGGGTCTCGGAAGGAAAATGAGTGCGCATTATAGCGTACCTTAAAGGGGTTAGAGGTAGAGCCAATATAGGAGCTGTTATGCGATGCTGTTTTAACTGTGCGCCTATAAACTATATTGGGTGTAAGGCATTGTCCGTTTAATGAGCATGCAACAGGGTAACGGCAGTTCTAGTTACTGCTGAGGTTCCATTTTTACCTAAGTTAATTATCTTCATCTGAACCAGATCAATAATGATCTATAATCATTTGATCCAGAAACATTATATGGAGTAGCGAAACAATTGTAAACGGACATTATTATTATTATTATTATTATTATTCCTTACATTCCTTACATTAAACTATAACTATGTTGACAATCTTTAAATAATGTCTTCCTTGTGAAATTTGGTGTCTTGTTTTGCTTAACTAATGAATATATATATATATATATATATATATATATATATATATATATATATATATATATATAACGAAGGAAGATGAAATCGAAAATGCAGCTGGAGTCTTTTTTTTTTTAAATATATATTTATTTGGTTCCTTTACCGGTTTCGCAGTTCTTCTGCTTTCCAAAAGTAGAATTGAGATGGAGGGTCTGTGGTTTCTCCCAGATATGAGAAAAACCACAGACCCTCCATCTCAATTCTACTTTTGGAAAGCAGAAGAACTGCGAAACCGGTAAAGGAACCAAATAAATATATATTTAAAAAAAAAAAGACTCCAGCTGCATTTTCGATTTCATCTTCTTTTTTTATACTTTCACTCGTGTAGGACACCTCGGTTATTTTTCACGTCGCTTTCTAATATATATATATGGGTTTCAGTCAGAGGTAATGGCAGTGAGTAAGACATTCCCTATATTAGTAGAATGTAAACAAGTTTAATTTAGAAATGGCTTCTACAGAACTAGAACTGTTTCATTCCTGATGATTACTTTCGACTGAAACAGTTCTAGATCTGTAGAAGCCATTTTTATATTAAACCTGTTATATATATATATATATATATATATATATATATATATATATATATATATATATATATATATATATATATATATATATATATATATATATATATATATATATATATATACCAGTTGACGGTGAGTATCTCTTGGAAAAAATAAATCTTGTTCTGGTTTAAAAGTAAAAAAGCATGTAACATTCTCATAACAGAATCATTTTCCATATTACAACTATTTGTATCAAACCAAGGCATTATTGAAAGGGACTCTCTCTGAAATTGAAATTAAAAGCTCAGCCAGTCACCTTCAGATATGTGGTCCTTTGACATGCTAGAAATATGAACTAAGTTCCCTTCAAAATACTCATACACTATGAATAAATATAACATGTATGGAAAGAAAAACTGAGACAATCATGTTTGAAATTTCTTAATCATAATTCTGCTCAATAAAGGCCATCTCTGGACCAAAACTCAAGCATTACTAAAAGAATTTTGAACTATGGCACTGTAACAATCATCGTAGTCTTAGGATGGTGTAACCATCCACTCACACTCCCAGGCCCGTTTTATATTTTGGAGTAGTAGATCACAGTTCCACTACTCCTGAACAAGTAACTTGCGGTCGTGTTCACGAGTGATGGAATGCAGGAGACTGAACTAAGTACAAGAATTGCAGGAGCTGCTGCAGTAAGGCACCAGCTTCAGCATTCAGTCATCAGTGGGGAGGTGGGTGTAAATGCCAAACTTGCTATCTTCAATTCGTTATTCGTGCCAACTCTTCACTATGGTCATGAATCTTGGGTAATGACCGTAGGAATACAATCGCGAATAGAAACTGCTGAAATGGGGTTCCTCCGAGGGGTCCTTGGAGTAACGTTACTCGATAGAGTGAGTAGCTCGGAGATCAGAGAGTCAATCCAGGTAGAGCCGCTACTTCTCCAAATTGAGAGGTCCTATCTCCGATACTATGAGCATGTGGTTAGAATGTCTCAAGAAAGAATCGCTGGACAGATTTTACGGACAAAACCAGCCGGCATGTAACCCAGGAGTAGACTCCGAGCAAGATGGTTCGATAACATCCATGAGCTTGGCTGGTTTCGCTGGGGGATCAAGCCACATCAGTTGGAGACGGTTGCTTCTTACAGGCCCCGCTGGAAGGTGTGTTTGAGGGGTCTGTCCTCGCGACCCTCTCAGGAATAAGTGGGCGAATAATAATAATAATAATAATAATAATAATAATAATAATAATAATAATGCTTTCTTTATTAACCACAAGGGTTTACATAAAGTAAGACATTAAGGACAGTACAGGACAATACGGGACGGTACAAATGGGCATTTCTGCGTGTAAAAAAAAAAACAGAGGATGTAACAAAAAATGATAATGAAAAATTCCCCAATAGTGGGGAAACTTCGGAGGGACATTTGTGGAAAAACCCCATTAAAAGGCCACAGTGACACTGACCACCAGGGCAAGTGCCCTCTCCCAGTTTTCCACCTTTAATTTAGAGACACATACTCAGAGTAGGCCCATTCACTCGGGCCATACTTGCTTCTCTCACCCATCTTTCAACAAAATGCTGGGAAGAGAGCACTTCCCTCTCCACCCTGATTTTCCTTTTCAAATGAAATTTGAAAAAGTTAATCAGGGCATCACTGAAGAAGTAAGTGCTCGTCTTCAGCCCTTTCAAACGTGTCCACCATACTATCTCTTTCGCCATGGCCACCAGACAGATAAAAACTGCCTGCCCTTCCCGGCTAAAGGAAGAGGGCGGGGCAATCCTCAGGATGGACTCAGCTGATAGCTGTATCCGTCCTACACGCGACAGCAGGTGTTCGACATAAACCCACAAGTCAGCAATGCTCGGACACTGGACGAGTGTGTGCAGGACGGATTCCTCGCCCTGCCCGCATCTCGGACATGCCCGGCTGACGGCATCTCCATGCCTGTAGAGTTTATCCCGAACTGGCAAAGCTCCTCGGTAGCACTGCCAGGCCAGGGATTTCTGAAAGTTGTTCATAGGCCCCGGCCCGAAAGTTCTTCCGAAGAGATTGGCTAGTTGATTTTCGTCGACGCCTAGAGTTTTTCCAAGTACGTCGTCGCTCTTCCCCTCCACTAATCCTCTATAGAACGCCAAGGTGGAGTTTCCTCCGATCACATTGCCCGATTGGTCGAGGGCTGTGAGCGCCTGAAGACATTCCAGTCTCCAAGCGCTCCCTCTCGGTCTTCGCTTGACCCAGGACTGCAGCTCCGTGAAGGAGACGAGCTTGGGAAAGACGCGTCTAGCAAACGGCGACCACACCTGATCACCGTCGAGGAAGAGGTGGATATGTCGTAGCCAGAACACGTGTCTGCGCAACATCAGCTACGGCATGTCCAGCCCTACACGTAGCGGGTGTTGACAGCAGATGGACCGCCTGACCATCGGATCACGTCCCTTCCACAAAAAGCGAAAGAGCAAACGCTCCAGCGCAGTCAGGCGGGGCTTAGGACAAGGTACGACGGTCAGGCGGTAGTAGATGACGGACGCAATGTACGCGTTAGCCACCTCCGCTCGACCTTTCAGGGATAGCTTCCTCTCCGCCCATTTCTGGGTGAGAGAAGCCACCCTGCTCGTCACCTCGTCCCAGTTTTTGTCCGTCTGGAGGTCCGGACCGAGCCAGACCCCTAGCAATTTAACCGGTCCGTCCGTCCAGCGCCCAACGACGCTGTTGGACGGCATGGACCTGCCTCTCCAGGTGCCGAGCTGCAGGCCCTGTGTCTTTTCCTGGTTGATCATTGCTCCTGTCACCACTTCGTATTCTCTTAATGTAGTGCCGATCGCCGCGATGTGTTTGGCGTTCGACACCACTAAAGTGACATCGTCCGCATATGCTGACACGGATCTTCCGCATCCTAGTTCGCGCGGGACCCTCCTCAACGTCTCCAGTTTGTGCAGTAATGGCTCGAGAGTCAATACGTACAAGAGGGACGAGAGGGGACATCCTTGGCGGACCGAGCGCATGATGTTGAACGGTTCCGAAAGGTGACCGTCCACTCTCACCAAAGAGCAGATGTCGCTGTGCATGGCAGCGATCCAGCCTCTAAAGACGGGCCCAAAGCCAGCCGCCCTCAGGACTACTGCTAGTTAACGATGGTCGACCCTATCGAAAGCTTTCGACTGATCTAAATTGATCAAGGGCCCACCCGTGCCAGGTTCCCTAGCTACCCTCTCTACGATGTATCGCATGAGGTGGAGGTTGTCGTGAATGGATCTGTCGGGAATGGCGCACGTTTGAGCCTCTCCCACCAGACCACCAACGACAAGCGCCAACCTCTTTGCTAGCACCTAGGCCAGAGTTATGGGCCTGAAATTATCTGTTAAGCCCCTTGTTCGGATCCTTTCTCAGCAGCGCCACAGCTCCTCGGCTCACAGAGCTGGGAATTCTCCCGTTCTGTTGCCAGTTGCAGTAGATGTCCGCCAATAGGCCTCCGAACAAGTCGGCATCTGTACGTAAAGTTCATAGGGCAGACCATCCAAACCAGGCGATTTACCCTTTGTGCAGCCAGTCATTTCCTCCCGTAATTCAGCGGCTGTTATCGGCTTTTCGCAACACTCCGCCTCAGTGGCCGAGAGCCGCGGCAGTCAGTCGAGGTAGACACTAAAGTCCATCCCTCGATCCGGTCCGCCGCTGCCCCCGAACAGCTGTGCGAAGTGTCGCTGAAAAGCTTCACACATTTGCCCGGGATCGAGTAGCATGCGCCCGTCGTGGTTCACCAAAGACCGGATCGTGGTTTTTGCCACGACGCGCCTCCGCCACTCGGGCCCATTGAACGGCTTTCGTCCCCACGTGTCTGAGAGCACGCATCCTAGCTCTGACAACGCAGCCTTAGTACTTTGCATTAAAGAACTGGTCAAGGGCCAATTTCGCCGCAAGTACGTCGGTCGCGATGCCTTTGCTAAGCGCCTCGTCTAATTTACTAACTAGTTCTCCTTCTGCTCTATTGTTCTCTATTGCTAAAGCCTTACTTAAACCTAATGGACTCTATTCTAATCGCTCTTTTCAGAGCAAACCACCACTTGTTGTTGTCTATGGCCCCCGTCAACGCCCGCTTAACTAGTTCGCTAATCCGGTCTCTGTAGGCCTTGCGCGCTGGTAAGGACGCGTTTAGCTTCCAGTAGCCGGGTCCTCGTCTATGAAGCCTATCTAAGTCAACCACACAGATCACGAATTTGTGGTCCGTGTAGCTGACTATCTTGAATTGTGGACAGCCTATGCTAGACCTATCTATTTCCCTACAAAATACTCTATCTAGATATGATCTGGATGACCCTACGCGATTTGTCCAAGTCCATATTGGCACATTCGGGAAATCCAATCGGTACCTGTAAGACAGTTCAAAACGCCTGAGCAGGTTGGTGAGGCTCTTGCAACCTCCCCCCTATCCGCTAATCCCACACAGTCCCAGCGTGCATCTAAGATCCCGTTCCAGTCGCCCACTAACACTAAAGAACGGGACGTTCCAAGAAAGGTCTCCAGACGCCGGAAGAAATCAGGCTGCTCTGCTACTGTCGGGGCATAGACGGCCACTAGCCTGAAAGCTTGCCCGTCTCCGCTGGTTTCGTCCAGCACCACCAACTTACCTTCTCGCCCGTATGGCGAGATCCAAGCCTCTCCAAAAAAGCACAGCAACTCCTCCCCCCGATCCAGGACGGCTGGGAGATGCGTACACATCGTAGCCGCCGAAGATCGGTGCGAAGGCCCGTGTTTTGGAGATTCTGGTCTCGCTGATGGCCACTACATCTATGTTTAGTGACCTGAGGTCGTTGAGCAGGTGGCCCTGCTTCCATGACGACCCCAAGCTACGCGCATTTATGCTGCCTATTCTGAGTGAGGCCATGTTGAATTGGAGTGGAAAAGATGGGAAAGACCACTTGCCTTGCTTCTTGTAGAGGAAGGATGGTTTCTCCATCCCTTTTCATTTGATCGTCTGGTGAAGGGACCGTTGAATCGTCCCTTCGGCTGGTCGTCGGCTCTTCTATGAGTATATCCAAATATACTCTCCGGTTGAGAGTCCCTCCTAGGTCTCTGAAATCACCAACTGCTAGGGGGAATTTCGTTTGAATGTTTGTGTATTGTTTCTGTGCTATTCTTACCAGTTTTATGTTCGTTGGTGTTTTGATTGGTGCTGGTATTATGTAGTCGTGCTTTGAAATGTCTGTGTGTTCAATTATGTAAGTCATTAGTTTCTTGTGTGTATTTATTGCCGTGCATTTGTTTTTCTGGCGGTGGGGTGTGGTCCTGCTATTTTCTTGTCGTTGTTGCTGGGTGTGTGTGTTTTGTTGTTGTGTTTGCGATGTTGGTGCTTGTGGTGGTGGTGTTGAAGGTGTTGTTGTTGTTGGCGGTGGGGTTGTCGTCGGTGGTGATGGTGGTGCTAGTGTGGGTGGTGATGGTGTTGGTGGTGTTGCTGCTGTAAGTCTCTTTGCAGTAGCCTTTACCCTTTTTTCATTTCTTTCCTCCTTTTTCGAAGGCGACGATGCGCTGCTTCTGCGTGTGTGCCTTCTTGCGACCTTTTGCCATCCCTCTCCTACCTCACACTCCATGTCTGATTCTGTGAGGTCGGGGAGGGGTACGGGCTCCACTCTTTCACTTGTTCTTGTTGGTGATGGTTGCAGTGGAGTCTCTGTTGCAGCTGCAGTTGGTATTACTGTTGTTGTTAATCACTGCTGCTGCTCTTCCTGATTTCCGTGGCGTCGTTATGGGTGCCACGGACCTATCCCTCGTGCTTGCCACCTGTCCTGTTGCTGGTAGCAGTGGAGCCGGTTTCGGAATGAGGGGGTTTTCTCCTTTCTCAGGGTCTTCTCATTGCAGAAGGCCCTGAGGTGTGTCTTCGACCCACAGCGAAAGCATTTCGGGCGTTTGCCCTCAACACTTATGAGCAGTTGAGTGCCGTTATCGATGCACTCCTGGTTGGTTTGGATTAACATCTCAATGGAGGTGCCGACCCAATCTTCTCGTACTTTTTTCTGTACTTGCAGTACAGTACAGTTGTTTTGTCCTCGATTCCGACGAGGACAGACGCGGCCAGCCAAGAAGGGGCCATCCCGGGGGGGGGGGGTCAGTTTGACCCTCACAATTTTTTGCCCGCAGTAGGAGGGCACCAACACCATTTCCTCGCTCCTTAGGGTCACTAAGGATTGAGCCTTTGCTTCCTGGGGTGTGGCAAAAAGCACGTCCACGGTGGCATATTTCTTGCCTCGGGTGATATGCGTTCCGCTGCCACACAAACCCTAAGGCTTTTTGTATTTGAGCCTCTGTGGCTCTTTCAACCCTACTGGATTTTGTGCTTACTGTACGGTACGTGACCGTACAGTGCTGTTGGGTTTCGAAATATTTTTCGGCTGCCTTGCAGATTGCTCGGTATCCGGTTTTCGTCCCCATCTTCTTGGCTTCCTGTAATTCCTCATTTGTTATAAGGATGGTTTCCAGGTTCTTTGAGATTGGTTTTTCTTTCTTGTTGTTGTTGTTGTTATCGTCAGAGCTGCTGTTACTTTTGTTGTTGCTGCTGGTACTACGACAGCCGCCGCCGCTGTTGCTGTGGTTGTTGTTGTTGTTGCTGCTGCTGCTGCTGCTGCTGTTGTTGTTGTTGCTGATGCTGTTGCGGCTGCTACTATTGTTTTCCTTGTCACTGTTGCTGCTGCTGCTGTTATTACGGCTGCTACTGCTATTATTCATGACGTCAGACGAATGAAATGGCTTTCCGTATTTACTGCACACATTTTTCGTCGTTGTCGTCGTCGTGGAGAAATGTTCCACGGTATGCACGTGCTCTTGGAAACTATCAGAAACTATATTTTTCTTTTTCTTTACTGGCGTCGCTTGCGAAAGAGAAGGGAGGGAGAGAGACAATCTTCTCTCTGATGTAGTGACGATTGAGGAAGAAGAAGACGGAATGAGTGGGAGTGACTTGTGAAAATTCTTTTTTGTAGCCATGTTTTTTTTGGTTTAAAATGAATATTGGGCACAAAATCCCAATAAGCGGTTATTTAACCCCGAAGGGCCAAATAACTGGCAGAAAGACCCCTCTCACGAGGAGGAGGGTGTTTTTATCTACAATTTGGTTAAAGTTTTAAACAATTTACAATTGTTATAGCGGTTAAATATTAATATACCTTACAGAGCCGAGCCTCCGTCAACCATGGCATTCAATAATAATAATAATAATGATTTCATTTATTAGCCACAAGGGCCGACATGTAGTGGACAATACAAAGACAGGGACAGTGGGGGTTTACAATAAGGTCGAGTAAAAGTGCACAATGGCAAGACTAATTTAACAATGAAAATATAAAAATATGAAATAAACTATGCAAAATATAACAAAATAAATTCCCCGATAGGGGGTGGACGACCCTGGGGTGATTCGGGTACCCCACCAATCCTGAACCACCCTGCGCTTCTAGGGCACCCAGGAGAGCACCCCTCTCCTCAAGTTAGCCAGCCTATAGGCGCATGGTCAGAGTAGGCCCATTCACACGAGCCATTCTCGCCACATTCACCCACCTTTTAGCAAATGTACTGGGGGGCAGCACTTCTCTCTCCACCCTCACCCCTCTTTCCAGGTGAAACTTGAAGAAGTTGATGAGGGATTGGCCGAAGAGAAAAGTGTCTGTCTTTAGTCCATTCAACCTGGTCCACCATATAATCTCTTTCGCAACTGCCACCAGACAGAGGAAAATGTCCTGCTCTTCCTGACCTAAGGAAGGTGGCGGCTCGATCTTCACTATGGACTCGGCCGATAACCGGATTCGTTCCACACGCGACAGTAGCTGTTCGACATAACTCCACAAGTCAGTAATGCACGGACATTGGACAAGTGCGTGCAAAACGGTTTCGTCGTTCTGTGCGCATCTTGGGCAGGTCCGTCTGACAGCACTTCCGTGCCTGTAGAGTTTATCCCGAACCGGCAGTGCCCCCCGGTAGCACTGCCAAGCGAGGGATTTCTGGAAATTGTCCATCGTCCCCGGCTCAAAAGTCCTCCGGTACAGGCTGGTTAGTTCGACTTCGTCGAGGCCCAAAGCTTCTCCGAGTGCGTCATCGCACTTGCCCACCACTAATCCTCTATAGAACTCGAGAGTGGAAGTTCCACTGATCGCATTGCCCGCTTGGTAGAGGGCAGTGAGTGCCTGGCAACATTCCAGGTGCCAGTCACCCAGTCTCGGTCTCTTCTTGACCCAGGACTGTAGCTCAGTCAAAGAAATGAGCTGCGGAAAGGCCCGTCTGATAAACGGCGACCACACTTGTTCACCATTGAGGCAGAATATCTGGAAATGTCGCAGCCTCAACGCATGTCTGCGCATCATTAGCCACGGCATGCCCAGCCCTCCGCGTAGAGGGTGCTGGCAGCAGATGGACCGCCTCACCAACGGAACTTGTCCCCTCCACAAGAATTTGAAGAGGAGCCGTTCCAACTTGACGAGACGCGGACGGGGGCAAGGCACGACGGTTAGGCGGTAATAGATGACGGACGCGATGTACGCATTCGCCACCTCCGCGCGACCTTTCAGTGATAGCTTCCTCCCAGCCCATTTTTGGGTGAGACTGGCTACTCTGCTCGTTACCTCGTCCCAATTCTTTTCCACCTGGAGGTCTGGTCCGAACCAAACCCCGAGCAACTTTACTGGTCCGTCCGTCCAGCGCCCCACGACGCTGTTGGACGGCATGGGCTTGCCTCTCCAGGTTCCGAGCTGCAAGCCCACCGACTTTTCCGGGTTAAGTTTGGCTCCTGTCAACCTTTCATATTCCTTCAATAAGGTGCCGACCACCTCGATTTCTGAGGTGTTCGACACCATCACGGTGATGTCGTCCGCATAAGCCGACACCGCCTTTCCACGTCCCGGTTCGAGCGGGATGCCCTGCAACAGCTCCAGCTTCCGCAGTAAAGGCTCGAGAGTCAATACGTACAGAAGGGAAGAGAGAGGGCACCGTTGACGGACCGATCGGGAGAGCCGAAATGGTTCCGAGAGATGGCCATTAACCTTGACCACCGAGCGTGTGCCGCTGTGCATTGCAACGATCCAGCTTCTAAAGACAGGGCCGAAGCCAGCTGCTTTGAGGACAAACTCCAGATACCGATGGTCGACCCTATCGAATGCTTTCGATTGATCTAAATTGATCAGTGCCCCACCGAAGCCAGGTTTACACCCTACCCTCTCTATTATGTATCGCATGAGGTGGAGATTGTCCTGTATGGACCTGGCTGGGATTGCGCAAGTTTGCGCCTCCCCAACCAAATCCTCGACGACAAGCGCCAATCTCTTTGCTAACATCTTGGCCAAAATCTTAAACTCTGTGTTGAGCAGAGTTATGGGCCTGAAGTTGTCTAATGTATCCCTCTTGTTCTCGTCTTTCCTTATCAGCGTCACCACTCCCCTGCTCACAGAACTGGGAATACTCCCATTCTGCTGCCAGTTACAGTAGAGTGCTTCGAGAAGTTCGGAGAACAAGTCTGGCATATTTACGTAAAGCTCGTAGGGCAGGCCATCCAAACCGGTGACTTGCGCCTCATGCAGGCGACAAGGGCGTCCTGAATTTCAGCTGAAGTAATCAGCCTTTCGCAGCGCTCAGCGTCGACCGTCGAGATGCGCGGCAAGCCGTCAAGGTAGGGACTGAAATCCGCTACTCTCTCTGACTCGCCACTCTCCCCGAACAACCGAGCAAAGTGCTGGCGAAAGGCCTCACACATCCGCTTGGAACCCCTTATCTCGTGTCCGTCTCGGTCCGCCAAAGACCGAATTGTGGTTTTATTACCACGCTGCGCCTCCGCCACGCGGGCCCATCGAACATAATAATAATAATAAGAAGAAGATCACAGTTTGCCCTTCGAACTTTTCATCCCATTAACCTCATTTTTAATATCCCAAATATAATGGAGACAGTCATTAACAATGACGTTCTCCAGCATGTTGAATCTGCCTCCCCCACTCCTCTTGTTCTTTCTTTCTTGCTCTCTCCATCTCTCTTTCTTTTTTGCTCCCTTTTTCCTTCTTTCCTGCCCTCTATCTCCCTCCCCCTCTCCCCCCTCTCCTCCTCTCTCGCACATTCTCTCTCTCTCACACACACACACATTAACGGCCATAAATATGACTTCAGTGAAGCCAGATCTACAGGAGGTCTATTCTCATATGTCACTCTCCAATCAGCCCTCTTGAACTTACTCCTACTCATATATTTCCAAAAGTAATAGAACTGCAACAGTTTGTGCGGAACATCAGCGATATTGATATCTTCGCGAAGGCGTTAGGGTTAGGGTTAGGGACATAGCTCTTTCCTCCAGATCTATCATGTACAAAAGACATAATATACCGTGCATTCCAGGATCACATTCTTCTATTTTCTACAAAAACTTCGTTGTGTTTTCTCCAAACTTAGAAAAGACAAGATGGTCATGTATAGAATTCTTTAATCATAAGTTTGCTCGGTCCACTATAACCAAGAAAGATTTACATTCAGTGTATATGTGTGTACACGTGCCTATGAGTCAGTATTTGTGTCTATCAACTTAAGAATACTTCACAAATAGTTCGCAGCTGATATTGTAACTTTCTTTCATAGTACAAAGTTCAAACTTTGTTTCCATTCATAATTTTCTTGTCGCTCGAACGACTTTCAGTTCAACTAGCTCTACTGAACGATTACTTCCATCTAATTAAATTCGTTCATTAGACCAATATCCAGTGTAATCAAAATGTTTAACATGAAATCAACGTACAAAAATCGTGAGTAAAGAAATGTTTGAATTTTTATTTACAAATATGATCAGATGTTAATTCTTATCATCTGTCATAAACAGAAAGTAATTCAAAATAGAATGGGTTAAAAATGCATGTTTCTCTTTTCAGATACTAACTTTGCATATATGCGTTTATGATTGTATAAGTGTGCTTGTGTTTTTTCGCCTACAAATATTTTTTAAATATTCATAGAAATAATTAAATTTGCTTTTCACAAAAATCTGCAGTTTTCTTCAGCATTTTAGTCTACTTCACTTCTAATATGAAAAATTGAAATTGTGATTAGAGATTAATTAATGAATATTTCATTACCTTCACCTTCAACTTCTCTTTGACCATAATCTGGAGATTAGCTCTATCAGAACGATTGCCTAAGATATTCCATATAATACGGCGGCAAATTAGAACTGTTGTTAGTATGTCGAATAGAATCTTTTGTGCAATTCGTTTTGGCTCTATGTGCTCTGAGATGAAATGCAGCCGGAGGTTGCTTTGTCTTTCACCCTTCGAAGTTGATAGATATGGTACCAGTGCAGCACTGCAGGCGACTCTTTCTTTATATTTAGCTTTCACTTTCTCTCTTGCTCCTCTTTTTCTCTAAAGGAAATCGCCTGTGATCGAACCCGGTGATAGATGGGTTTTACCAGATTTAAATTCTTAAGACAAGCCGTATGTTATGACAGCGCTAATTACAGAGAATTAAGGGTCCATTGATGGATATTATATAAAGACCAAATCTTATGTAGTTCATCAATGATCACTTCAAATCTAACAATTCTCGTCCCGGCAATTAGTATAACCACTAACACTTTTCTGTGTAGAACTAAATAATTAAAGAAGGATGAAGCATAGAAATTTATTTTTATCTCCACGTTGTTTTAGATACAGTAGACCACCTTCGCGTGTTAGAGCAGTCTTTGCGATCCTTTAGCTGGATTGCCCTTACTTTCTCCAGATCCATAGAATGATTTGAACGAAAGCACTTGCTTACCAAACAGCACTTATGTCGTCGGTGAGTTGCATCGATTTAGATGGATCGACGAGCAAAGTTTTAATTCGGGTGCCTGTAAAATTGTATGTATAGGGATATATTCAAAAGATAGATTGAATTAGCAGACAAAAAGAAATGTTACTTTTAAGTAATAATGCATTTTAGTTGGTTTCTGTGGATGTCGCTAACAAAAGGGTAACTTTGTTTTGAAGAATTAAACCGTAAGTGCACTGAAGTTTTATCTACTATTGTACATAGAATGAATTGACTATATACTATCATTATGAAATGATTTTTCAAAGAATAGCGTTACATTTTGTTCTGAAGTAGTTAACATGTTTTGTACTTTGAGACACATCGTCCGTGAGAATAGATAAAATAATAAAATAAAATACAGTAAGTCGAAAATGCCTTCTAAACTAAATTTATTACTTTTACAAATGTGAATATGTCTTAAAGGCGTGTATATATTCCTCTAGGTTACTCTTATGTTCTATTTAAGAACTGCTTTATGGACGTTGGACTTTGTAAATCTGTCAATTCAATTTAGTGAAAATAACGGTTCATTGTATTAAGATGAGTCACATAATTTTTTTATATAATTCTGTCATAAAAGATTTATTCCCACATGCTAACAACATTTACAAATATAAAACTGATGTTTTATATTCCAATCATAACACGAATTCCAATTGTATAATTCTAAGTGCATTGCTTCTCATATCTTTTGGGAGCCGTTTTCTAAAATTACTTTGTTGCAAACAATCCGGTGTTTGTTGCACACACTCTGCTACTACACGTATATCTAAGCATACAAAGAAAAAGACCTGCAGCATGAATACCATTTTGGCTCCAAATACTGAACTGATGTTATACACACTAACAAAGATAAGCTCAGATGAACAGCAACTTTCACACTCGGAGCCTATTCATATTGATCGTCTGTCGGGCCCTATAAGAACTTCAATAGTTATACAAAGAAATAAGATGGGAAGAGATAAAATGGCAAGATGCCCAGATTATCACATACCACAAACCTCTGCATATTGAAATTCGAAATGTGGCTCTCAGCTAGGACGATGTATAATGTATATTTGAGGCATTAGTTCTTTTGATCACACGCAGCCCGTCAAATGATTACTTACATATCGGGGTTTGCAGTTGGATGCGCAAGACCAATAGTAGCTTTACAGAATGTACTATCGATCCATATATACAAACAAATATTTAAATGCAACTGTGATATATAGTTGCCCTTCAATGTACCTCAACACATGTGCAATATGTTGTAATTCTTTAAGTGCGTAGATAATATGATTTTCTTTAAATGGTAATGAAAACCGAGACACAAATTCGTATTGCAAAGAATTTATTTCCACACTGTTAACTCTACAGCGCTCACCCGATTGCATACAAAGTTGATGCTGGGTCCTATTCGTGGCACTGATGTACGAATGTCGGCTGAAAAGTTCATAGACTGACTATGAAGGAGTGATGCTAGAGCTATGAAATCTTTCATGCATTAATTTTAACTCGGTGGATTCGCAGTATCGGTAGAGGGTCAGACGCCATGCTTTACATCATAGAGCTACGGCCCTTTATGGTCTGAGTTCAAATCCCCCCGAGATTAACTTTACCTTTCATCCTTACGGGGTCGATAAAATAAAGTACTAATAATGCACTGGGATAATTTCTGGCCTTGTGCCAAAAGTAGAAACAATGAATATTAACTCTTCTTATTAATAAATTTATCGTTTCTGTCCAGGGATTATGTTGAAAATTAAACTTCATTTGGTCATTTCATGAGAATATCTTGGTCAGCCTATGAACTTTTCAACCCATGTACTTTTTAGCCAAAACGTCGTCTATCTTCATATGTCGTTCGTAATTTCAGCTAGTTTAGACAAGCTGAACCGAAACCTTATCTCTTACTCTATGGTGGCCACTACGCATTTATATCGATTTCATATTGGAGTACATCACCTAATCATTGCAGAGGAGGAATATAATGTATCATTTTACTAATCGTATTTTTATCGATCCTTAATAGAAGATAAGTATACCTGCACAAGTATTGAACTCACGTTTACTCTCTTATTGGTTGCAGCTATTGAGGCATGAAGATGCTAGAACAATATCTATGTATTCATTTTAGATCATTTTAGACCAATGTTACACTCTTTTAACCAGCTTAATGCAAGCACCTTTTGTAAAAAAAAAAAATGCTTCATATTATGTATATGTATTTATACACAAGTCGTGTTTTATTTAATCAAAGAATATAGCTATCGATTTTCCAACTATTTTTTTTTAATCTATAGAGCAGCAGATCAAAATGCTTAGCGGTATTTAATTGTCCTTTAAATTTCTGATTTCAAAGCCCAGCTCGATGTTGACTTTGCTTTTCAACATTCCATGATCAATGAAAGTAGTATCTATAAAAAAAATATAGTAAATTTAGTTGACCATTCACACTCCTAAAAATGTCGCGTTGTATTTGAAACAAAATTCATAACATTTTTATTTACAATTCTAACTTTCCTTTATTTATTTACAGAAACGATGTTTGAATTTCGATCACAAGGACTTAATGAATTGCTGGGAATTTCACTCGCTCTGATATTGAGTGGTTGTGTCATCTTTTTTATCTTATTTATCATCAACTACAGACTTAAAAAGTCCCACCTGAAATATGTAAGTGAAAGTATACGCACATTATTTACGGTGCGCAGGGATGTATAAACTCGAGAATGAATATTGAACTGTTCTAGTTGAAATGTTGTATAATATTGATCTATGACACAAAAACAGACAAACAAAAACATATATACACACAACACACACATGCGAGCGAGCTCGCATACACATACGTCTGTGAACCATATTGACAGTATAGCCGTATGGTAATTACAAAGAATTGAAAACCTTATTAAAAGAAAAGAATTGTGATTCAGTAGTACGAATAATAAAGTAATGTGTAAAATATATCTGTTTTATCCAAATTTACTTTCATGTTTTTGCTTTTGATGTTGATTGCTTATACACAGCTGCACTGTAGCTTTTAGGATAACCAAATGTAAAACTGAGAAGCCTAATCAGGCTGAGTTGTGCGATAGGACGTTCGTATTATAGTCAAATGGTTCCGGGCCCGATCCCTCTGCGTGGCACCTTGAGAAAGTATATTCTTCAATAAGCTTCAGTTCGTAACTGTCTTGGGAGTTGCTTTTGAAAGACAGAAATTGAATGGAAAATTTTGATTTGTGTGTTTGGGGGTGTGTTTATTATAAAAAAAAGGTAGGCACGTCTGGTTATAAAGCCATTCAAATCACTAATTAGCGTATTAATACATTTTTTTACTCTTTTAATATTTTACCAGCTGCCGTCCATGAGCTCGGACCATACTATTGCACCACCATTAGTACAATTAATTAAATACCTTTCAAAATGTGTGTGCAACAACACTCAGCACATCTTGTCGTGACAATCTCCCCGGTAGGAAATTTTTTATCTACAAGAATAGCATATCTGTATGCGGTAAATATGTTACCTGCAAGGTAATGATATAAATCTAGGCGACCGATTAAGTTTACCGCCAAAATAGACCAGGTTGAGATTTGAACTCAGAAAACAAAGAACTGGAATCCTATCCGGAAGGGTGAAAGACAAAATTCAACTCTGGAAAGCGGGAATTTTGAGCACGCATACATACATATATGTGTGTGTGTGTATATATATGTGTGTGTGTGTGTGTGCCTGTGTCTGTGTCTGTGTCTGTGTGTGTGTGTGCTTGTACGTGTATATATATATATATATATATATATATATATATACAGTTCAAGAGTAACCAATCTTAAAGAGAGAGATGGAGATAGGAGAGGAGAAGAGAGATTGGTGAATTAGTTAGAAGCCAAAACGTAAAGGCATGAGCTCAGTGTGCAATATGCAGTGGAAGGCAGCTAGATGGCTGGGTTCGTGGAGAGGTTAGGTGCACAGAGCTGGAAATATTCATTAGTTAAGCAAAACAAGACCACAAATTTCACAAGGAAGACATTATTAAAAGATTGTCAACATAGTTTTAGTTTAATGTAAGGAATGTAAAGAATAATAATAATAATAATACTAATAATTGTTTCTACTTTGGGCACAAGGCCAGCAATTACCCAGTGCATTACTGGTACTTTATTTTATCGATCCCGTAAGGATGAAAGGCAAAGTCAACCTCGGCGGGATTTGAACTCAGATCGTAAAGGGATGTAACTATGCTGGAAAAATAATGTCCGTTTACAATTGTTTCGCTACTCCATATAATGTTTCTGGATCAAATGATTATAGATCATTATTGATCTGGTTCAGTTGAAGATAATTAACTTAATTAAAATTGGAGCAGTTCATCGGAACTTCAAAAGGAATATAAATTAAGGTAAAAAAAGATGAATGTAATGTTATATATATATATGAATGTAATGTTATATATATATATATATATAGCCGTCAAAACGGCTTGAGCTCTGCCGTCAGGGTCTTACATTTTCCTATTACCCACTCTACTACCCTAAGTATTGAGTACTCTGGTGCGTTATGGTTCATCTGGTTCCTTACCACAACTCCTTCGTTATATGTGTATATATATATATATATATATATATATATATATATATATAGTGTGTGTGTGTGTGTGTGTGCGTGTGTGTGTGTGTGTGTGTGTGTGTGTGTGTGTGTGTGTGTGTGTGTGTGTGTGTGTGTGTGTGTGTGTGTGTGTAAGGCCTGTCAGAAACAGTTCTATACGAGCGAGACACGATCTCCCGATCAATCTTGCCTCCAATGGGATAAAACCGTTCAAACCCTGCTACCGTGGAAAATGGACGTTAAACGATGATGATGATTTGCAAAATTGTGTGCGAGTGTGTTTGTGCGCAACACTTTCATCTACAGGATAAACTTGTCATAAGAACCCACTCCTACCACCTAATATTATCCAAGCCATTCAACCATCTATAATATAATAACTTCCTCACATCCCTTTAGATATAGCAATTTGGGGTTTGAAATACTTGTTATCTTTACCTACCCAGTATGGCAATTTCATTAATTTTGTTATAATCCAGAACCACCACTCCACAATCCAGAACCACCACTCTTAATATATTCCACATACTATTTTCCCTGACGATCTTCTTTTCCGTATGTTTTTCTCAAATAGTTACGTATTTATTTATTTATATATACGAGGGTCCGCTGAAAAATTATTGGTTGACTAAGACACTCATAGAGTAACCAAATGAGGTTTATTTTTCAACATATTCCCTGAAAGGAAACAATGCGTTTATTAATAAGAAGAGTTGAAATTAATGCATGCAAGATTTCACAATTCTTGCATCATTCCTTCATAGTCAACCTATGAACTTTTCACTCGACCCTCATACCTTCTTCCACTGCTTAGATAGGACGAGTAGTGCAGCACTCAGATTCATATATTTTTTGTCAGGGCCTGAGATTGGTGAGAAGAATGCAGGAAATTATTCTCAAACTAGAGATCTGGTTTGGATACTTGAATTCTTCCTAAATAAAATTGTGCTAAACTAACTACAGATTCAGGTGGTCATGTTAGATCAAGCGTAATTGACCCAAGAACTCAGGATGAAACCAATAATATTGTTTTCAGGATATGCGTGAAAGAAATGTTTCTCTGCTTTTACGAGGGAAATACCGCTTAAATAAATACAGCTTAGACAGCAATTTGGCAGAATCGTTAGAGCGTCAGATAGAATGACTTATGGTATTTGTTTCGGCTTTCTGATCTTTGATTCCAATCCCCGCCGAGATCAACTTTGTATTTCATCCATTCATAGTCGATATAAAAGTACCAGTCTAGTAATAGGGTCGATTCTTCCTTTATATCCCTTTCTAACTTCCATTCTCTCACTCTCTCTATCCTTGTCTGAAAGAAATCTGCTGTATTCAGGTCTGGAGAGAATTGGGCTCCACCAGGTTTTTAAAAAGCCCAAGAAACGCTGTGTGTCAATACAGTACCCTACCATTCCAACAGGAGTTACGGGACCATGCATGCATAAATACAACTCACGTGGGGATATAACCATTCAACTTATGAAACAGAAACACGAAACTTAAATAGCAACTTACTCTGATACAGCTTTCTATAAATAATTGTTTCTACTTTGGGCACAAGGCCAGCAATTACCCCAGTGTATTACTGGTACTTTATTTTACCGACCCCAAAATGATGAACAGCAAAGTTAACTTCGGGGGATTTGAACTCACATTGCAAAGAGCCATAACTCTAAGCTACAAAGCATGGTGTCTGACGATCTACCGATACTGCCAATCCATCGCCAATTCTATAAATAATTGTTTCTACTTTTGGCACAAGGCCAGCAATTACCCAGTGCATTACTGGTACTTTATTTTATCGACCCCCGTAAGGATGAAAGGCAAAGTTAACCAATTCTATAAATAATATATGTACAAACGTTCTGGTTTTACTTTTCCAAATTATCAACAATAGAAAGAAAGAAAGCCCGTTTCTATCTAACACAAAACAAGACTCCTTCACTGGAATTTAGGCAACGCCAACTAGATAATTATGTATCCCTCACACTGTACGGGGAAGACAGACGTTATCAAACTACAGCCGTCATATTACATAGTTTCTGTATAATAAAAATCATTGTTATCTGCAGCAACTACGACCCCATTGCGTAATTGGCCATGTATGTATGTATGTATGGTCTTCTGGTTTCATTATATCATAATTTTTTACGTATAGAGAAAGAGGGACGGTTTCTAAAATAGACGCAAGACTTTTACATTGGAATTTAGACATAAACTAGATAAATATGTCTTCATGTCTGCATGCGTGCGTATTTGTGCACGTGTGAGTGGGTACCGGTTTGGATCTTATTGCATTTATGGATCTGTATGCTTTGAGTTATGTGTATGCTTTGCAGTTACTACATTCAGAATATTTAGAATGTTTTACATATTTTTAAAGTCCCATTAATGGATTGTACTTGTAGTATGCATGTTCTTATGGTTATATAATTTCATAAATGTTTGCCAATAGAGAGTGAGTCGGTTTCTAACATAGATTCAAGACTCTATCATTGGAATTTACACAACGTCAACTACTAGGTAGATATATATGCTTGTCTGCATGCATGTGTGTGCAGGTATGGATGTCATTGCATATGTGGATGCGTATCTTTTGAGTTATGTGTGCATGTGCATAAGCTTTGTATCTGTACAAGTGTATATGCAGTTATTAGATGCAGAATTTTGGAAATGTTTTACATAGTTTTACTACATCCAGAATATTTAGAATGTTTTACATATTTTTAAAGTCCCATTAATGGATTGTACTTGTAGTATGCATGTTCTTATGGTTTTATAATTTGTAATTTCCTAACTACTTGTGTTCTCTCTGTTTCTGTGAAACCCAGCTTCTCAAGATTTGTATTGAGACAGTTACTATCATATCCCAGTGCCCCAATAATCACATGTATGTATATATGTCCGTATGTATGTATGTATGTATGTATGTATGTGTGTGTGTGTGTGTGTGTGTGTGTGTTTGTTTGTTTGTGAGTGCACTATGTTCAACTCTTTTATAAGGCCCACTCGTTTTATACTAAATATATATTTGGAAATATACATATATAAATACAGGTTGATTTGATTTTTATTCTAGCGACATATGATCGACATTTATATCTTTAATATTTCAGGAATATCGTTTGAAAATAATTTCAGTTATATATGTTCGAATTTATTTACTGGAACATAAAATATTACTAAACATAATTGTAAATCAATTCCGAAACGTAGTGTCGACATGATATCAATTTTCTGACAATTGCTATGAGAAACATTTATTTTCTCTCACTCAAAGAGTAACAACCTCAATTTTGAAATAAAAACAGATTTATTATTGTGTAGAGTTTTGCAATTACTGTCAATCCAATTTTCTTTGAAGAATTGATCTTATTAACGTTTTTACATTCTTCCTGGTTTGATATAATACTAACCATGAAAAATATTTATGTTTAAAAACGCAAATGAGAAATCTCATAATAATGCAATTTACAATAAGTGTTTTTTTTTCTTTTATTGCACTTGAAGGAAATATGGTAATTTAATTTTATTTAAGAATTCATTCATTATATTCAGAACTAAAATGTTAAAGAAAAAATATAACTATGAAGTACATTTGAACAAAGGTATAAAAAAAGCTTAATATAATGTATAATTTTAACTTGACAGAAAATTGTTAATACATAACAGGTTCTTGTGTAATGTTATGGATGTTTCTTCTTGCGGTAATACTATTGCAGAAATGTTATATCATCGGTTTTAGAAGTTTGACGAATTCATTTATCGTGAGGAGGGTAAGAGTTAATGTCGCCTGTCTTGGCTTTCGTTTGAGATTAAGGAAAAGAAAGAATTTGCTGACATTGTTGCTTGGATCGGAAACTAGGCAAGTGCCTTCAGTTCTATCTATAGCACTATACACTTTCTTAATGTCCTAACTCCCCTCAAAACGTTAGGCCTCCAATCTACACGACAATAACTCGATTATTTCCTCCTTTCCTTGCCCTTAAATAATGATAAAATCTGAAATGAGTAGATGATTGGAAATTCAAATAGCTTAACTCCGTCTAAAAGTGAAAATGTCAACGACTGAATGCTTCTTGATAAAATGTTAGCGTATCTCATGATTTTTAAATACATGCATTATATTACGTAATATGAACAACGGAAATTAGCTTCTTGTTTTGATAAATATAAACAGAAACAATATAGGGTACCATGAATGCGTCGCGATATTCTTGTTAAATTAAACATTGCAGTAACATGAACAAATAAAAGTCATTTGTTTTCTTAGCAGATATTAAGATATGATTTATCAAAGATATTGTTTTCCAAAAAGAAGTTTCTCTCTCTTATCTATACTCAATGGTGTTTGGCGACGCTAAATAAAGGTCTCGATAGCTTATTAATGAACATGTTACATTTGTAATTAATTGGAAGTTAAATATTATTATTATTATCATTATTATTATTATTATTTCGGGAAGTATCGGTAGAGGGTCGGACGCCATGCTTTGACGCATAGAGTTACGGTCCTTGCCATTCTGAGTACAAATCCCACCAAGGTCAACTTTGCCTTTCATCCTTACGGTCGATAAAATAAAGTACCAGTAATGCACTGGGTAATTGCTGACCTTGTGCCAAAAGTAGAAACAATTATTATTATTATTTTGCGCGTTATCACTGCATTACCGAGACACAGCTCTGTGCGCCTTAGATATGTGCAGTGTGGTGTTTGTTCTATTGTATTGAGAGTACACTTCATAATATGTGTGCGGTGCCTAGTAGTGCTATCTTTTGTATGTTGTATATATTGGTGAGTCCTGCAGTTTGGGTTATTTATCTGTCTGTGTACTTTTTTACCATTCCCAGAGTACCTATAATTATAGGTATTGTTTCTGTCTTCAACATCCACATTCACGTTATTTCTATCTCTAGATCTTTATATTTAGAGAGTTCCACTATTTCCTTGGTAGAAATGTTGTCATCAGTTGGGATTGATTCATCATTCAGGAGACATTTTTTGTAATCTTTGACTATAATGTCTGGTCGGTTTGCTTCGAACTCAATCTGTATATATTGGCAAATCTGAAAGAATGGCTGCTCTGTCATTCTCCGATTCCTTTTCTGATGTGTGTTTGTAATATCTTTTGTCTGTGGGTAAGCCATAGTGTTGGCATAATTTCCAATGTATGTAGGTCCCTACTCTATCATGTCTGTGAATGTATTCCTTTTTGGTTAAGACTGGGCAGCCTGAGATATTGTGGTTAATAGTTTCTTCCCCACTTCTAAATTTTCTGCATTTACTCACTATGTTCTTTTTCATTATGCATTTCAGATTATTTCTGGTTGGGAGGCTTTGGTCTTGTGCTGCAACCAGAAATCCTTCTGTTTCAGCTTTCAGTCCAGTGCTTCGTAACCAGTTGTGTTTGATTTGTTTGTCTACTTCCTTTCCTTTCTATTCTAATTTTGTCAAGTATTGGCCATGTACAGGTTTTCCTTGTCATCTTTTTAACATGGCATTCTGGAGGTTTGTTTTCAGTTTAGACTTTTAGTTTTTTACATCTTCTGTTGTTGTTTCTTGCTTGTTTTCATCTTATTAACAGCTATCTGTTAGTTTGAATTCTGTTTTATCTGTATTGTGTTCCCTTAAAGGCTGGGTTCAATTTTTTTTATTTTGTTCATGTTTTCTAGCTATTTCTATTAATTTTCCTTTGTTCTTAATTAGATATTTTTGTAGTCCTGCAGTAGTTATTTTATAATAGTTTTCTAGTTGAATAAGGCCCCTTCCCCATGTGTTCTTTTTCAATCTACTCTCACAACCACTATCTTTGTCTCTCTATCCTTCTCTCTATTCATGAAGGTACCTGGAAAAACACCGTATCTCGAGAACACGTGCTCTGATTTAAGCGATACTACTTTTATTCTATTTGTATTCACATTTCAGGGGCAACTTCCTTTCAAAGTCTTTTCTCATTATGCACCCTTTTAGCTGTATTTCATTACAGACAAGCAAGCAAGCAATCACAAAGTTTTAGTAGTATACTAGACCACCCGTTACCCGTTGGGTCACGTTCACTAAAATATATTTTTTTTAAAATCATGTTCACTTAAAGATAATTTTTAAATAATTCAAATATTCACAAACATGTATATAATGTGAAATGAAACTGGAAGGCTCATATATATACGTGTGTGTATGTATATATATATAAATGTATAAATATATATTGTATGTGTGTGTGTATATATATATATGTGTGGGCGTCTGTGATCTATATACACTTGTTACAGACATACACACACACATATATATATATATATATATACACACACAACAACACCAGCTCTCTCTCATCCATTCTCCTTCTCTGTCTCCTCTCCCTCCCTCTCTATGTCTCTCTTTCAATCTACTCTCTCATAACCACTATCTCTTCTCTCTCTCTCTCTCTCTCTCTCTCTCTCTCTCTCTCTCTCTCTCTCTCTCTCTCTCTCTCTCTCTCTCTCTCTCTGTGTTTAAGAAGGTAGTTGGAAAAGTCCGTATCTTGGGAACACGTGCTCCGATTTACGCGATACTTGTTTTATTCT
>OZ024740.1:269466077-269513577 GCA_964016885.1 Eledone cirrhosa | reverse complement strand
TAAATGGCTTAAAACCTTAGCGAGTATTACAACTATTGAATGCAATGTTGCAAGTCATATTTTGCTGGTTTAAACTAGACATGACAGTTATGGTAGACCGTGTGCTGAAATCACCGCAGATATATGTGTATGTGAAGGCATATGAATTAGTAGTGAGTGTGTTCGGTTCATGATCGTAAGGTCGGGAGTTCGATTCCTGGTAGTGTATTGTGTCTTTCAGCAAGCCATTATATTTCACGTTGCTAATAAAAAAAATAAAAAATAAAAATAGCCGTACCACTAATTCAAATGATCCGCCTGGTCACACAACATATCACGCTGAATTTTTCTGATGATTGTGTTAAGTGTACACATGTTTGTGGACAGTTCAGTGCTTGCGTGTTAATTTCACAAGCAAGCATTTACCATGATCAAACAACTGAAACACTCTTCGTCATCAACGACGAAAGTCCAAGATATATATATATATATCTTGAACTTTATATATATATATATATATATTTCGCTTCTGAATTTGTTTAGCAAGATTCTTTATCTGAAAACGTGTGTTGAAACAGATATTGTTATGCTCTGGGAGGGTCACGTTGCCAATAAGAAACACACGGACCAGTTGCTTTCACTCCAATTTATTATAAATTAAATTTATAAATTTAAGAATTTATAAATTCCCGGTTGGTTGGTTGGTTCCACAACCGGACGGTTGTTCATATATTGTCAAAGTTCTTTCGTCACACATTATGTGACCTCTTCAGTTACTGGGGATTCTTTTCTTTGTTTTTGTGCCTCTCCTTTGTTCTGTCCTACGCCATCTTGTTTTTGTGTGTGTTGTGTGCTTAGTTTGCGCATGTGTTACATCCGGGTGTCTGTGTGTGTTTATATTTGTTTATTTACTTGTTTATTTACATGTTACTGGTTGGTTCCCTTTTGGGGAATTTTTTATTGTTTCCTTTTGTCACACTCTGTTTTTGTTTTTTACACGCAGAAATGCCCATTTGTATTGTCCTGTGTTGTCCTTAATGTTATACTTTGTGTCAACCCTTGTGGTTAATAAAGAAAGCATTATTATCATTATTATTATTATTATTGAATGCCATGGTTGACGGAGGCTCGGCTCTGTAAGGTATAGTAATTTTTAACCGTTAAAACAATTGTAAATTGTTTAAAACTTGAACCAAATTGTTGATAAAGACACCCTCCTCCTCGTGAGAGGGGTCTTTCTGTCCGTTATTTGGCCCTTCGGGGTTAAATAACCAGTTATTGGGGTTTTGTACCCAATATTCATTTTAAACAAAAAACAACATGGCTACGAAAATGAAATTTCATACGTCACTCCCACTCATTCCGTCTTCTTCTTCCTCAATCATCACTACAGCAGAGAGAAGATTGTCTCTCTCCCTCCCTTCTTTAAATGTGTCTCTCTCCCTCCCTTCTCTTTCGCAAGTGACGAAAGAAAAGAAAAGTCTCGTGCAAAGCGTGCAAGGTTTCACCACGACGACGACGACAGCGACGAAACAGGTGTGCGGGAAATACGAAAACCCAGTTCATTCGTCTGACGTCAGGAATAATAGCAGTAGCAGCCGTAATAACAACAGCAACAGTGACAATGAAAACAACAGTAGCAGCCGCAACAGCATCACCAGCAGCATAAACAACAACAGCATTAGCAGCAGCAACACCAACAACAACCACAGCAACAGCGGCGGAGGCAGTAGTCGTAGTACCTGCAGCAACAACAAAAGTACCAGCAGCTCTGACGACAACAACAACAGCAGAGAAAAACCAATCTCATTTGCAGGTATTGCGAAAAACTTGGAAACAATCCTCATAACAAATGAGGAATTAGAGGAAGCGAAGAAGATGGTGACAAAGAACGGACACCGAGCAATCTGCAAGGCAGCGAAAAATTTTTTCGAAACCCAAGAGCACTGTACGGTCACGTACCGTACAGTAAGTGCAAAATCCCGTAGGGTGGAAAGAGCCACAGAGGCCCAAATACAAAAAGCCTTGGGGTCTGTGTGGCAGAGGAAAACGCACATCACCCGAGGCAAAAAATACGCCACCGTAGACGTACTTTTTGCCACACCCCAGGAGGCAAAGGCCCAATCAGTAGTGACCCTAAGGAGCGAGGAAATGGTGTTGGTGCCCTCCTACTGCGGGCAAAAAATTGTGAGGGTCAAACTGACCCACGTCCCCCCCGGAATGACCCCTTCTTGGCTGGCCGCGTCTGTCCTCGTCGGAATCGAGGACAAAACAACTGTACTGCAAGTACAGAAAAAAGTAAGAGAAGATTGGGTCGGCTCCTCCATTGAGATGCTAATCCAAACCAACCAGGAGTGCATCGAAGCTATCCCGGATGTGATAGACTTCGATAACGGCACTCAACTGCCCATAAGTGTTGAGGGCAAACGCCCGAAATGCTTTCGCTGTGGATCGAAGACTCACCTCAGGGCCTTCTGCAACGAGAAGACCCTGAGAAAGGAGAAAACCCCCCTCCTTCCGAATCCGGCTCCACGGCTACCAGCAACAGGACAAGCGGCAACCAGGAACGATAGGTCCGTGGCACCCATACCCACTCCACGGAAATCAAAGACAGCAGCAGCAGTGGAAATATTAACAACAACAACAGCAATACCAAATGCAGCTGCAACAGAGACTCCAGTGCAAACATCACCAACAACAACAAGTGAAAGAGTGGAGCTGGTACCCCTCCCCGACCTTACAGAATCAGACATGGAGTGTGAGGTGGGAGAGGGATGGCAAAAGGTCGCAAGAAGGCACAAACGCAGAAGCAGCGCATCGTCGCCTTTGAAAAGGGAGGAAAGAAATGAGAAAAGGGTAAAG
This sequence comes from Eledone cirrhosa, assembly GCA_964016885.1. Taxonomy (NCBI): domain Eukaryota; kingdom Metazoa; phylum Mollusca; class Cephalopoda; order Octopoda; family Eledonidae; genus Eledone; species Eledone cirrhosa. The sequence continues at coordinate 269,510,736 of OZ024740.1, read as the reverse complement.
TCTACTGCAAAGAGACCCACAGCAGCAACACCACCAACACCATCACCACCCACACCAGCACCACCATCACCACCGGCGACAACCCCACCGCCAACAACACCTTCAACACCACCACCACAAGCACCAACATCGCAAACACAACAACAAAACACACACACCCAGCAACAACGACAAGAAAATAGCAGAACCACACCCCACCCCCAGAAAAACAAATGCACGGCAATAAACACACACAACAAGAAACTAATGACTTACATAATTGAACACACAGACATTTCACAACAGGACTACATAATACCAGCACCAATCAAAACGCCAACTAACATAAGACTGCTAAAAATAGCACAGAAACAATACACAAACATTAAAACGAAATTCCCCAACGCAGTTGGTGATTTCAGGGACCTAGGAGGAACCATTAATCGAAGAGTATATTCAGACATTCTCTTAGAAGAGCCGACGACCAGCCGAAGGGACGATTCAACGGTCCCTTCACCAGACGATCAAGTGAAAAGGGATGTAAAAACCATCCCTCCTCTACCAAAAGTACGGTAAGTGGTCTTTCCCATCTTTTCCACTCTATTTTAAACATGACCTCACTCAGAATAGGCAGCATAAATGCGCGTGGCTTGGGGTCGTCATGGAAGCAGGGTCACCTGCTCAACGACCTCAGGTCACTAAACATAGATGTAGTGGCCATCAGCGAGACCAGAATCTCCGAAGCACGGGCCTTCGCACCGATCTTCGGCGGCTACGATGTGTACGCATCTCCCAGCCGTCCTGGATCGGGTGGAGGAGTTGCTGTGCTTTTTCGGAGAGGTTTGGATCTCGCCATACGGGCCATCTTCCTGGACCCAGAGGGTAAGCTGGTGGTGCTGGACGTGACCAGCGGAGACGGGCAAGCTTTCAGGCTAGTGGCCGTCTATGCCCCGACAGGAGCAGGGCGGCCTGATTTCTTCCGGCGTCTGGAGACCTTTCTTGGAACGTCCCGCTCTTTAGTGTTAGTGGGCGACTGGAACGGGATCTTAGATGCACGCTGGGACTGTGTGGGATTAGCGGATAGGGGTGGAGGGTGCAAGAGCCTCACCAACCTGCTCAGGCGTTTTGAACTGTCTGACAGGTACCGATTGGATTTCCCGAATGTGCCAATGTGGACTTGGACAAACCGCATAGGGTCATCCAGATCATATCTAGATAGAGTATTTTGTAGGGAAATAGATAGGTCTAGCATAGGCTGTCCACAATTCAAGATAGTCAGCTACACGGACCACAAATTCGTGACCTGTGTGCTTGACTTAGATAGGCTTCATAGACGAGGACCCGGCTACTGGAAGCTAAACGCGTCCTTACCAGCGCGCAAGGCCTACAGAGACCGGATTAGCGAACTAGTTAAGCGGGCGTTGACGGGGGCCATCGTCAACAACAAGTGGTGGTTTGCTCTGAAAAGAGCGATTAGAATAGAATCGATTAGGTTTAGTAAGGCTTTAGCAATAGAGAAAAATAGAGCAGAGGGAGAACTAGTTAGAAAATTAGACGAGGCGCTTAGCAAAGGCATTGCGACCGACGTGCTTGCGGCGAAATTGGCCCTTGACCAATTCTTCAATGCAAAGCACGAAGGCTGCGTTGTCAGAGCTAGGGTGCGTGCTCTCAGACACGAGGGGACGAAAGCCGTTCAATGGGCCCGAGTGGCGGAGGCGCGTCGTGGCAACAAAGCCACGATCCGGTCTTTGGTGGACCACGACGGGCGCATGCTACTCGATCCCGGGCAAATGTGTGAAGCTTTTCAGCGACACTTCGCTCAGCTGTTCGGGGGCAGCGGCGGGCCGGGTAGAGGGATGGACTTTAGTGTCTACCTCGACGGACTGCCGCGGCTCTCGGCCACTGAGGCGAGGTGTTGCGAAAAGCCGATAACAGCCGCTGAAGTACGGGAGGCAATGACTGGCTGCACAAGGGGTAAATCGCCTGGTTTGGATGGTCTGCCCTATGAACTTTACGTACAGATGCCAGACTTGTTCGGAGGCCTCTTGGCGGACGTCTACTGCAACTGGCAACAGAACGGGAGAATTCCCAGTTCTGTGAGCCGAGGAGCGGTGGCACTGCTGAGAAAGGATCCGAACAAGGGGGATAACATAGACAATTTCCGGCCCATAACTCTGCTAAACACAGAGTTTAAGATTTTGGCCAAGGTGCTAGCAAAGAGGTTGGCGCTTGTCGTTGGTGGTCTGGTGGGAGAGGCGCAGACATGCGCCATTCCCGACAGATCCATCCACGACAACCTCCACCTCATGCGATACATCGTAGAGAGGGTAGCTAGGGAACCTGGCACGGGTGGGTCCTTGATCAATTTAGATCAGTCGAAAGCTTTCGATAGGGTCGACCATCGTTACCTAGCGGCAGTCCTGAGGGCGGCTGGCTTTGGGCCCGTCTTCAGAGGCTGGATCGCTGCCATGCACAGCGACATCTGCTCTGTGGTGAGAGTGAACGGTCACCTGTCGGAACCGTTCAACATCATGCGTTCGGTCCGCCAAGGATGTCCCCTCTCGTCCCTCTTGTACGTATTGACTCTCGAGCCATTACTGCACAAACTGGAGACGTTGAGGGGAGTCCCGCGCGAACTAGGATGCGGAAGATCCGTGTCAGCATATGCGGACGATGTCACCGTAGTGGTGTCGAACGCCAAACACATCGAGGCGATCGGCACTACACTAAGAGAATACGAAGCGGTGACAGGAGCAATGATCAACCAGGAAAAGTCAGTGGGCCTGCAGCTCGGCACCTGGAGAGGCAGGTCCATGCCGTCCAACAGCGTCGTCGGGCGCTGGACGGACGGACCGGTTAAATTGCTAGGGGTCTGGTTCGGTCCGGACCTCCAGACGGACAAAAACTGGGACGAGGTGACGAGCAGGGTGGCTTCTCTCACCCAGAAATGGGCGGAGAGGAAGCTATCCCTGAAAGGTCGAGCGGAGGTGGCTAACGCGTACATCGCGTCTGTCATCTGCTACCGCCTAACCGTCGTACCTTGTCCTAAGCCTCGCCTGACTGCGCTGGAGCGTTTGCTCTTTCGCTTTTTGTGGAAGGGACGTGCTCCGATGGTCAGGCGGTCCATCTGTTGTCAACACCCGCTACGTGGAGGGCTGGGCATGCCGTGGCTGATGATGCGCAGGCACGCGCTCAGGCTACGACATCTCCACCTCTTCCTCGACGGTGATCAGGTGTGGTCGCCGTTTGCTAGACGCGTTTTTCCCCAGCTCGTTTCCTTGACGGAGCTGCAGTCCTGGGTCAAGCGAAGACCGAGAGGGAGCGCCTGGAGACTGGAATGTCTTCAGGCGCTCACAGCCCTCGACCAATCGGGCAATGTGATCGGTGGAAACTCCACCTCGGCGTTCTATAGAGGATTAGTGGAGGGGAAGAGCGACGACGTACTTGGGGAAACTCTAGGCGTCGACGAAAATCAACTAGCCAATCTCTTCGGAAGAACCTTCGAGCCAGGGCCTATGGACAACTTCCAGAAATCTCTGGCCTGGCAGTGCTACCGAGGAGCCTTGCCAGTTCGGGATAAACTCTACAGGCATGGAGGTGCCGTCAGCCGGGCATGTCCGAGATGCGCGCAGGGCGACGAAACCGTCCTGCACGCACTCGTCCAGTGTCCGAAAATTGCTGACTTGTGGGTTTATGTCGAACACCTGCTGTCGCGTTTAGGACGGATCCAGCTATCATCTGAGTCTATCGTGAGGATTGCCCCGCCCTCCTCCTTTAGCCGGGAAGGGCAGGCAGTTTTTATCTGTCTGGTGGCCATGGCGAAAGAGATAGTATGGTGGACACGTTTGAAAGGGCTGAAGACGAGCACTTACCTCTTCGGTGATGCTCTGATTGACTTTTTCAAATTTCATTTGAAAAGGAAAATCAGAGTAGAGAAGGAAGTGCTCTCTTCCCAGCATTTTGTTGAAAGATGGGTGAGAGAAGCAAGAATGGCCCGAGTGAATGGGCCGACTCTGAGTATATATCTGTAAACTAAAGGTGGAAAACTGGGAGAGGGCACTTGCCTTGGTGGTCAGGGTCATTGTGGCTTTTTACTGGGCTTTCTCCACAAATGTTCCTCCGAAGTCTCCCCCCTATTGGGGAATTTTTCATTGTTATTTTCATTGTTATTTTTGTTACATCCTCTATTTTTGTTTTTTTTACACGCAGAAATGCCCATTTGTACCGTCCTGCATTGTCCTACACTGTCCTTAATGTCTACTTTATGTAAACCCTTGTGGTTAATAAAGAAATCATTATTATTATTATTATTATTATTATTATTATTATTATTATTATTATTATCACCACAAACACCAACACCATCACCATCATTAATCCCAACACCATCATCACCAACACCACAAAAGTCACCAAAAAGCGAAACAGAAACAAACCCACAACAAACGCAAACAAAGCAAAACAAAACAACCAAAACGATACACACTACGCAGCATTAATGGCAGTATCGGTGGAGCGTTGGACGTCATGCTTTGACGCATAGAGTTACGGCCCTTTCCATTCTGAGTTCAAATGCCGCCGAGGTCAACTTTGCCTTTCATCCTTACGGGGTCGATAAAATAAAGTACCAGTAATGTACTGATAATTGCTGGCCTTGTGCCAAAAGTAGAAACAATTAAATTTGAACAACAACCAATTACTACACTACATCCAACACAACACCAGCATCACAGAAAAAGACTACACAACACCCCCAAAATTCACACCACCTCCACACATACAAATCACTCGCAACACACAGAAAACGTACACGACACTAAAACAAAAATTCCCCAAAGACGTCAGAGACTTCCAACAAACACTCTCCAGGAGGATTTATAGGGACATCCTTCCGGAGGAGGCCACAAGCAGTGAGAAGGATGGAAAAACTCCCCCCCCCCCTACGAAAAGTGAGGTAAGTGTTCTTTCCCATATTTTTCCACTCCTTTTCAACATGACCTCACTCAGAATAGGCAGCACAAATGCGCATGGCCTGGGGTCGTCATGGAAGCAGCGCCACCTGCTCAACTAACATAGATGTGGTGGCCATTAGCGAGACCAGAACCTCCGAAGCACGGGCCTTCGCACCGATCTTCGAGCGCTACGATGTGTACGCATCTCCCAGCCGTCTTGGATCAGGAGGAGGGGGGTGCTGTGCTTTTTCGGAGAGATTTGGATCTCGCCATACGAGCCATCTTCCTGGATCCAGAAGGTAAGTTGGTGGTGTTGGACGTGACCAGCGGAGACGGGCAAGGTTTCAGGCTAGTGGCCGTCTATGCCACGACAGGAGCAGGGCGGCTTGATTTCTTCTGGCGTCTGGAGACCTTTCTTGGAACGTCCCGCTCTTTAGTGTTAGTGGGCGACTGGAACGGGATCTTAGATGCACGCTGGGACTATGTGGGATTAGCGGATAGGGGAGGAGGGTGCAAGAGCCTCACCAACCTGCTCAGGCGTTTTGAACTGTCTGACAGGTACCAATTGGATTTCCCGAATGTGCCAATGTGGACTTGGACAAACCGTATCGGGTCATCCAGATCATATCTACATAGAGTATTTTGTAGAGAAATAGATAGGTCTAGCATAGGCTGTCCACAATTCAAGATAGTCAGCTACACGGACCACAAATTCGTGATCTGTGAGCTTGACTTAGATAAGCTTCATAGACTAAGACCCGGCTACTGGAAGCTAAACGCATCATTAACAGCGGGCAAGACCTACAGAGACCGGATTAGCGAACTAGTTAAGCGGGCGTTGAAGTGGGCCATCGTCAACAACAAATGGTGGTTTGCTCTGAAATGAGCGATTAGAATAGAGTGCATTAGGTTTAGTAAGGCTTTTGCAATAGATAAAAATAGAGCAGAGGGAGAACTAGTTAGAAAATTGGACGAGGCGCTTAGCAAAGGCATCGCGACCGACGTACTTGCGGTGAAATTGGCCCTTTATCAATTCTTCAATGCAAAGCACGAAGGCTGCGTTGTCAAAGCTGGGGTGTGTGCTCTCAGACACGAGGGCACGAAAGCCATTCAATGGGCCCGAGTGGCGGAAGCGTGTCGTGGCAACAAAGCAACGATCCGGTTTTTGGTGGACCACGACGGGCGCATGCTACTCGACACTTCGCTCAGCTGTTCGGGGGCAGCGGCGGGCAGGATCGAGGGATGGACTTTAGTGTCTACCTCGGCGGACTGCTGTGGATCTCGGCCACTGAGGCGGAGTGTTGCGAAAAGCCGATAACAGCCGCTGAAGAAACGGGAGGCAATGACTGGCTGCACAAGGGGTAAATCGCCTGGTTTGGATGGTCTGCCTTATGAACTTTACGTACAGATGCCAGACTTGTTTGGAGGCCTCTTGGCGGACGTCTACTGCATCTGGCAACAGAGGAGCGGTGGCGCTGCTGAGAAAGGATCCGAACAAGGTGGATAATATAGATAATTTCAGGCCCATAACTCTGCTAAACACAGAGTTCAAGATCTTGGCCAAGGTGCTAGCAAAGAGATTGGCGCTTGTCGTTGGTGGTCTAGTGGGAGAGGCGCAAACATGCGCCATTCGAAACAGATCGATTCACGACAACCTCCACCTCATGCGATACATCGTGGAGAGTGTAGCTAGGGAACCTGGCACGGGTGGGTCTTTGATCAATTTAGATCAGTCGAAAGCTTTCGATAGGGTCGACCATCGTTATCTGGTGGCAGTCCTGAGGGCGGCTGGCTTTGGGCCTGTCTTCAGAGGCTGGATCGCTGCCATGCACAGCGACATCTGCTCTGTGGTGAAAGTGAACGGTCACATTTCGGAACCGTTCAACATCATGCGCTCGGTCCGCCAAGGATGTCCCCTCTCGTTCCTCTTGTACGTATTGACTCTCGAGCCATTACTGCACAAACTGGAGACGTTGAGGGGGGTTCCGCGCCAACTGGATGCAGAAGATCCGTGTCAGCATATGCGGACGATGCCACCGTAGTGGTGTCGAACGCCAAACACATTGAGGCGATCAGTACCACAATAAGAGAATACGAATCGGTGACAGGAGCAATGATCAACCAGGAAAAGTCGGTGGGCCTGCAGCTCGGCATCTGGAGAGGCATGTCCATGCCGTCCAACAGCGTCGTCGGGCACTGGACGGACGGACCGGTTAAATTGTTAGGGGTCTGGTTCTGTCCGGACCTCCAGACGGGCAAAAACTGGGACGAGGTGACGAGCAGAGTGACTTCTCTCACTCAGAAATGGGCAGAGAGGAAGCTATCCCTGAAAGGTCGAGCGGAGGTGGCGAATGCGTACATCGCGTCCGTCATCTACTGCCGCCTGACCATCGGGCCTTGTCCTAAGCCTCGCGTGACTGTGCTGGAGCGTTTGCTCTTTCGCTTTTTGTGGAAGGGACGTGATCCGATGGTCAGGCGGTCCATCTGCTGTCAACACCCGCTATGTGGAGGGCTGGACATGCCGTGGCTGATGATGCGCAGACACGCGCTCCGGCTACGACATCTCCACCTCTTCCTCGACGGTGATCAGGTGTTGTCTCCGTTTGCTAGACGCGTCTTTCCCCAGCTCGTCCCCTTGACGGAGCTGCAGTCATGGGTCAAGCGAAGACCGAGAGAGGCGCTTGGAGACTGGAATGTCTTCAGGCGCTCACAGCCCTCGACCAATCGGGCAATGTGATCGTTGGAAACTCCACCTTGGCGTTCTATACAGGATTAGTGGAGGGGAAGAGCGACGACGTACTTGGAGAAACTCTAGGCGTCGACGAAAATCAACTAGCCAATCTCTTAGGAAGGACTTTCGGGCCGGGGCCTATGGACAACTTCCAGAAATCCCTGGCCTGGCGGTGCTACCGAGGAGCTTTGCCAGTTCGGGATAAACTCTACAGGCATGGGGGTGCCGTCAGCCGGGCATGTCCGAGATGCGTGCAGGGTGACGAAACCGTCCTGCACGCACTCGTCCAGTGTCCGAGCATTGCTGACTTGTGGGTTTATGTCGAACACCTGCTGTTACGTGTAGGACGGATACAGCTATCAGCTGAGTCCATCGTGAGGATTGCCCCGCCCTCTTCCTCTAGCCGGGAAGGGCAGGCAGTTTTTATCTGTCTGGTGGCCATGGCGAAAGAGATAGTATGGTGGACACGTTTGAAAGGGCTGAAGACGATCACTTACCTCTTCGGTGATGCCCTGATTAACTTTTTCAAATTTCATTTGAAAAGGAAAATCAGGGTAGAGAGGGAAGTGATGTCTTCCCAGCATTTTGTTGAAAGGTGGGTGAGAGAAGCAAGTATGGCCCGAGTGAATGGGACTATTCTGAGTATGTGTCTTTAAATTAAAGGTGGAAAACTGGGAGAGGGCACTTGCCCTGGTGGTCTGGGTCACTGTGGCCTTTTAATGGGCTTTCTCCACAAATGTCCTTCGGAAGCCTTCCCCCTATTGGGGAAGTTTTCATTGTTATTTTTATTACATCCTGTTTTTTTTACACGCAGAAATGACCATTTGTACCGTCCTGTATTGTCCTGTACTGTCCTTAATGTCTACTTCATGTAAACCCTTGTGGTTAATAAAGAAAGCATTATTATTATTATTATTATTATTATTATTATTATTATTATTATTATATATATATATATATAACAAAGAAAGTATGGTAAGAAACCAGATAGACCAGAGTACTCGATACTTAGGGTAGTAGAGTGGGTAATATATTGTGTTTTAGAAGTTACTTATGTGCACATATATGACAATATAGATTTGAGAGTGTTCAAATCATAAATTGGCAAGTTAAGTTTATGAGGAATATGTTTGGTTTTTAAAAAAATAACTAGTAATTTCGAGAATTCCCAGCGATAGCAATCAATAAACGGTTCAATTTTTCTTGTCTCTTTAAATTATGTTCTATAATAGCAGACTGTTTAAGGGGTTTCTTAGTGAAATAGATACAAACTTGTTTTTTGTGGGTTTCTATTTTAATTTCAAATTATTGCTGTCGCATACACCAATTCATTGAAGAAAGCCCAATTTAGTTTACGTGTCCGTTGGAACAACAAATGTTTGGTGATTATAAGGATATCTTGGATTTTGTATTGCTTATCAGACATATTGAAAGAGGTGATAACTGGGATGGTCAGAGAATTGACCAAAGCTATCTTGCATTTTAGAGTCATCTGATTAGATTACCAGTGTTTCTAAGGCTTTAAAAGACAGCCGTTTTTTCCAATTCTGCTCAGCATGTCTTACCCTGTGTCACCCTTTTTAGAAATGCTGCTACCCAGGTAAGTGAAACTCTCAACCTCGTCTACACGTATGTTATTTAGTTGTGTGTTGATAAGGTTTTCTTCCTTCACTAACATAACCTTCATCTTTTCTGGGCTGATTCTTAGCCCAACTTTAGCAGCATTAATTGCCGAGTTGTCGGCAACGTCTGCAGTGACTGTTTTGATGCGCCGAGTAGAGCAATGTCATCTTCAAAGTCCAGGTCAGTCAACCACGATGTGGGTCGTTTGTGGCCTTTCGCATAAAAAAATCAATTCCAAGTAGAAACACTCGAAGAGATAATATGTAGCCTTGGCGCACTCCTGAAACTATAACGAAGAACTCTGTATAGCCACTACTAATTATGATGCAGCAGTATGGATTCCTGTATAGGCTCTTAAAGATGTTAATAAGCTTTTGAGGAATTCCATAGATCCCGGCTATTTTCGAAACAGTCTCTCTGTGTATATACTGCCCTTGGCCTTCTCCAAATCGATGAAGTTGGTGTGAAGTTTTTTGTTTAACTTCATACTCTGTTGAATGGTGTTCCTAAAAGTTAGAATCTGGTCAATACACGGTTTTCCCTTCTATAAGTCTAACATGTGAGATACATTTGTACAATTCTCTGGTCATTCCAGTTGCCACTTATGCCAGTGAAACGTAGAAGATGACAGCAGGACTTGCCCACATGCTAGATGTATTCTACCAGAGGTTCCTCAGAAAAGTTTTTAACATCTCTTGGCAAAGCAAAATAACCAATGAAGAAGTCTATGGGAGAACCAAGAAGAAACCACTAAGCATCTCAGGGAAAGATTGTTGACTGAGGTTTCTTAGACATGTCTTTAAAATGCCATCAACAAGACATGCAAGGCTCTCCCTTGAATGAAAGCAAGAAGGTGGAAAACGGAAACGTAGACGCCAATTAACAACATAGACGAAGACAGCCCTGAAGGATCTAGATGTGGAAGAGTTGAGTGGTGGGGGATGCCAAATCTCTTGCAGAAAACCGTAGAAGATTGAGATATTTTCATGCTGCCCAATCTTCCACGTAGAATGGGAGGACCAAACTAACTAACCTAACTATCAGACATAATACCTTCACTAATATATTAAATTGTCAAACCTCTTATACAAGATTGCAATAATATTTATGCAACAGTGGAGACGTATGCTTTGTCGGAAACAGCAACATTTTGGAGAACAAATTTGAAGTGGCGAAGCATTTGAAGAACTTCAGCCAAGGGCTTTAGCAAAACTTTGTTAAACACATTTGTTAAGTATGTGTGACAAGAAAACTGTTACATGAAATACAAGATACTATCTGAGGTGAAGAGCAATAGTAAGGAGACTGCTGCTCTAATCAAAGATTTACCAAAGAAAAAGAACTTGCCTAGTTGAAAAAAAACATTAAAGATTTGGAAAGCAAATTACTGCCTGTGGCATCTTTAAGTATACCTAGATTGACAGCATGTTCTGCTTGCTCTCAATGTATTCTTGATAATTATTCAGTCTTAGTGTTAACAATAATGGGCACTATCTCGGTTGAATGCTGATGTGTCGTATAATTGGATACAGGGCTCAAATTGAAGTATTTTCTTTTATGAATTTTGGTCGGCACTTTAACAACATATAATTTATCAAAATATCGATAAACAACTAAAATGCCAATAGAAGGACAGAGTATTTCCGAAATTAGTAAAGAAGCTTTGAAAGCTATGAAGAATAAAGTTTCATTTCATGCACTATATGATTATTTTTCAGTAGTAGAATACTCGCTTCCCACCCGTGCGATCCGGGTTCGTTTCCTGACCGAAGCCCCATCTAGCTATTAGAAGAAGCAAAAATGCTTCACATTCGAAGGAGAGATGACTCAAGAAGAAGAGAAGAAGAGAAGAAGATGGTTATATCACTCGGAAGGCAAAGTTAAACCATTACAAATCAGAACAGTTTTCATAAGTGATGGTCTCCTAAAAAATTAAAATGAATATGAAAGAATTTAAATTTTAGTGAAGGCCATCATGGTCTTAAATATCTTTGCTAACAACCAAGGCTTTGTTCAGGTGAGTTACAAGTTTTATTTAAGTCGGCAGACGTTGCCTTTAAAGGCATTCAACAAAGAGAATACTTTATCAGAAATAAACTCTACTGAAGAAAGATACGCTTGTTACATTCTCATTAATTATCTGAAGGCTTGAGTTTCGGCATTTGGCTGACATTGAAGAACAAATTCATGAAAGACTGCTGATTTGTAAACTTGGCGAACTTTTACAGGTAATTTCTGCAACATCTGCTACGACTGAACGAACATTTCTCTTGCAAAATGATTAAAGACATTTTCAGTTTAAAATGACACAAGGATGATTAAAGTGTTTGGCGATATTTTCGTATAAATGGACAGAAAAAATAAATCTGAGCAGTTGTTGAGAATTTGTATCCCGAAGTGGAAGGAATTTTGTCCCGAAGTGCAAAGAAATTGTGGCAGATTCTTACTGGTTGGATAGTAATTTGAGATGAAAAATAAAGTTGTATAATTACTTTGTTATTCCTTCTTGGAATAAAATATTTTCATTAATATATGAATATACGGTCTGAGTTCAAATCCCGCCGAGGTTAACTGTGCCTTTTATCCTTCCGGGGTCGATAAAATAAAATACCAGTAACACTACTCAGGTCGATTTAATCGACTTTCCTCTCCCCCTAAATTACTGGCCTTATGCCTATATTAGAAATCATTAATATATGAATATATATATATATATATATATATATATATATATATACATATACGTTATATATTTTAATGAACGTGTTAGAAGCCTTGCACTTGCTAAATAATAATTTAAAATATTTTCATGGTTGTGATTATAGTCGACACCAACTTTTAAGATTGATTTATAGTGAAATAAGAATATAGACGTTAGTGCATATTTCGATAATCTACAACGCACGCTAACATGGTTATTTTTATTAGCATGTTAACATGCAGTGAAGATGGAGAAAACATCAATATAATGACTATATATATATATAGCGTTTGTACGATTCACTCATTCCACTATTTGCTGTCTATCGCGTCTCTTTCCATACCACGTACGATATTTAGTTACCTGATTTTTATCTAGCAGTGCTGTTCATATACTCTTCTCCTGCTGACAAGCCCTGGAAATTTTTTACACAGTCACTTTCGGCGAACCAAACTCTTAATAGTTTGTCCAGGAGACTAATAGTTATTGAAATGGTCTATTCATTTTAATTAGCTCTTTCCGGTTATTATGTGGTTTTCAACCCTCGTAATTCAAAACATACTTTTTTGTGTGTTCATTTCTATGTATTATAACGAGCCCAGTTCTCTTACTTTGAGCTCATTAATTTCAGGGCATTAACGTGAGTAATTAACTCGGTTTTCTCATTATATATATATATATATATATATATATATATATATATATATATGTATATAATTAACTCAGTTTTCTCATTATATATATATATATATATATATATATATATATATATATACATATATAATGAGAAAACCGAGTTAATTATATACATATATATATATATATATATATATATATATATATATGTGTGTGTGTGTGTGTGTGTGTGTGTGTGTGTGTGTGTGTGTGTGTGTTAAATCAAAAGAAGGCCGGACTGGGAAATTAACTTTAGAATTTTAATTCCGCGAAAGCATTATATATAGTTAGATGGCCCAGCTCAATCATCCAATTATGATGTAGACTAGGCGATTTCATCAGGTGTTATTTGCAGAATTATGTAATAGGATTGCGTTGAACCCAAACATAAATTAGAAAATAGTAGTTACAAAAAATAGAAGATAGGAAATAGAAAATAGTGGACCAATTCGATTCGGGGACAACCTATTAATTTGGTGTTATATCACAGCTTAAGGAGAGCCTAAGAAGGTCACGGTCAATTGTCCTACCTCCTAACCAGACCAAACTTGACCAGACCAATAAGTGATATATTCAATGACTTTCAATGAGTAATACATGTAAATAAATGCAGACCTGTTAACTCTCCCCGTCCGACGGGGAGATTTCCCACCCACTTTTCAGTGGGTGAGAGATGTCTCCTTTTGTGAAAATAGGTATAGTTTTCATTATTTAAAATCTTTCTATTTTGCCTCATTTCTCCTCGTTTTTTTCATGGTACACCCCGTTTGTGTTTTTAGACGTTGGCAGATCTGTTAATGGAATATCGAAAGTATTTTTGTATTCAATACTGAATGGATTGGCATTATACTGTTACGCTTTCTAAAAATTTGAAATACAACTGCTTTAGATTTTTAAGGATTAATGTGTAATTACAAAAGCAATAAAACATTAAATGTAGACAAAATATATTTATACACATAGTGGGAAGAAACTCTCAGGAGGAGAGCTGGACAGTAGGTCTTCAGAGAAAAAACACCTCTACAGCAGTTGTTTCGACCCGTAACTTCATGTTGATCCCAAAGCTTCTCTGGCCTCTACTGATATACGATATCAGCTCTAGTACGGTCATTATTGCGAAAACGTTCTTATACCAATCGACTCAGAAATCCCACGTCCCCACAAAAAAAAAAGAAAAAGAAATACTTTGTACACAAAAACATAGCTATATAGCATACAAAATTGAAATTCAAAATATACTCTCTGGAAAAATCCGTCAGAAATTATATTCAGGGATGCAACTTTCAAACTATTTACTTTTCTGTAGGGCGGTGGATTGGCAGTATGGGTAAAGGGTCGGGCGCCATGCTTTGCAACATATAGTTACGTCCCTTTATGATCTGAGTTCAAATCCCGCCGAGGCTAACTTTGCCTTTCATCCTTATGGGGTCGATTTAATCGACTTTCGCCTCCCCGCAAACTACTGGCCTTGTGGCTATATTAGAAATTATTATTTGGAATGCACTGGGATAATTGCTGGCCTGGTGCCAAAAGTAGAAATAATTATTTGGTCTAACAAGGGCGGTGGATTGGCAGTGTCGGTAGCGGGCCGGACGCCATGCTTTGCAGCATAGAGTTACGGTCCTTTATGATCTGAGTTCAAATCCCGCCGAGGTTAACTTTGCCTTTCATCCTTACGGGGTCGATAAAATAAAGTACCAGTCACGCACTGGTGTCGATTTAATCGACTTTCCCCTCCGCCAAAATTGCTGACCTTGTGCCTATATAAGAACCCATTATTTAGTCTCACAAAGAGAGTAATTTCTATGAAATGGTTTAGAAATATGAATATATATTTATATACATCAGCCATAACAATATATCACATTATATATGTTCATCTACAACATCAAAATTATTAAAATAAAATTTAGTAAGAAAAAAAAGGGGGGGGGGGTTGCAAAAGGTAAGAAAGAATGGGGAAATATGTAGAGAGAGAAAGAAGAAAAAAAACGGGAAGAGGAGGGGATGGCAAACCTTTGGTGTTGCAGAAGAGAGGGGACGGTGAGAGGGGAGGTTGATTGGGCTTTGGTCCTAGGGCAAGAGGGCAAAGCATTCCCCCAGACTATGGCCAGTGACACCTCCTGCAACAGCCAGCCAACCTCACGGAGCTCCCTCCTCAGACGGGCCACCGACGCTCCGATTATTGTGGAGGATGTGGGAAGTACGGGGTCCCAAGAACGCCGGAGGTCTGACGGCGACCGGTGCGAAGAGGAAGCGGCAGGACAACCCCCGATATTTGTTTATTTTAGGTTCTTCTGCGAGGCGGGCTGCGATGCCGGGGTTTGTGGCCGAAGCGACTAAGTTGGAGGCGAAGAACGTGTCGCAGCAGGTGGCGTCCCAGATAAGAAAGATCTACCTCCTTCGAATGGGAAGAGGGGGATTTCTCGGGGCGCTTGCCATCTCCGCGATCTAGGCCTGCTGGCTCCAGTTGAGATGGAAAGCCAGCTGCGTCCTGGCTTCTTCTCAATATGTCGTTGAGAACGGCGTGTTGTGGGAACCAGCTTGCCCTCTGGTGGCAAGACAAACGGTGCAGGCCGAACTTGTCAACAACCGCCCCGCAGCGACATTTATGTGGCTCACACACGCGGAGGTGAAGGCGCTGAGCTACTCCAATGCGAGTGTACTCATCATCAAGTAAGGTACCGGTTGATGAGGAGAACACCGAATTGAGCCACGCGCCACTGTTGGGCTGAGAAGCGGAGCGGAGGTAGACGAGATAGTGTTGGTCCAAGCCAGACTCGATTCGCCTAACAGAGGACCTGCAATTGATGTGGTCCCAGTTACGTTGGACCATGGTATACTGGGGGATAGAGAGGCCTTCGCCTGTCCAGTAGGTTAGAGCTTGTTCCATCTCGGGTGTCAGGCCAGGTTCGTCTGTCTGGCTGAGAACCTCGATGACGAGAACGCGACAGGAGTAGATAGAGGCCGAGGCCACCGAACCTCGCTGGGTGTGTCGCCTGTTGCCAGCCTACGCTGTCGAAACTGACATTGCAGATGAGTTCCCCACAGTGTCGAATGGTGGGCGTCTAATTCCCCGAGATCTGCGTGTGTAGGGTGGGGGGAAAAGTGCACCGCGCAGCATGAATGTGAGTTTGGGGAGGGCGAAACAGTTCCTCGGGAGGAAGAGCGAGGGTGAGCGTCAATGGGGCGCAACCTTTCTGCTAATCGGAACACATCCATGTGTTTCGTCTTCAGGCATTCATTCTATACCAACTTTCTTGGAACAATCAGTTGACTACAAGTAGAGTAATCAGTAGCTTTGAAAATGCTACTGAGAATAATTTCGGCCGCTTGTATTAGCGATCGTATTCATTTGGTCATTACCCAAGATTCATGACCACAAGCATGAGTTGGCACGAATAAGTAATTGAAGATAGCGAGTTTAGCTTTCACACATACATCTTGTGATTACCGAATGCCGAAGCTGGCGCATTACTGCACCAGCACCTGCAATTCATGCACTTAATTCAGCCTCCCATCACTCGTAAACACGGCCCCGAGATACTTGAACTCCTATACCTGCTTCAGTGGAACTCCAATCACATGTAGAGTGCACTGCATAGGGTTCATTGAGAGAACGAGTGTTTGAGTTTTCGCAGCACTGATTTTCATTCCAGACAAGCAGCAGTCGGCATCAAATTTATCAAGTGCAAGTCGGAGATCACCTTCTGTCGAGTTAAGTAACAAAATGTCGTCTGCAAATCCCAGCTGACTGATTTTCCAGCCACCAGTCATTATATCACTTCCAACCCAGCTGCACATATCAATCCTGTTCATGAAAATAATGAACGGGAGAGGTGACAGTACGCACTCTTGGCGAAGTCTGGTTGCCATATTGAATGGTTTCGATTTAGCACCATTTATCCGAACAGAAATACTCGGGCATTCGTATAGACACATCAGGGCAGCAAGAAGCTGACCATCGATCCCTTAATCCTGCACAACCTCCCCAGCAGGTCCCGATGAACTTGGTCATATGTCTTTTCGAGATCTACAAATCAAGCGTATAGCTCTTGGTAATACTCCCATGACTTCTCGAAGACCTGCCGCATTGTGAATATTTGGTCGGCTGTGCTGTGTCCGGAGCGAACACCGCACTCTTCATCAGCTAGCTTGATCTAGCTTCGACAATCTCCCTGCACATTTGCTAGACACTTAGCAGAACTTTACCGGGGAGGTTTAACAAAGGACGCGGCTGTCAGAATGTGTTATGGACTAAACAAGGAGCCCGAATACAGGTCCCTCCTTAATGAAGTCACTGCACCATTAGATGTAGTTAAGACTGAGTCATACATCCTGATTGCCCCTTCAATGCACATGCTAGCACTGACCACGGGATATGGAAAGGTGTGACTGGAAGGAATAGTGACCCCAATCTAACTACAAATGGAAATGCTTTATTAGACTTCTATTCCAGCAATGGACTCTCTATTATAAACACCTTCTTCCAGCACAGAGACATCCATAAATATACATGGTATAAGAGGAATGAGGGACAGAGATCAATAATTGATTTTGTTATTGTGTCTGATCTCTTTGATTCTGGGCTGGATGTTTGTGTTAAGTGGCTGGGCTGTCAACTGATCACCATCTAATTATCTGCAACTTTAGACTACCTAAAGACAAAGAAGCCCACAAAACTGGCGGATCCAAGGCGACCTACAAGGTACAGTGGGAAGCTTGGTGGACGAGGAAGTCAGAACCCAACAATAACTACACCTTTTCATATAGTTCTATATTTAGTGGCATCCACCGCAAAATGCACAGGCTCATAAGGCCGTTACTTCTAACGATTTCCTCGGCATTAAGCAGCTGAGAGTATTCTCCCCTTTTCATTATTTGTAAGTGTGGTAGAGCGTCGGACAACATACTTTGTGGCATATAATACGACCCTTTAAGTTCTGAGTATAAATTCCCGTCGAGGTTAGCTTTGCCTTTCATCGTTACGGGATCGTTAAAATAAAGCACCAGTAACGCACTGGAGTCAAGTTATTCGACTTTCCCCTTTCCCTGGTGCCAAATGTAGAAACCATTATTTGCAAGGGCGGTGTATTGGCAGAATCGTTAGAGTGTCGGATAGATTCTTCGCGTTATTTGGTTTTTCATCCTTTCGAAGTCGATAAAGTACCAATTAAGTACCTCTTTAAATTGCTGGCCACATGCCTAAAGTAGAAATCATTATTTGTTCGGGGAGTTGGGGAGTTGATTGGAAAAATTGGTATAGCTTCGGATAAAATTCCTTTGCGGTATATCTTCAAGCACTTCTGAGTTCAAATCCTACTGAGGTGAACTTTGTCTTTTATCCTTCCGGGTCGATAAAATAAAGTAGCATAAAGAACTAGGGTCAATATACTCGACCCCCCCCCCCCACACACACACAAATAAAAAAGAAAACTTGTTGACCTTGTGCCTAAATTTGAAACCATTATTTGTTCGGGCAGTGTGGTGGATTAGTAGTATCGGTAGAACACCAGAGCAAATGTTTTGCAGCATTTGATAATACTTTTTATGATCTGTGTTCAAATCTCGCTGAGGTCAACTTTGCCTTTCATTATTTGGGTGGATTGGCAGTATCGGTAGAGGGTCGGACGCCATGCTTTCCAGCATAGTTACGTCCCTTTACGATCTGAGTTCAAATCCTCCGAGGTTGACTTTGCCTTTTATCCTTACGGGGTCGATAAAATAAAGTACCAGTAATGCACTGGGTAATTGCTGGCCTTGTGCCTAAAGTAGAAACAATTATTTGGAGGTTGATAAAAAAACGTACCAGTCAAGTACTGAAGTCGATTTGATCGACTTTTCTTTCTCTCCAAATTTGCTGGACTTGTGCTCAAATTAAAAATCATTGTTTTTTCCTCGGGTATTCTACAATAGTGTCAAGTATTTAACGTTTGAAATATTTAATTCTATCTTGTTAGATACTGGGAACAACGTTAAGTTTCACCTTTTTATACTAATAGCAGTAATAGACTGCAATCGATTTTATTAATTGTACTCCCCTCTTAAGCGGTGGATTGGCAGTATCGATAGAGTGTCGGACGCCATACTTTGCAGCATAGAGTTACGGCCCTTTATGATCTGAGTTCAAATCCCACCGAGGTTAACTTTGCCTTTCATTCTTACGGGATCGATAAAATAAAGTACCAGTCACGCACTTGGATCGATTTAATCGACTTTCCCCTCCCCCAAAAATTGCTGGCCTTGTGCCTATATAAGAAACCATCAATTATATTCCCCTCTTCTTGTATATACTCTCGAGTCCCAAATAATAAGAGGGGTGGATAAGCGGAGGTGGGGTGGACATTTGCTTACATTCTGATAAGTGAAGGAGGGAGGAATAAACAGGCTGATCGGTAGTTGTTTAGTGTACATTCGTAAATTCGGGATTTCTTGTAATGTACTTTTTGTCATATATAATGGGTTTTTTTAAAGTCAAATAAAATAATTATTAGATTCTCCAGCTTCTGAATCAATATGAATTACTTACAATAAAATTTCCGCGGAGATAGGTAAACAAAATTTAATAAGCAGGGCGTGGTGGAATAGAAGCATAGAGGAAGTTGGAAAAAATCTGAAAAGTTAATAAGCAGGGGTAGAGGTGGGGCGATTATTCAAGACCCGAGAGGAAGGAATTAAATAAATATTTTATAGAAGCTTATTTAGTGGGAGACTTTATGGAATATATATTCTTACGGAACAAATTTTCAGTAACACCGTCCGGCCATGTGTCTGTGACAAACAAGTGATTAATCGTACAGCTGATCTCGTCTGCTACATTTTGTTTAACTTAATTGCGTTTGTTTACTTCTTCAAATCTGTCCACTATGCAGGTATTTTATTATCATAACTTTTATTATTATAAGTGTATCGTTTTTGTCTTTTTTTCTGAAAGCATATCAGTTTATCATCTTAAAACATATTTACTGCTTACTAACCAGCCTTGGCGCCTAAAACTGACTAAACATGGTAATGCGGCATTAATAACATCTTATGTATATTTCGTTCTCTTGCATTCGTAACTATTCTAAACACGCATATTGCATGATAAATGTACTATTTAGTAATCGATAGCCGGGCTTCAAATAGGTTGACAAACATTTATTTACAACACCGCCGAACAATAATAAACCGATAGTCGACTTACTTCGTTGAAGTGTTCCTACTTCTGCGACTAGAAATCGACAAAATCAACAAATTCTTATAATTATTAGCTGAAAATCTGAATTTATTTTTAGTTAAGTAGTGTTGGAACTACGTGAAACTTCAATATCTTATTTATATCGACCTCACTTGTTACAATATTTATTCAGTTGGAAACGAATAAAATTACTCAGATATTCTGTCCGATAACTAGAAATAAATACTTCGTATTAGCATAGTATTATTTTAAATTATACTGGTACTTTAAAATAAAGTACCAGTAATGCACTGGGTAATTATGGCCTTGTGCCTAAAGTAGAAACAATTATTTTAAATTATACTTTAGTGCCTAATAATACCTAATTTCACAAAACTCTTCAGGGAAATTTATGTACCATTACTTTGCTCAAGGGATAATCTGAACCAAGATTACTTTGTATTGTATATTTGAAATTTATATATTTTCAAATGTCTCTTCCGCTGTAAGCCTTATTATACACACTTAACACCCGAAAATAAAATTTAATCTTTTATCTACTTGTTTTCCAGTCAATGTAAAATTGTATTAGGAAAACAGTTTTTTTTTTTTTTTGTGGTGGTGGTAGATTGTGTGTGTGTGTGGTTGCATGTAATCGAAAGTGCGTATGTCATGTAATATATGTCTATATATATATAGGAGCATGGCTTAGTGGTTAGGGCATTGGATTTGCCCCAGTTTACTCGGCTGTAGAAATGAGTTACGACGTCACTGGTGTCAAGCTGTATCCCCTTAGACAACATCGGTGACGTGGAGATGGGAGGCTGGTATGCATGTGTGAGTGCTGGTCTTCCAAAAACAACCTTACCCGGACTTGTGCCTCGGAGGGAAACTTTTTAGGTGCAAGTCCCATGGACATTCGTGACCGAAGGGGATCTTTACATACATATATACACACACACACAAACATTCACAAGGCTCGGCTGAAAAGTTCATAGGCTGACAAAGATATTCTCATGAACATGGGGTTTATTTTTCAGTATAGTCTCTCGTAAGAAACAATGCAAGATTCCACAGTTCTAGCATCAGTCATTCATAGTCAGCCTATGAACTTTTCATCCGACCCTTGTATATATATATTTTTTTTCATTCTGAGGATTGAAAGCAAAACCTTTTGCTTTTAAGAAACCACTGGTAAATGGAATAATTGCCTTATGTTGTTTATTACATAATAATAATTAAGCTCTGTTACCTACATAGAGCACTCTTTTTTCCTGGACTTTTCCGACGGAATTACTTCACACATATATATATATATATATATGTAGGAGGTGAGTTTTATTGTAGCACAATAAAGCAATGCAAATATCGGATAAGTAGCACTCAACAGTTTATAGGACTGGAGTATAAATAATATAAGATCAAAAGATGGTTAAAAGAGTTTCATGTATTTTATTATGCGCATTTCAAAAACAAATATCATCATGGGATGATATTTGCGTTCTCATCAGATGAAATAGGGAGACATGATATGAAGCTTAAAAAACACTTGCGGGCAGTGAATTGTTAAATCTACATATGAAAAATTAGATGGATATATGAGATTGGGAAAAAAAAAGAAGGAAGGGGGAAGTATAATATCTCACCACCTAATTAGTTTAAATATACCCATCTTTCTACCTTATTTCAGTATATTATATTATATAAGAAGAGGGGGGAAGGAAAAGGTAAGGAAGAGGATTGGCAGTATCGGTAGAGAGTCGGACGCCATGCTTTCCAGCATAGTTACGTCCCTTTACGATCTGAGTTCAAATCCCGTCGAGGTTAACTTTGTCTTTCATCCTTACAGGGTCCATAAAATAAAGTACCAGTAATGTACTGGGTAATTTTCTGGCATTGTGCCAAAAGTAGAAACAATTATATTATACAATTTACTCATTCTATGTCGTTAGCGGTCCCCTATTTTTCTTCTTTTTTATCCTTTTTT
Source organism: Eledone cirrhosa (assembly GCA_964016885.1). Taxonomy (NCBI): domain Eukaryota; kingdom Metazoa; phylum Mollusca; class Cephalopoda; order Octopoda; family Eledonidae; genus Eledone; species Eledone cirrhosa. The sequence continues at coordinate 269,488,929 of OZ024740.1, read as the reverse complement.
TCCTTTTTTCCTTTTTTCTTTTTTAATTTCTAATCTTTAACCTGTAACTTTTACTTCTCAATTACTTCTTAACTCATATTATTACTCGCGGTGTTCAAATCCCGCCAAGGTTGACTTTGCCGGGGTCGATAAAATAAAGTACCAGTAATACACTGATTAATTGTTGGCCTTGTGCCTAAAGTAGAAACAATTATTACTCGCGGTGGATTGGCAGTATCGGTAGAGGGTCGGACGCCATGCTTTCCAGCATAGTTACGTCTCTTTACGATCTGAGTTCAAATCCCGCCGAGGTTGACTTTGTCTTTCATCCTTACGGGGTCGATAAAATAAAGTACCAGTAATACACTGGTTAATTACTGGCCTTGTGCCAAAAGTAGAAACAATTATTACTCACTATAGTACCAGTAATGCACTGGTTAATTGCTGGCCTTGTGCCTAAAGTAGAAACAATTATTACTCACTATAGTACCAGTAATGCACTGGTTAATTGCTGGCCTTGTGCCTAAAGTAGAAACAATTATTACTCACTATAGTACCAGTAATGCACGGTTAATTGCTGGCCTTGTGCCTAAATTAGAAACAATTATTACTCACTATAGAATTTCCCTTATATTCAAACTATATTTTTAATATATACTAATATTACCACTAGTAAATTTTGTAAACATATTTTTTTTGATGTTATATATTTTTTCTCCCTTAAATTTTCTCCTTTCTTCTCCTCCTTCCGTGCTCGTATTAAACCTATTATTTACCTTTTCATGTTACAATAAATAGAAACAAACTTAGACCCTAACTAATTCCTCTAAGTTCATAATTTATTTAATCTCTTCTTCATTCAACTTATCTCCTTAATATTTTTATTTTAATAATACATATTAATAAATTCCTTTTTGCACATATTATTAAACCCTTCAATATATAAATCTTAAATAAATACTATTCTTATTTCCTTTTTCTTTAATCATAAGCATCACCATTCATAAACATCATTAACTTTTAATTTCAAAATTTTTTTTAAATTATGTATTATCTTACAACGTTTTTTCCAATTTCTCTCTGTGAGACAGTGTTTCTCGGTATTAAAGGCTATCTCTCTCTCTCTCACTCATTCTCCTCCTCTCTCGTACTCCTCCCTCGTCATCCTTTATTTTCTTTCTTCCTCTTCCTTACCTTTTCCTTCCCCCTTCCTTCTTTTTTTTTTCCCAATCTCATATATCCATCTTATTTTTCATATGTAGATTTAACACTTCACTGCTCGCAAGTGTTTTTTAAGCTTCATATCATGTCTCCCTATTTTATCTGATGAGAACGCAAATATCATCCCATGATGATATTTGTTTTTGAAATGCGCATAATAAAATACATGGAACTCTTTTAAGCATCTTTTGATCTTATATTATATATATATATATATCCAATTGTTATAATTTTCTCCCTTCCGAACCCTCTTTGGGTATTGAATGGAATTGTGTGCGTCCATCTCAGACAGGTCGCAGGCCCATCGACAGTTTTTGTGACATGAAATAGAGACTGCAATATATTTTTCGAACAGGCTTAAACTCATCCCTTGTGCGAAGGATGATGGGGTATGGTTCTTTTTTGTTTTCATCATCATATTGCAGTTTCCGTGGTTTTATTTGTGCTAGTAACCAATCTGGTACTTTCTGAAATCCGCGAGGCAGCTTTTACTTGCTTTGTTGTAGCTGTCATTGGGTTGTGAGAGTTTTCTTGGGAGCTACAATTGTCATCCATTGCACCATATCCACTAGAAGTTTATTACCACAGTTGGTCCAGGTTTGCTAGGATTAACATGTGCAGCTGGGTTGGAAGTGGTATTATGACTGATGGGTGGAAAATCAGTTAGTTGGAATTTGCAGACAACATGGTATTACTTAACTTGACAGAAGGTGATCTTGAACTCCAGTGCTGTATGGCTGGAATGAAAATCAGTGCTTTGAAAACTGAGACACTTGTCCTCTCAAAGAAGCCTGCACAGTGCACTCTACATGTGAATGGAGTTCCACTGAAGCAGGTATAGGAGTTCTAGTGTCTCAGGGCCTGTTCATGAGTGATGGAAGGCAGGAGGCTGAATTAAGTGCATGAATTGTAGGAGTTGGTGCAACTTAAGCAGTCAGTCATCAGAAGAAGGAGGGTAGGTGTAAAAGCCAAACTTGCTATCTTCAATTCGGTATTCATGCCAATCCTTACCTATGGGCATGAATCTCTGATAATGACCTAAAGAATATTATCGTGAATACAAGTGACAGAAATAGGGTTACTCCGAAAAGTCTTTGGAGTAACATTACTCGATAGAGTGTGTAGATTGGAGATCAGAGAGTCACTCCAGGTAGAGCCGCTACTTCTCTGAATTGAGAGATCATAACTCCGATAGTATGGGCATGTGGTTAGAATTGCTGGACAGATTTTACAGGCAAAACCAACCAGCAAGAAACTCGGGGAGACACCGAGCAAGATGGTTAGAGTGTCTGAAGACTCAGCCCCCATGACCTTTGCAGGAATAAGTGGGCATTTAGTGTGTATTCTTCCATGCTAACATGGGTTAGATGAGTTATCCTGTTGTGAGCAATGCTGTCATGTGGCCATGTCATGCTCATACAGAACCAATTTTGGCTTGGTTGATACAGCTGGATGCCCTTCCTAGTGCCAACCTCATAGTGAGTACTGGGTACATTTTGTCATGATGCCTTCCTGACCACTCTACAGTGTGGACTGGGTGCTTTTTGCTGTGACACACAACCATATATATATATATATATATATAGTGAAGTCCATTAAAAAAAAATTATATCCAAAGCTAGTAGAGCACACAGCCTGAGCGATGAGCTGTGATATACTAATTTATGTTGTATTCAGAACATTTTCACCTGTTAAAAATGCACGTTTTGCTGTAGATTATTTCCACAGCTCACCAAATCGACATTTTGTCAGTCTGATGAGCTGTGGTAAATTATGCAAGTCCAAGTCAGGCATCAAGTGGTATGGCAATAAAATGCCAAAGATAAAAGATATATCCTATATGTAGAATTCAATGTAAATCACTTCCTGGTTTAAAAAGCTACGAAAGAGCTTGTTATGATGCCAATGGCTCATAATTATCATATAAGTAAAAGTGTTATCAAACTCAGAATCTAGTAGACAACCATCATATACATGTGTGTCATCATCATCATCATGTTTACGTCTGCTTTTCCACACTTGCATGGGTTAGGTGGGTTATTTACAACACAGCATCTCTCCTCACGTGTTCCTTTGTCATGTCCTCTGTGAAGCTCAGTGACTTGTGATGAGCTCTCACTGCATCTGCTCAGGTCTTCCTTGGTCTACCACTTTTGTGACTTCCCTCCACTGAGATTTATTGACACTTCTTCATCCAGCATTCATCATCCATGTGCATCACATATCTGTACTTTTGCAGTCTTCTCTTTTGCCCAGCACTTTGGATTCCTCTTAAATCCAGTTTCTCCCTCATTTTATCCAAGTTCTGCCTTTCTCCCACATTTATATTGCACATCCAACAAAGCATGGCTGCTTCATTTCTCTCCAGCCTATGTATGTTCTCAACAGTTACTGCCTATATTTCATGCTGCATCACACTTTGCACACAAGCATCACACAGTCCTCCTTTTGTATGTAGGAAGAAATATTTTGTTGGCCACAGTAGGAGTTGTTCTCTGAACTTTTTCCATCCTATCCTTATTCTAGCTATTATGCTCCCAGAACACTTGCCACCTTTCTTAATTAAGTCACTTAGATAGCAGAAGCTATCAACTACTTCAATGCATCCCTCATGTGATTGGAAAAGGTTTATATCACCAACATTCTTCCCCACGATTACCACTGTGCAACTTTTATGTACAAAAGTCTTGCCTTCCTATTAGTCTACACATTATTCCACTACATCTCTTGTGTACCCAATATTTACGTTGTGTACATTGTATGGAGTTCATGCCTATTCTTTTTCTACATATTGAGCAGGGCCATTTTCCTGAAGGAATCAGGCTCCTATTTTATTTTCTACTTAGTAGCACTTTAGATTTGGCTAAGTTTACTCTCAGTCCTTTCAATTCCAAATTCTGTTTCCATTATTGGAACTTATTCTTTAGTTCTTTTATGGATTCAGCTATAAGGACCAAATTGACAACCAGTTTTAAGCTCTTCTGTTATGGCCTAGAGAACTATGATGAACAGTAGTGGGCTAAGAACTGAACAGTGAATAACTTCTACTTGTATCTTGAATTACTCACTACTCTCACTTTCTACTCTCACTTTACTGACAGCTTCTCTGTTCATGGCTTGCACTGCTCTCACAAGCCATTCTTCTACACTTAATTTCCTTAAGGATCACCAGATAATAGATTGAGGTACTCTGTCAAAGGCTTTTTATAGATCAACAAAAGCTAGATATAGGAGCTTATTCTTGACTAGGAACTTCTCTTGTAGTTGCCTCATTAGAAAGAGGGCATCTGTAGTACTTTTTCATGGTATGAAACCAAAGTGTATTTTATCTTATTTGACCCTTTCCCTAATTAGCGGTGCTATAATACTTTCCATCACTTTCATAACTTGGCTGTTGTGTGTGTATGTATATATGTGAGTATATATCTGTATATATATATGTGAGTACATATGTGTATATATATATATATATATATGAGTGCATGTATTTATGAACTAATATCTCCTGATGGAGTTGTTGGGGTACTCTAGTGATGCTCAGTTCCTTGTGCATTTAAACCTGACTGAGCCCATCCTTTTCAAGGTCTGAACCCAGCTGATTTCTTCCAGAGAAGAGAGAGAGGATGTGAGAAAGAGATATAGTTGAAGGATCAACCCTAGTACTGGATTAATAGTCCTTTTCATTGATCTTGAAAGGATGAAAGGCGAAGTTGACCTCTCTGGGATTTATCTCAGAATATAGGGAGATGAAATGAATACTGCAAATGATTCTATTTCATCTAACAACTTTGTCAATTCATCACTTTATATATATATATATAAAGAGAGATAGATGAAGTGATTAGAGCTGACTTTGCCCCAAAAAACCTCACAAAGAAGATGACACAGTTTCGAAAGCTCTGGCATCATGTTGTACTGCAGAAGACCCTCGTTACTAAAAGCACAAAATGAAATGAAACAAACACGTAGAGGACATAATCTTCTCTTCACCTCTTCCCATTCACTCCCAAATCTTAAAACTCCACCCTCACTAGCTAAATATCCCACTCACCTTGTCGATGTCAAACTTGCTTACTCCCCACCTCCAAATCCTCGCCCCTGATACACCTTGCCTACCCTATCCATGCATACAATCATGGAATCTGGACACTCTCTACATCTGATCTCCCACAATGCCATTAGCAAAGCAAAAAGCATTAAGTCCACCCTGTATGCTGATCAAGTGCCACAACACCCAGTCCATCCTGTAAGGTGGTCATGTTGGTGACGCAACAAAAAGTGCCCAGACTACCCTGCAATATGATTGTGCTGGTGACACGATAAAAAGCACCCAGTCCACCATGTAAGGTGGTCGTACTGGTGACATGATAAAAAACACCCAGTTCACATTCTAGCATGGTTGGCATGAGGAAGGGCATCCAGCTGTAGAAACTAAGCTAATATACAGATCTGTATGAACATTACATGATCTCTGGACCTGATTGCTCTCATAAAGTGACAACCCATCTAACACATGTAAGCTTGGAAAATAGACATGAAATGATGATGATGCACACTACTCATACATACATCTGTTTCTTCCTTATCAGAACTTTCCTGAAGAAGGACTTCTGTCCGAAACATTCAAACCTCCTCCACTTCCACCAAGCGTGAACCTAATATAACTGTGTAAAATTGCCTCCTGTGTTTTGTTTGTTTCATTTATTAACTATATATCATCATCATCATCATTTAACGTCCATCTTCCATGCTAGCATGGGTTAGACGGGTTTGTCCCATTTAGAGGCAATATGAGTCGGGTGACCGTATTTCGCTCATATAGGACTGTTTTGGGCTGTTTTTTTATGGCTGGATGCCGTTCCTAGCGCCAACCACATTTACAGTGTGTGCTGGGTGCTTTTTACTGTGTCTTACACGTCTACTTTACAGTGTGGGCTGGATGTTTTGTGGTACCAACATAACACACACACACACACACACACACACACACACAGACATATATATCATGATAATGTTATATATATATATTTGTGTGTATATATGTATATATATACACATATCATCATCGCCTCCATCTTATGTCCATTTTCCACACTAGCACGTGTTAGACGGGTTGTCCTGTTGTGGGCAATGCTAGATCAGGTGACCATTTCTGGATTGGTTTCTACAGCTGGATGCCCTTCCTAATACCAACCTCATTTACAGTGAGTACTGGGTGCTTTTTTGTCGTGACCCCTATATATATATATATAAACGTGACAATCACTTGATCACCTATAACCAAGGGAGCATACCAGCCAGATAGATTTTATCATTACTAGAAGATGAGATGGAGTGAGGGTTGTAAAAACAAAGTCCCTCCTTGATGAAAAATGCATCTCCAAACATAACCTAGTAGTTAGCGACCTTATAGTTAGGTTTAGACAAACTCAATGACAGGAAACAACCTGGAGGAGATGAATGAGGAAGTTGAAGGACCTCACAGCCAGTAAGAAATGTTGATGTATGTTGCGTGATGCTTTCGACATTAAGGAAGAGCAAATAGACGACAATGATGATGTTGGTGATGATGACTGTGACGATGATGATTGTGTGTATGCTACCCACTCCCCACCATAATCCTCTAACTATTCCCACCACCTTCATTCCCCAAGAGCCCCTTCACCTCACATCATCCACCCCTATCCCTCTTTTCATTGTCCAACCCATGCCAGCATAGAAAGTCATGGCCCAATGCATCCTGTACCTCAGTAGTATGACACTACCTCCTTGAACAGGCGGCATGCAGTCTGCACCACTCTCTCATTTTTCACCCATACTTTTATCAATGCCTCCTCTCTATTCCAGCCTAGGTTAATAAACACCCTAGCGTTGTAATGGGGTAGTGCTGTTATCACAATAAAAAGTACGCAATCCACCCTATAAGATGATCCTATCCTGTGGTAGAATTGGAATCATGATAAAATGTTTTCAGTACATACTGTATAGTTGTTGGCATTGTGGATGTCCTTCCTAATGCCAATCACATTTACAGTGTGTGCAGTGTGTGCTTTTTGCCATGTCTCCTACATGACCACTCTACTGTGTGGACTGAGTTGTTGTTTGTCGTGATACCTATATGACCACTTTACAGTGTGGGCTGGATGTTTTGTGGTACCAACATAACTTTGTTTCTACTATATATTTGTATATAACATATACACACAAACAGGTAATGGGGCTGGCCTTGAAGCAAGTGTGCAGTGAGACTTATCAAGCTTTTGATGTTGACATGTTTTAGACAGGGAAGGGGAGTTTGGCATGTCAGTATAAGGGGCGGGTTTGGGTTCAACAGTGAAGGTGAATTTGAAAAGTGAGTGAAGTGAAGATAAGGTGAAGCAGCCTGACTTTGTATGTTGACACAGGTTGGATGAAAAAGGAAGGATATGAGTGGGTGGAGAATTTTGTTGGGGGCTTAGCAAGTGGGGATTAAGGTGAGGAAATTGGAAGTATACAGGCAGGCAAGGATCTCATTGTTATTCCAGCTCTCTGCTTCTTCAGGATTAATGTGGAGAAATGTGGATAGGGGTTGGTATTTTGAAGTATACTGGTAGGTGGGCCCATTTTCTCCATGCTTGATTCATCCTATTTGCTTGACATGGGAAAGTGAGTCTTCTACAATACTGAATGTTGCCAGTCAATTCGATTCTGGGTCATTCTAGTGAAGTCCATATTTTCCTAGGTTTTTCCCTTCCACTGGCTCCATTCACTTCAAGTACTCTGCAACTGTCATGCATCAGATTTATACCATTGCAGTCTCCTTTCCTCTACACTATAGCCAATCCCTCTTATACTCTGTTTTTCTCTCAGCTCGCTGATGTTTCCTCGCTTATGCACACTACTATTACACATGCAAGTGAGCATGTTTGCTTCATTTCATTCCAATCTTCGTAAGTTCTCCGAACATAATGCTCAAGTCTCATTTCCATGTAGCATCTCATTCACACAGAAGCATCATACAATGTCTTTTACTCTGAGGAAGGAACCCTTTGTAGCCAACAGTGGTATTAACTCTTAGAACTTTTTTCAACCAGTTTTCACTTAGGCAACTGTGCTTTCAGAACACTCACTTAGTTTGGTCCCCCAAGTAATAGAAGCTGTTAGGTACCTCTGGGGAGCCATTTTACCATTTGCTAGGGCTTGTTTCATGGGAGCTATTATTGTTTACTGTGCATTACAAGTTAGCTTGGCCGAGCATATTTCTTTGCAAGCCACACTCATGGAAAGGTTGGAAGTGATCCTGCCTACAAGGTCAGCTGAAAAGTTCATAGCCTTACCAAGACACTCTTATGGAATGACCAAATGAGGTTTATTTTACAACATAGTTTTTGAAAAGAAACAATGCAGTTATTAATAAGAAGAATTGAAAGTAATGCATGTAAGATTTCACTCTTTCATAACCTCATATATTGGTGACCTTTGCTTTACAGTAGTATCAATTGACAACTTGTCAGTTGAACTCACAATTGCTCAGACCCTATTGTCAAGAGTAAAAACGGAAGGTTACAAAGTTGGGCTACATCTTAATATTGGGAAGGCAGAATACATAGTCCATATTATAGCTGAATGTGAGTTGCCCAAGACCATTAAAGGTGCTCTGCTCAAACCATTTTCTGACTTCAAGTAGCTCATGTTATGGGCTTGGACAGTGATATCAAAGTGCAAAGAAGAGCCCTTGCTTAAAAAGCATTCAATGATATCCAGACAATTCAAAAAGCGGATTTTCATAGCAGCTATCAAGACAATTCATAAGGGAGGGGAGTAAACCCTCACTAGGTTGATGGTTGCTACAGTTTGATGCACTGGATGGCCATCCTCATCAACTGGATAAGAAAGTAACTAATATTTGGCAACTTTACCTAGTTGACCAACAAGATAGCAAGATGGGGGTAACCAAGTACTGTTCATTACTACTAGAGTTGCCTGCCAGCCCAGTTATCATCTGAGGACTGACACCTGGGAGGAAGAACTTGGGCATCCTTCCAAAGACATTAAACAATGTGATCCTTGATAATCAATCATCGATCAGTCTTGATGCGCATTCAATTGTTCAAATGTCTAACTCATTAAAATAATATAAGAGTGGTTGAGTATTCCACAAACATGTGTACCCTAGACATAATTCCCAAGCAGAATCAATGTAACATGATATGATAAGGTTAGACTTTTGAATTACAGGCGTAATCCTTCTGACAGGCTTCTATACAGTTTTTGTCTAACACATTTCAATGTTTTTGTTGACCCAAGGCTTATGATTGTAAAGCTAACCTCTTAACCACGACAGCCTCCACATTGTTAGATCTCTTAAAAGAAATAGAGGAAACCTGGCTGGAATTGTTTTGATCATAAGCCTGTTTGATTAAGGTTGACTTAGGCAAATAACAATAATCGTTAAAAGGTTGCCAAGGATTGTAATATTTAAGGATTAGTTGCAACAGTAACAACAATTAGTAGTTTTATATCACCATGCATCTTCAATCTATTTAATATATAACAATTACGCAACAGAAATAATCAAAGTTGGAATTGGTTTCTGGACTTACACTCTGCAGTAGTAAATATAGAGAACATTTATTCTCTGTTTCTCCCTCCATCCTGTTTGAAGATTTATATACATGGCAATCTTAGTGGAATGTTTCTGCAAAATTGGATATTAGCATGTGAACTCTTTGACACATTTTTTAACAACTAGAATCCCTTCCTATTGCCAATTATTTGTGTATTATGTGCAAGTATCACCTACATTAAGCTCTGTTGATGAGGTGAAGCAAACAGAGAAATAAATTATCCTCTCCTATCTATAACAAGTGTTAAACTGATGACCATAAAGTAGGTATTTTTTAGCTTAAAATACAAAATATTTCATTTAAGAGTCAGAATTGCTGTGAAAATCCAGTCATTTTTATCCCATTTGATTATCTTAGTGAAATAAATCAATGCCAGTTCAGATTCTTCCATCATCTAGTATCAATTACAATGCAATAATTTAATCAGCCAACTGAAATAATTTTCTGAGGTAACATTTCTTGAAGTTATTCAAATATCCAGAAAAGATAACATTTGATTCTTACATATGGTTTTCAGAAATATCTTATTTCATACACTCTTGGCTAGGTTTCTACAGCTACTCACACACATATGAAATAACATTTTTTGTTGTTGTTATTTTGCTAGTCAAATACATTACATCAAGTAGACTTATATGTCTTGTTCAACACAATGGCAGTCATAAAATTTACTCCTAAGACCATATGGTCAATAGCTAAACAACAACCTCACTGCCATTATAGACCTACTCCATAAAATTTGCAACAAACATGTTCCTACTTATACAAGTTTTATGGGGTTTCTATTTCAGCTAGAATACCACGTTCTAAAAAGTATACTTTAAATTCCAATTATTGTATTGATGGGGTACCATTTCATAAAGTGTGTAATATAGTTAGAGTGTTGCATAGCCTTTAGGGGTTATAGAAACATAACTAAAGATCTTAGGCAGATCAGCCTGGCAAAGACTTTCATTTTCTAGTCTATAGATATAAAATAAGTTAAACTTACTTTGTACCACAGACGAATTACATATTCCTTGACTTATGTTTGCGTTTATACAATAAATATTGCTACATATGTATATGTATATTTCTCGGATGGTCATTTTGGTGCCACGATAAAAAGCACAGAGTCCATACTGTAACATAGTTGGTTTCAGGGAAGGTAGAAACCAAGCCAAAATGCAGGTCTGTAATGAGCATGACGCTGTCTGATGACATGCCTAACCCATGCAAGCGTGGAAAATGGACGTTAAACAATGATGATGATGATGGACTGAATCTATCACACTATTAATCAACACCACCTGACCTTTGAGTGCCTTTAAAGGAATGCATTTCATTATTAGGTTTTCAGTTTGAGGATAACTTTCTTCCCACTGCTATCAGAGGTCCTGCAAAAACACCATGAGTACTACTCTTCCTTGCGTTAATTGCAGAGGTTCTGAAAAAGGGTATGAACACAGCCCTTTCATCTCTGGACTAGATTATATGATGCATGCTTCCAATATCTGTGTGTCAGATGATTCTTGGCAAATATAGGGCAGAAAAGTCTGAAGATATGAAATAGTAAAAAATGATCCTGTTAAGTATGATCTTTTGGATATGCAATCATCATCATCACACCTTAAAAATCCATTTTCCCTGCTAGCAAGGGTTGGATTATTATCACCATATAATGTCTCTTTTCTCACACTGTACCAGGTGCTCAGGCAGACCAGGAGCCCACTTCTTCACTTACAAATGTATCCACACCCAATTGAGTGCATTTCATCATAGTACTAGCACTAGAGAGGATGTCATGTCTTTGACATATTTGAACAGTCTTGCTGACTCTTTGTTTGGCAGGTTTAAGATGGCTCCCTTCCTATCACCAAGCACTTTACATAGCGTACTCAATCTTTTTATCATGTAGATCACCATCACTAGGGAGGTTGTCATGTCTTTGACATACCAGAAACATCTTTCTAACTCTTTGTTTGGCAATGTTTCTATGGCTGGACACATTTCCTATCATGCTATTGCATGATAGGAAATGTGTCCATTCCTAGAATTCCATTGCTGCCACCTGAGGCAAGTGTCATCATCATCATAATCATCATTTTTATATCCATTTTTCCATGCTTCCATGGCTGACTAATACCTTGTAAATGAATTTGGACAGAAATATAGAAAAGCTTGTCATATCACCCACCCAACAACACACACACACAAACTTTAATATGGTTAAGTGATGAATCTTGTTTCTCTCCTGTTTCATCTGTACTCATACTGGACCCATAGTAACAACATTATGTACTTAGTCATAATAAAGAATATCTAAACTCTACTTAGGTATTGAGTACTCTATTTCACGTCCATCAATATCAAATGGTTTTATCTATACATATAAATAAAACTGGAGTTGTCTCTGTGTCCTAATTTTGGCAAAGTCTATACAAATCCACATTTCTACTCCGATTGACTTCAAACTTGCATTTATATATTCCTTGCGATCTAAAGATATTAACTGCAGCTTTTATTTTTCAATTTTCTGTTGTTAAAGGCGTCTTTTTCACTAAAACTTTAAGCCCTTTTAGTTCGGCAATTTTGTCTACAATGTTCAAGAGAGACAACTCTATAGTATTTTGAAAGAGTTACCTCTCTTTATAGACTATATTATCCCTACTTAAACGTACATCCCTTGAAATTGATGATGGTGACCCCAATAGTAACTCCGAAGCATTCGGCATTTGATATAACAGTCTATATCAGATTGGGTAGATTTTTGTAACCTTAAAAGTAGCCAACTAAATTCCTTCATGCTCTCCACCACTGCAGTCCCACATGTTTACTGCTCTGTACCTTTTGCTTTCATTGTACCATAGCACAACAAATACATGTTCGGTTTGTTGAATGTCTTTTTACTTAACCCTATCGTCTTGGCTTTTGTGGGTTGAACATTTTACTCTCAGGCACCCAATTAAGTTAAACCCCTGGTAATCTACGACAAATTTTTTTTATAAGCACAAAATGTAGACACCATCCCCAGGCCGAGGTATTCCGTACTTCTCTGTACTGTTTCAGAAAGGAGGGATAAACATGCCAATCTAAGTTTAGAAGCCTGAGCAATGCCAGGCCATTCTGCTAGTATATATATATATATATCACCATCATCATCATCATCATCATCACCATTTTACGTCCATTCTTCCATGCTAGCAGGGGTTAGACGGGTTGTCCTGTTGTGGGCAGTGTCCGGTTGGCTGACCTTGTCTTGTTTATATGGGAACTAATTCTGGCTTGATTTCTACAGCTGGATGCCCTCCCTAACACCAACCTCATTTACATTGAGTGCTGGGTGCTTTTTTTCCGTGGTGCCTACACGTCCAGTTTACAGTGTGGGCTGGGTGCTTTTTTGCCGTGGCACCTCCACGACCACTTTGCAGTGGAACGATAGGGACCTCAGTCCTATCATCTCATTTCTACAGCTGAGTAAACTGGAGCAATGTAAAATAAAGTGTCTTGCTCAAGGAAACACATCACCCAGTCTGAGAATTGAACTCACAACCTTTCGATTGCAAGCCCAATGCTCTAACCACTAAGCCATGTGAGTGTGTGGGAGTGTTTATTTTATATAGAAATTACTGTTACAAGACTAGAACTGTTTCATTCAAATGAAATCATTACGAAAGTCTTCTCTGATGATTTCATATGAATGAAATAGTTCTAGTCCTGTATAAGTTATTTCAATATAAAATAATTGTTTCTACTTTTGGCACAAGGCCAGCAATAACCCAGTGCATTACTGGTACTTTATTTTATCGACCCCGTAAGGATGAAAGGCAAAGTTAACCTTGGCAGGATTTGAACTCAGACCATAAAGGGGCGTAACTATGCTGCAAAGCATGGCGCCCGACTCTCTACCGATACTGCCAATCCACTATATAAAATAATGATGCCTATACTCAACTAACATATTGAGTACTGTTTTCAAGCATGGCTACTACCCTATACCCATCAGGGAACAACCCCCTAATATATATATATAGCCAGATACAACTTTTTAAAATGTTTTTCTATACCATTTTTGTTATTTGTGTGTATTGTTTATTTCCTAAGCAGGTTCTATTCAGCACAGCATCTCTCCACTTGTCACGGTCCTTTGTCATCTTCTCAGTGAGCTTCAGCGATCTGAGGCCCGCTCTCACCACCTCCACCCATGTTTTTCGTGGTCTTCCTCTACTGCGTCTTCCTTCTACTGGGATTTCTTGGCACTTCTTTACCCAACGGCCATCCTCTGTGAGCATCACATGTCCATATATATATAATGATGATATATATATGTATGTGTGTGTGTATGTGTATATGTATATGTGTATTTATATGTGTGTATATATATATATATATATATATATATATATATAATGTGTGTGTGTGTATATGTGCATCTGTGTGTGTATTTATATGTGTATATAGATATGTGTGTGTGTGTGTGCATGACGAGTTCTCTCCAGCGGTCTCCAACAGACCTTTGTCTGTCCTTAGGGCATCAACATACGTTAACCTTGTTCTTCCTCTTCCATGCTGTACAGGTCTGAGACTTGGACACTGACCAAGAAACTCACTCAGATGGTGGATGGGTGCTACACGAGAATGCTGAGGATGGCTCTGAACATTAATCAGTATACACTGAGGATGAAAAACTCAGAGCTGTATGGGAGCCTCCCAAAAGTCAGCTCAAAAGTGATACTCATACATATACACACATATACTCATACACAAACATACACACCCACATACATATATTTAGGGCCACATTATGGAAATCTTATATGCAGGATAAAAACAATTTTTTACTCATCAGTAAAATACACACATTTGCCCACTACTGATCTCATCCCTGTTTCTTCTACAATCATTTCTGTTGTCAGAATTTAACCCTTTAGCATTTACATTACTCTCTATTTACTAATATATTATTATAGTAAAGGCTTTACTGTACGTAATTATCTCACTTAATATTGAATCTATGAGATTTTGATATTATTTATTTTGAGAACCATACCTTAACATCAGTATGAGTGGCTGGCTATGGTCGGTTTGAACAAAAAGAGGTGAGAGAATTCTGGCCGGCTTAAATTTTAAAGGGTTAATGTTCTTATTCTTGCATTAAATACTCTAGCTCATCCTTCTTTCCCAGTGCAACCTCATCCTGGAATTTTCTCCTCATGTTTTTCTCACAACTTTCTGACCATCATTAGTTCAAACTGAATGTCATCATCATCATCATTGTCATCATTGATTAACATCCATTTTTGCATGCTTGCATGAGTTAGGTGGGTTGTCACATTATGAGACAAGTCGGGTCTAGAGACCAACATGCTCATGTTGATCTGTATTTTGGGTTTTCGTTCTACAGCTGGATGCCCTTCCTAACACCAACCATGTTACAGTTTGGCCTGGGTGCATTTACCATGACAGCAAAATGACTATCTAACAGGGTGGACTGGGTGCTTTTTGTTGTGCTACCAGCATGAATAACTTACAAGTTGGACTGAGTGCTTTTTGTAGTGTCTTTATTACAACTACCTTACTGGGTAGACTGGCTGCTTTTTGTTGTGTCACAAACACGACCACCTTACTGGGTAGACTGGGTGCTTTTTGGATGGTCATTAGCACAACCATTTCACAGGGTGGACGGGATACTTTCTATTATGTCAGCAATAATTTCTTATCCATATATCCTAGTCATAAGGATTTGGAAAAGATATAGACATCCCACTTCCTCAGACTGAATTATTATTTTTTTTGTTGCTATGACACTTTATTCTCCCAGAGTATTTCTTTAACTGATAATCACTTTTGAAGGCATTTATAAACTAGTATAATATGCTCGCATCACCGACAGAACAGCCATGATTAAAAATGGTATAGAAAAGTATATTATTTATGTCCTGATCTCGGTGTTTTCTCTTATGTCTAGTAAAGTGTGTATTTGCTTAAATGACATTTACATAGTTCCTTAACCTACTCAATGACCTTTTATGTTGAATTCACACACACGCATATACCTATCTGTTAACTTCTCAAGGCAACCCCACTATATATATATATATATATATATATATATATATATATATATATATATATATATATATAGATATAGTTATATTTGGCGAGGGTCATATTGTTATAATATTGTCAGAAATAATAATAGAACACACTCACTATTTGGTTTGGATTTGTTTTCGCTTCTGTATCTTTTATATCTCCATAGTTGATTTATCTGGCAATATATATATATATATATATTTTTATTTTTTATTTTTTTAGATATTTATGGTATAATATGATGGAAATAATTTTTATTTTAATCCACTTTTAGAATATATATAGTTGAAGAAATGACAACACAAACACGCGTATGCAAAAACACAAAGTCTTATTAGAATCACGCTTAGGAGGAAGTAGATGAGGGTTCGGTACTTCAGATGAAAGACCTTTGTCAGGAAATGGAGAATTTGGTGAGAGAGAGAGAATAGGTGTACACATTGGAGTTTGGAAATCTTTTTCCTTTTTTTCTTTTTCTCTTTGTTTCACTCATGTTTCATGTGCTCACTGAGGCACCAAAAAATGTGTATGTTTTTTTTATAGCTTTAATGGCTATAATTTAATGTTTGTCTTTCGACTCTTACTCCTTTGAACAGTGTTTGGCTTATGTCAGACACTATGGCCTCGGTTGAACCAGCAGTACCTTTTGGTAGGGGTCAAAACTTCCCAAGGCCATCTCAATGGCCAATGGGCATGGAGTTCTGTGTCCTTCATTTGTATATTTAAAAAAAAAATATATTTTAAGGTTTCCCCTTAAAAATTGTTTTGATTTTGTTTGTTGTCTTGTTCTTTGTTGTTAATTTTTAAGTCTCTCTCTCTCTCTCTCTCTCTCTCTCTCTCTCTCTCTCTCTCTCTCCATCTCTCTCTCTCTCCAGAGGTCTTGACAGTGACTGGTATGGTATGCAAAGAAAGCAGTCGAAGAAATCCCTGTCAATTATACAATATTCTATCACTTTCAATAATGAAATATTACTGTTTTTTAGTCCAAAGAAAAGCAGACCTATGATCCATGGTATTGCAACTGTGACAATGTGATGTCTTTTCTTATGCAAACTGTAGATGGTTAGATATAATTTGAGGTGGGGTTTGGCTGACATTTCTGCCAGATAGAATAACTACATACAAACTTCCTTATTGAGCTAAGACATACACTGTGTTAAGTTTTTGTAACTAGGTGATGTCCATTAAGAGATAAGCTAGGATCAAAATCATTCCTACTGTGATGATTCATCTTAATTAAGACCATATGTAGTTCTAGACACAATATGTATTCTTTCCCTTTATAGTTGGCTGAATCTTGAAAGAAATTTAGCTGCTATTTCTAGCAGCTCAACGTTAGTTATGTAATATATATATATATGTCACTGGACCGAGACCTTTGGTGGTACTCAGTAATAGAGAAGACCCGCCTTACCTAAATACATAGTAAAACCTACTACAGTCAGTAGGCATCTCTAACAAAATACACCCCCGTCCCACCACCCCCACCCCATCCACACCGCCCCTCTTCTATGTAAAGTTATGTTGGTGCCACACCATCCAGGCCGAAACAAATGAGATCGTGTAGGTGTCACGACAAAAAAACACACAGTCCACGCTGTAATGTGGCTGTGTAGACAACACGGTAAAAACCTCCCAGACCCACACTGTAAATGTGGTTGGTGTTAGGAAGGGCATCCAACTGTAGAAAACCTGCCAGACAGTCCTATGCGAGCAAGACAATCACTCTTGCCTCAAGTGGGAAAACCCCCGTCCAAACCCATGCAAGCGTGGAACACGGATGTTAAACGTTGATGATGATGATATTAGGGTGGCCCTTAGCAATAGGTAATTTTCCGAAATTTAGACTTTTGCTTCTCCCACCCACTAATCCTGTTCCAATCAACAACAGAATAGGGTGTGCAAAATTTCAGCTCAATCGGACAACTGTTAGGCAACCCCCAAATGCCTTGAAGTTGGAACATAGTATAATGGGAGAAGCAAAAGTCTAACTTTCGTAAGCTATTCTATATTTTAACAAAGACTCTTTAAATGTGGACACTTTCTTGATATAGAAGAAATGGAATTTATAGAAGACTAAAGTGCCACAATGTGATTACTTTGTCTCAGAAAGGAGTAAAAATAAAAATATGTATATATTTTTAAATGTGTGTGACAAAGAGTTGGTTTAATGAATATATTACACAAATAGAGGTGAAGAGATTTGTAAGTGCTAAACAACTAAGCTAGTGATGGTGGTGGTGTCAGTGGTCGAGGTTATTTACAATTTCCGATGTTATAGTACTAGTTAAAATAACACTAGCACCAGCAGACAGTGATGAAAATTAATATCCATTATCAAAGAAACTTTTCCAATACAGTTCATTGTTATTTAATGCTCTATGAATAATATTATACACGACTACAATCATTCTTTCTATGTGATATATTTAACTAGCAAGAAAACGGCGCCCCTGTTTGTATTTAGTTTGCTTGTTTAATTGATTGCTGAAGTGTCCACTCTTGTTTCTAAGAATCATCTGAAGTTAGGAAATCCAATTTCTTCCCTATAACTATTAAGCAAAATATAAAATTGATTTTTTTTCTTCCTCAAAGAAAGATTCTTGGAGATATACTGAGTGAATTATTAACTTCATGGAGCATAAACTGTGTTCATATTCATAGTTACGTAGATAGTAATATCATTTCTTTTAGAATGTCCTGTTCACCCTCTAACCAGGCATAATAGTAAAATGCATAAAAATCCTGACCATATAATAAATAAATCTCCTTATATTTGTTATTTGTTAATTCTTTAATTGGAAAATGCATTTTGTTTTTTAGAAAAAGCATGTGTATTGTATCTTAGTCAGCCTAACTGTTTGTTTACAACAGTAAGGAAAGATAGAACCGAATAAATATGAGAGAGATTGAGTGAGTGAAAGTGGGGTGAGAAGAGGGAATGTGTGATGTCCAAATGAGTATTCATTAATTGATATTGTGTTAAATATTTCTTTGAATTTTGTAATATAACCAGAGAATGGGTCACATCTAATTTATTTATATATATTTAACTTTGTAATATACACAGAGAATGGGTCACATCAAATGTATTTATATATATTTAACCAGAGAATGGGTCACATCAAATGTATTTATATTTATTTAACCAGAGAATGGGTCACATCAAATGTATTTATATTTATTTATAAATGTGTTAATAAAAATAGACAGTAGCCACGGAGTAGGCAGACCCAGAAAAACCTGCGACGACTTGATAAATTACAACCTCACACACTTACACCTCTCCAAGACAATGTCACTGGACCGAGATCTTTGGCGCTACACAGTTATACAGAAGACCCGCCTTGCCTAAGTACACAGCGAAACCTACAGTCAGTAGGCACCTCTAACGAAATACACCCCTGTCCCACTACCCCACCCCATCCACACCACCCCCTTAAATGTGAAGTTATGTTGGTACCACAACATCCAGTCCGAAACAAATGAGGTCGTGTAGGTGTCACGACAAAAATACACACAGTCCACGCTGTAATGTGGCCGTGTAGGTAACACGGTAAAAACCTCCCAGACCCACACTGTAAACGTGGTTGGTGTTAGGAAGGGCATCCAGCCGTAGAAAACCCGCCAGACAGTCCTATACGAGCAGGACAACCAATCTTGCCTCAAGTGGGAAAACTCACGTCCAAACCCATGCAAGCGTGGAACATGGACGTTTAAACGATGATTAACCAGAGAATGGGTCGCATCAAATGTATTTATATATATTTAACCGGAGAATGGGTCACATCAAATGTATTTATATATATTTAACCAGAGAATGGGTCACATCAAATGTATTTATATTTATTTAACCAGAGAATGGGTCACATCAAATGTATTTATATATATTTAACCAGAGAATGGGTCACATCAAATGTATTTATATATATTTAACCAGAGAATGGGTCACATCAAATGTATTTATATATATTTAATCAGAGAATGGGTCACATCAAATGTATTTATATTTATTTAACCAGAAAATGGGTCACATCAAATGTATTTATATTTATTTAACCAGAGAATGGGTCACATCAAATGTATTTATATTTATTTAACCAGAGAATGGGTCACATCAAATGTATTTATATATATTTAACCAGAGAATGGGTCACATCAAATGTATTTATATTTATTTAACCAGAGAACGGATCACATCAAATGTATTTATATTTATTTAACCAGAGAATGGGTCACATCAAATGTATTTACTCTATTTCCCGGTGCTGAAGACACTTTTTTCTCAAGGATTCACCATAATTTTGACAACCAAAAATTTGAAAAAAAATAATAAACAACCTTCCACCTCCAGGAAGCATGGTAGATTTTTTAGGCTTATTTTATGAAAAAAGTAGCATCTTTCTCGCCGGGGAATACGGTATACATATTTAATTTTGTCATCTAACCAGAGAATGGGTCACATCAAATGTATTTATATTTAACTTTGTAATATAACCAGAGAATGGGTCACATCAAATGTATTTATATTTAACTTGAGACTAATACAATATCCACCGAGGAGGTGTATTCTAGTCTGAAAATTAAACTTCTATCTAATTTGTGTTCACATCTAAAATGATCTGAAATTCCTAAGGGGAAAATTATCTGATTAATATCCGTAGTAAGAATATTGGTTTTGGGAGAAAGTTTTGCTGTTATAACATTGTCTAACATGTGGATTATGAACAATTCATTGACAATTAGAATTTGCTATGAAAACCAGTTAAATCCCATAATGGCTTCAAACTGATTTAGGCAGTTAATCAATAGTTTTAGAAGACTAAAATCACAATAGCGTGAGTAATATTAAGTTTATATTGTGTTTCTATCCACACTATTGTTAGTCATGCTACTCTCCAATCATCTTCAGATGTTCTACAGGACTATAACTGAATAAATAAATAAAACAAACACTGAAAACTTGTATTAGAAATAGAGGTTCTGAGTTCACACCCAGCCAAGAAGTATGTAAATATTTAGAAACAGAGAACCTGGAGATGATTGAAGTATAGTGTAGATAGGAACATATGAATAAAAATTAATATTTTGGAAATAACTAAACCATTCTATAAATAGTTGAATGAGTGTTGACATTTTTAATGTTGGGAGCATTAAATATATTAACTAGAATCATGCAGTACAGACGAAACAATATGAATCATAAATCTTATTTTGAGTCTTTCAGCAAATAACAGAAACGACTCTGTGCATATTTTGGTTTTATTAGACCTCTTCAATCAGTCATAGGTTCCATATTTGACAAATTAGTGATGAAAGAATCAGCATGTAAATGTATGAAAATGGACATTTATAGAAATATTGACCTCTGGTGTCACGCAGTAATACAGAGTACCCGACCTCCCATGGGTACAAGCTGAAGCATATAGACAATATGCCCCCAAACCCTCCCACTGCAAGGTGGTCGTGGAGGTGCCATGGCAAAAAAGCACCCAGCCCACACTGTAAAGTGGACGTGTAGGCGCCACGAAAAAGCACCCAGCACTCACTGTAAATGAGGTTGGTGTAATCAAGCCAAATCAGTTCCTGTATGAGCAAGGCATGGTCAGCCGACCAGACACTGCCCACAACAGGACAACCCGTCTAACCCATGCTAGCGTGGAAGAACGGACGTAAAACGGTGATGATGATGATTGATATATTAGGAGAATGGATTACTCTGTGATACTGTTGATATGATCTGTATGAATAAAGCAGTAGCTAAGTTAGTGATAAGATATTTAATGCAGAATGCATTAACCCATTAGCATTTAAACCAGTCATATCTGGCCAGAATTCTCTGACCTCTTTGTTTTCAAACCGGCCGTAACTGGCTGCTCATATGTTAAGGTATTGCTCTCAAATAAATATCAAATAAATAATATCAAAATCTCATAGATTTGATATTATGTGAGATAATTATGTAAGAAAAAGCCTTACGATCTCATTTGTTTCGGCCTGGATGGCGCGGCACCAACATAACTTTACATAGAACGGGGTGGTATGGATGGGGTGGGGTAGTGGGACAGGGGTGTATTTCGTTAGAGATGCCTACTGGCTGGAGTAGGTTTTACTATATATTTAGGTAAGGCGGGTCTTCTCTGTTACTGAGTACCGCCAAAGGTCTCGGTCCAGTGACATTGTCTTGGAGAGGTGTAAGTGTGTGATGTCGGAGTTTATCAGCTCGTCCCAGGTTTTTCTAGGTCTGCCTATTCCGTGACTACCGTCTATCTTTATTGCCCTGCACTTTGTTATACAGCTATCGACTTTCATGCGCATCACGTGTCCATACCAACGTAGCCTTCTCTCGAGTAAACAACATCTGATCCCTCTTATCTCTAATTTTTTCCTTAGTTCGTTTCTGCTTTGCCGTTCACGTATATTACTGTTACACATCCAGCGGAGCATGCAAGCTTCTTTCCTCTCTAGTCTGCGTATATCCTCTGCACACAATGCCCAGGTCTCACTGCCATGCAACATTGCTGTTCGTATGCAGGCATTGTACAACCTGCCTTTCATTTTTAGGGAGAACCCTTTAGCAGCTAATAGTGGTATAAGCTCTCTGAACTTTTTCCAACCAGTTCTGACTCTAGCTACAGTACTTTCAGAGCACCCTCCCCCACTGCTGATTTTATCGCCCAGGTAACGGAAGCTGTCCACTATTTCTATAGAACCCTCTGCGCAATTGAAAGAGCTGGTATTTTGTGGGCACTTGCTGCTACTTATTGCACCAGAACACCGGCCACATGTAAAATCTATGTTCTTAGTTAGCTTACCTGTGATCCCACTACATCTTTTATGCACCCATACTTTTCATTTAGGACATAAAATGGAGTTTCTACCTACGCCTTTCCTACACACCGAGCACGACCATTTCCCAGAAGGGACCGCCGCCTTGTTTTCTTTCCTACAAACTACAACTTTGGTCTTAG